>CP092873.1:63396133-63480242 GCA_030710605.1 Cordylochernes scorpioides | reverse complement strand
AAAATGTATCTACAAAATTGATCAACATTTTTATATGTTCTTTTCTCATCTACAAATTTATATAGCTGTCCGATGCCACTAAATTATATTAATATAATAATTAAATTCATAATATAGAATGTTTACATATTAAACTTTTGTAGGTCACAAAAATGCTATAGTTCCTTCATGGTAGACTAGTGTAATTCTGTAGAATGACTATGCGGTTACAGGGCACGGACCAAGGACCAGCAAGTGCAACAGTTTTTTGAGCAAGGAGACTTTGGCTATGTGAAGGCCAGGAGACAAGAACTGAAGACCATCTGTGCGCCAAGCAGTCCGATGGACTCCCACCTGGAATGTTCAGCCTACACCCGGTTCTGCAGAGGCCAGAACATCATGATGGACTTCTCTTCCTTGCTGACCATTCCACAGCCAATGAAGTAAGTACCTTCTAGTGTACCTTTATCAGCCAATAATAGAATAGCTCCACCCCTTTCTGTCTCTGCATTGTACCTCCATCATCCAATAAGAGGATAGCTCCACTCTCTGTCTGTAGTGTACTTCCATCATCCAATGAGAGGATCAAGGTGGTTTCGACACCAGTTGTTCCCAGAGTGGTCCTCAGACCTTCTCTTTCCTCTCCGATCTACTCCTCACGGCTTTTTGTTTCTGGATCCTGTCTCCTGTGTGCACCTCACCGCACAACTACCACGACTGCTTCACAAATCACCACATATATATAATATTCTATGAGATCAAAGATCTGATAAGGATTCATTCTTAATAAGTTCAGTTTTGTTTCTTTTGTGACTTGGAGAAAAAATATGAAGGAGTATATCTTAGAAAGTTTAAACCATAATTACAATCAAAAGTCTTTATTAAGACATGTCTTATACATGGATTTGCCACAGACTCTGCAAAGAGTAGAAAGTAAAATCTATTTAATGAACATAATGCAGATGATGCATACATAAAAGCTATTTAAGACAATTATTCACATACATGGATTTTTAGGAAAAGTCCAAGAGTAAAAAAATAAAAGAATAAAAAATACTGTATTTGGGCCAGCATATAGGGCACAAACATAAGCATAATTACATTATAACCTCTTTAATTCAACCAACTGTAATTCAACACTGACTATAATTCCACAGGAGGCACTTATCACTTGGAATAAAGTTGTATTAAAAAAGTTGAACTGCATATAGGTCACATTTGTCAAATTAACATTTCACAACTCAATATGTGATATAATGGGTGTACTTCATCTTTAAAAAATGCTGTGTTTCCAGGTACCGGGAAGATGTGATCAAAGAAGGACAAATTGGAGGTCGCTGTCAGCTCAACAAGAAACTCCTCAAGTCCATGGGCCAGCACAAAAGTCCCCTGCAGTCCTGGTGAGTCTGTATTCTCCAATCTTCCTCTCTTAGCCAACCTGAAGTGTTCCATCCAGGTATGCTGAACTGGAACATTTCACAGAACTCCCCACTGAACCTATCAAGTCTGGCAAGTGTGATGTGGTCATTGACAAACCCACCTTCCTCATGAAGCTGGATGCCCGTAAGTCTTTCTAATATTTTGTCTTTTAGCAACAAAGCTCAATGTGTCATATTGTCACCAGTTTTTTTTTTTTTGCTTCTTCCTAGTACACATGGCCCAGGCCATGATTTTACCCGATTAAATGCTTTTATTCAAATACTATTCGTTACAATTATAAATTGGCGCCGTGGATGTCATGAGAGTACACTCTCGCTAGAGGACATCTTTTTGTAAAGGATAGTTTTAATTATCGAAATTACCATTTTTGCTAATTAGCAATTCTCTGGTATGAGGACATCTCTACCTAAAGGACACTTTGGCTCAACAACTAGGTGTCCTCTACAGAGAGGTTCTACTGTACTGTTCCCAAATAATCTAAATACATCATTTCATCTTTTATTATTAAAAATATAGTAGAACCTCCCTGTAAAAGACACCTAATTGCAGAGCCAAAGTGTCCTTTAGGGTGAGGTGTCCTCTTACCGGAGAGTTTCTAAATAATAAAAAACTTAATTTTTCAAATAAAACTGTCCTTTGTGGAGAGGTGCCCGCTAAAGGGAGGTTCTACTGTATTTAAAATTAGAAACAAATCACGAAGGTAATTTCTAAATTTAAATACAGAAGGCACACTATTATCCTATAATTTATTTTCAAGTAACTTTGAGCATTTATTATCTCACTTACACAGTAGAGTTTCCCATGAGAGAGACCATAGCCTTGACAAAGCCAGGTCTTTCATCAAAACTGTTTCTGTCAACTCCTCGTGACCTGACATGGTCTTTAATAAGAAACTATACTGCACCTTGTACATTTTTCAAAAATAAAATTACACATCACATCTACTTTGATGGGGGTCGGTGGAAGGATGGTCTAAACCGTTGATTTTCTACTGGTACAACCCGGGTTCGATTCCTGCATTGAGCACTTTTTTTCTGATTTAAAAAAAAATGCTCCAATGACCCCCGATTCTTGAAAAAGCCCAACCTCATCAGCGAGTGCAAGTAACCAAACGGGGCTCTGGCACATTTTTTAAGTGCAAAGTTGAACTACTTTTCACACGTGTAGACATGTGGTGCACTTACAGTAAAAGCAGTCGCCTACTTCTACCCACCATGATTATCATGGCCTGTACCACGTGTACTAGGTAAAGTAAAAAAAAACTACTTTAATTGAATTCTATGAAAAGGTGCAATTTGGATAATAAGTTAGAAACCTAAGGTAACAAATCCAAATTAATAAATTTTATGTGACGTTTCAGTAACAATGCTGTTATTGAAATGGCACACATAATTTATTGATTTGGATATGGTCTTGTTACCTTATGTTTTCAATTTGATTCTAATTTATTTTGTTTCTATCTTAATTTTCTCAACCTCCTTAAGCATCCATTTTGGCCAGTCCAAAGTGTGGTTGATCACTGTACAGTGATTCTATTTTTTTTTTTTTGCTTATTCCTAGTACATGTGGTATGGGTCATGAAAATAATGGTGGGTAGAAGTAGGCGACTGCTTTTACTGTAAGTGCACCACATGTCTACACATGTGAAAAGTAGTTTGACTTTGCACTTACAAATGTGCCAGAGCCTCGTTTGGTTACTTGCACTCGCTGGTGGGGTTGGACTTTTGAAAGAATCAGGGGCAATTGGAGCATTTTTTTTTTATTATTATTATTATAAAAAAAAAAGTGCCCAATGCAGGAATCGAACCCGGAATTGTAGTGGCCGAAAACCAACGGTTTAGACCATCCTTCCACCGACTCCCGATTCTGTGAGAAGCACTTTCAGCCTGCCTGCACTCCCACTTCTGTGAATATCTCAAGAGATTTGTGGGGAGCCCACATGTACCTTTTGCTGTATGATAACAAAGAAATGCAGAAAAATACCAAATCAAATGAGCCACATAAATAAAATTATAGAAACACAATTTAATTGCCTTATAAATAAATAAGTAGTGTTATCTGAAACCAAAGAATAAAAGGCCAGACCAAACTTTACTATATCATGTTAGAAGGATGTGAACCAGAAAAACCCTCATCAATTCAAAAGGATGCCTGTCACAGAATCTGCAAGAATGCTTCATTCCATGAACCAAGTAAAGAAAATGTTTGAAAATTGTGAGGATTGCCTGAGTTATAGCCTCTCCTGTCCTGCCAGAAATTTCTCTGTTGCCCTTGTGATTCTTTATTTCGACTTAGAGCGCTATGTCCCCCTAAGGACACTTGCACTTTAAAGATAAGCAAAATTTTGAAAGAAAAGAAAGAAAGATATTTTAAATATGTACAGAATTAGTATGCAAGTTAGTTGGATGAAAAGAGAAAAAATATCAACACAATTGATATATGTACAAAGGGTTGGTATGCAAATTTAGTTAAATGAAATCAAATTGTAAAGTATTGTGTGTATTTGAGAAAAACAATTTACAGATTTAAAAAAAAAAGTTTTAAGGAATATTTTAGAATGAAAATATGCTAGATATTAGAGAATTATTCAATTAACACAATTATAAACAGAGGTAATTTCTAAATAAAAGCGTTCCACTGGAATTTAGTAGTTTTCTATAAAATTCAAAATAAATCTGCAAAATGAGTTGAATTTTATATATTTGTCTTTTGTTGAAATTAGATCAAACAGGTTTGATACATTTAGTCCATTGTTTATTCTATACTCTTGGAAGACGGGGCAATTTAGCAGCAGATGAATAGAAGTTTGTTCCTCACATCCACAGATGCATCTTGAATCTTGCACTGCTTTGATGAATTTTAAAACACTTCTAAAATTTCCATGATTTGTAATAAATTGGGAGTTGTGGAAATTTGCCCGAAAATATTTGTGATGTATGTCATGTGTGGCAGCTGTCAGCATGTACCACCACTTCTGTGACTTTCTTAACCTCTACCTCACCCTCCACCTCAACAATACCTTCACCAGAGATGTCAGCATCCTCATGTGGGATACTGTAAGTTCGCTGCCACCCTCTGTACTGGACACCAACACTCATCAATTAATAACGAATGAAGACATTAAGACGCGAATGTTTCTTTTCACAAATAAATCAAATTTCTACTGTCCTTACTACGATGAAAAAAATAATTGGGAGGGCTTGGCTCATCGGTGATGAACCCTCCCAGTGGTTTTGTCAATTTAATCTACCAAACCGCTTCTTTAGAGCTCCAATACTGTATTGGATCATTCTGCTTATATATGCTGCCCTGAAGGGTGGAATCTTAGAAATGGTATTTAAGAAAACTATGGACATAAGCATTTGTGCATTACGTCCATAGTTTGCTTGAATACTATTTCTAAGATTCCACCCTTCAGTGCAGCATATAAAATATATATAGAACAATCCAATATAGTATTGGAGCTCTAAAGAAGCAGTCTGGTAGATAAAATTGGGGAGACCGCTGGGAGGGTTCACCACTGATGAGCCAAGCCCTCCCAATATTTTTTCATCGCAGTAAGGACAGTAGAGGTTTGATTTATTTGTGAAAAGAAACATTTGCATCTTAATGTCTTCATTCATTATGTATAGATGACGGGTTATTGATTTGTATTAATCCTCAATTTGTCCCAGAACTCCTATCTAAGCAACTTCCAGATCACCTGGCAGGCCTTCACCAAGAACCCGCTACTCTATCTCGGACCTTACAAGGGCAAGAAGGTACTTACCTGTTCTTGATATATGGCACATAACATAAAGGTCTATAGTATGTTTATTGCATAAAAGCCAGCTTTTGTACGCATGTTGTCCCATAGACTTATAGAGAAGCCTATGAAAGAACAACATGTGTCAGAAAGCTAGCTTTTATGTAATAAATGTATTGTTAACCCTTTTATTTTCTCTATACTCTCAACAATTCTACGCCTCTTTTACCCAGGCATGACAGATTTTGTTGATGAGGTACAATTTGTATTATATATAAGAATCCCAAAGTAACAAAGCCAAATTTCTGTTACATCTTTAAACAGAAGTACTTTTGTACTTTGTGTTCAGTACTTTTTTGTCTGAAGATGGTAGCACTGCTGTTACCAAAACAGTGTCCCATGTTTTTTTTTTTTTTGCCTATTCCTAGTACACGTGGTACAGGCTATGATAATCATGGCGGGTAGAAGTAGGCGACCGCTTTTACTGTAAGTGCACCACATGTCTACACATGTGAAAAGCAGTTCAACTTTGCATTTACAAATGTGCCAGAGCTCCATTTGGTTACTTGGATTTGCTAGTGGTGTTGGACTTTTTCAAAAATCGGGGGGCCATTAGAGCATTTTTTTTTTTATCAGAAAAAGTGCCCAATGCTGGAATCGAACCCAGATCTTAGCGGTCGAAAACCAACGGTTTAGGCCATCCTTCCACCGATCCCTTGAACTGCCTATGTAAAATGGTGGGGAATTCCTCAAAGTATTTCATTTTATTCGCTATACATAGCCTCTATCTTGTGCTTGTATGTGCAGAGATTATTATTATAATCCCACTAACTGAGCAGTATTTTACCGAGACACACACCATGCTAATGAGAGCCAGCAGTCTGAAACATGCACCAGGTTGGCTTTCTCTGGGATTTGTCAGGCAAATTGTTTTAACCACCTGGTTAAAAAAAATTGTATAATTAGAAATTGAAACTATTCTGCACAATTTTCCTTTATATATATATATATGTGTTATAAAGAAAAATATTGAGAGATTTTCTGATGATTTTGGAATTGTTGAGATTATGCTATGGTGATGTAGTCTTGGGAATAATAAAATAATTTTGATCAGAGATTTCTTTATTTGAACTGAGGAATATATATATAAAACATAATTTGATAAATTATGCCTGAATTAAGGCGAGTAGAATTAGGAAAACAAAAAATTATTTACATAATGTACAAAGATTTTAGCCGGCCATTGGGATAAAACAACAAGTTTTTATAGGGGAAGAGTGACCTCTGGCAGTCGATTCAGCAGAGTATTTGAATCTATGAAATTATAATTTAAAATAAAATAATATTTTTATATAACATATATATTGTAATTTAAACAAAGATATGTGAGCAATAAAGTATGACTTATTTTCTAGTCGTCTCAAAGTGACATCAGTTTGCCACTGGACCCCAGGGGAGGGGAGGATGACCCACATAAGACTGACCAATGAGCATCAACACACGGGGGATCCAGAGAGGGACGAAAAAGGGGCGTTTTGGTCTGGATGTTTTAGGTTACAGTGGATATTTTGGACAGGCCCGCTCAGTACTAGGTCCGTTTTCATCTTACAATGGCCCTTGTGGCCGCCGTTTTGGCTCCTCTCTGCCCCCGCGGCTTCAGGCTGGACGCCGAGCTTCCTCTGTTAATCCTCAACTTTCCCCTGGTTCTGGTGCCACTTGAGACGTACTGGGAGAGCATCCTTTGATACCAAACTTTGTCCTTACTGTCCCGTGCGGACTTCCCACTCTGCACGCCTTGCCACTCAACCCCGACTGCTTCCAGCTCACTTTTTGGCTTACCCGGGTTTACGACATATACACTGGTCCGCAAAATTAAAGGAACAACACATGTTTAAGAAAAAGAAAAGTTATATTAAGGGATATATATCAAGTTTTGGTATATTCAAAAGCTTCCATGTATTAAGAGAGAATGTAAAACAGAAAAACAAATAAAGTTGTTCCCAATATGCAAAATACCACCGTCTACGTTGACTCCGCCTCCAGAACGTGCCTGAGTCTTTCTCAAAGCGTCCTAATTTTACGCTCCACTAGATTTTTATTGAATCTTTTTATTTTTTAAAGTTTTCATGGCTTATAGGCAACATTTATCACAAGAAAAAAAATGGCAAGCTATTGGAAGGATGGAAGCAGGCCAATCACAGGCAGAAGTAGCAAGATGGCTTGGAGTGACAAGAAACGTTGTCTCAAGGCTTTAGAAAAAATTTCAAACGACAGCTAATGTTGCCAGAACACCTGGACAAGGACGGCCAAGGGTCACAATGTTAAATCAAGACCATTATTTGAGTATCCTTGTGCGTCGCAACTACGAAGTGACCTCAATGCAGCTACAGGAGTCTTAGTATCAACTGATACAATACGCAGAAGGCTTCACAAGAAGGGCCTCTATGCTCGACGACCCATAATTTGTGTGCCATTGACACCACCTCAAAAGAGAGCAAGGAAACTTTGGTGCAGACAACATGTCGCCTGGAATCCAGATGAATGGAGGCGTGTAATGTTCACTGATGAGTCCAGATTCTCTCTAAACAGCGATACTCGTCGTGTCTTTGTCTGGAGAGAGGTAGGAACCAGAAATAATCCCCGGAATATGGCTGAAAGGGATCCCTACAGAAGCCAAGGTTTTATGATCTGGGCTGATATCTTCTTGGGCGGTCGCACAGCACTCCATATTTTTCGGCAAGGAACCCTGACTGGACAGAAGTATCGGGACGAGATCTTGGCAGCATATGTGATGCCTCAAGCATTGGAAATGGGAGAAAACTTTCTTCTAATGGATGATAATGCCCGTCCACATAGGGCTGGTGTGGTCGACACTTTTCTTCAAAACCATGCAATTGCTCGGATGAATTAGCCAGCTCGATCCCCAGACCTAAATCTCATTGAACATGTATGGGACAACCTAGGACGACGGATCTCATCCCTCCAACTCCCTCCTAGAAACACTCATGAGCTAGAAACAGCCTTAACACAAGAGTGGGCGTTGATTCCACAGGAGCTGATAAATTCCCTAATTCTTAGTATGGGTCACCGATGTAGAGCCTGTCTATCAGTTAAAGACGATCACACCCCATATTAACAACAATATCCAAGATATTTATGCACTGACTGCAAGAAGATCATTGCTTGACCGGCTAATTTGCATAAAATACGTGTTAGAATTCTTTGATTTCGGGTATTCTAATCAATAATGGAATAATAAATTTGTGTATAAAATTTCATTGATAAATGTTCAATAAAATTTGAGATAAATGAAAAAATAGGTCTATATGGGAACTTTGAAGCCCCCAAAATCTAACCACAAAACCTGTCTGAACATTTCACTAAGTGACTTAAGGGACACTCTGGATTATAGATTAAAAACACAAAGTATCCAGACAAAATCCAAATAAATGCATGTCATAATATTGCATGTATACATAATCTTATAGAAATATTTAAACAAAGATATATAGCTTGTGTGGATGTATAAGGAATGGGAAGAGAAAATTGCTTGTCAGAACAACCCTATATAACCATCTGTCTAGCCTTCTAAAAATAGACATTTAGTAAATACCTGCCTGAAGTTTTAATGGTGTTGGATATCTGGTTCCAGGTGTGTTTCAAGGATGTGGTTTTCCCTCTGCTCCCCAGGATGATCTTTGGCCTCTACTACAACATGCCTCTGGTAGGTGTTCCTCCCAGCTCTGGAGACTTGACACCTCTCTTTCACACTCTCTTTAATTTTTGTGATGTTCCTTCCAGCACTGGGTACTTGACACCTCTCTTTCACCCTCTCTTTAATTGTTGTGGTGTTCCTTCCAGCACTGGGTACTTGACACCTCTCTTTCACACTCTCTTTAATTGTTGCGGTGTTCCTTCCAGCACTGGGTACTTGACACCTCTCTTTCACCCTCTCTTTAATTGTTGTGGTGTTCCTTCCAGCACTGGGTACTTGACACCTCTCTTTCACACTCTCTTTAATTGTTGCGGTGTTCCTTCCAGCACTGGGTACTTGACACCTCTCTTTCACCCTCTCTTTAATTGTTGTGGTGTTCCTCCCAGTACTGGATACTTGACACCTCTCTTTCACCCTCTCTTTAATTGTTGTGGTGTTCCTCCCAGTACTGGATACTTGACACCTCTCTTTCACACTCTCTTTAATTGTTGCGGTGTTCCTTCCAGCACTGGGTACTTGACACCTCTCTTTCACCCTCTCTTTAATTGTTGTGGTGTTCCTCCCAGTACTGGATACTTGACACCTCTCTTTCACACTCTCTTTAATTGTTGCGGTGTTCCTTCCAGCACTGGATACTTGACACCTCTCTTTCACCCTCTCTTTAATTGTTGCGGTGTTCCTTCCAGCACTGGAGACTTGACACCTCTCTTTCACACTCTCTTTAATTGTTGTGGTGTTCCTTCCAGTACTGGATACTTTACACCTCTCTTTCACACTCTCTTTAATTGTTGTGGTGTTCCTCCCAGTACTGGATACTTGACACCTCTCTTTCACACTCTCTTTAATTGTTGCGGTGTTCCTTCCAGCACTGGATACTTGACACCTCTCTTTCACCCTCTCTTTAATTGTTGCGGTGTTCCTTCCAGCACTGGATACTTGACACCTCTCTTTCACACTCTCTTTAATTATAAAACTATTTTAGAGGCGTTATGTTCTTTTCAAAATAAAACAATTTCTACTGTCCTTACTGCGATGGAAAAATTAAAGGGAGGGCCTGGCTCATCAGTGGTGAACCCTCCCAGCGGTTTCGCCAGTTTAATCTACCATACCGCTGTTATATTGCATTTTTGGAACTTCCTTTTATAGGTGACTGTTGTAAGACTCTTGGAATGGGTATTTTAGAAGAACTATGGACATAAGCTTTTAGGACAGCAGAATTAAATATAATTATAAATATATAATATGCTTCGAGCAATCGCTCTTCCGCAAATATCAAATTGTGTCTTTTATTAGAACAATAATGTTCTAATTGTTGCGGTGTTCCTTCCAGCACTGGATACTTGACACCTCTCTTTCACACTCTCTTTAATTGTTGTGGTGTTCCTTCCAGCACTGGATACTTGACACCTCTCTTTCACCCTCTCTTTAATTGTTGTGGTGTTCCTCCCAGTACTGGATACTTGACACCTCTCTTTCACACTCTCTTTAATTGTTGTGGTGTTCCTTTCAGCACTGGATACTTGACACCTCTCTTTCACACTCTCTTTAATTGTTGTGGTGTTCCTTCCAGCACTGGATACTTGACACCTCTCTTTCACCCTCTCTTTAATTGTTGCGGTGTTCCTTCCAGCACTGGATACTTGACACCTCTCTTTCACACTCTCTTTAATTGTTGCGGTGTTCCTCCCAGCACTGGGTACTTGACACCTCTCTTTCACCCTCTCTTTAATTGTTGTGGTGTTCCTTCCAGCACTGGATACTTGACACCTCTCTTTCACACTCTCTTTAATTGTTGCGGTGTTCCTTCCAGCACTGGGTACTTGACACCTCTCTTTCACCCTCTCTTTAATTGTTGCGGTGTTCCTTCCAGCACTGGATACTTGACACCTCTCTTTCACCCTCTCTTTAATTGTTGTGGTGTTCCTTCCAGCACTGGGTACTTGACACCTCTCTTTCACCCTCTCTTTAATTGTTGCGGTGTTCCTTCCAGCACTGGATACTTGACACCTCTCTTTCACCCTCTCTTTAATTGTTGCGGTGTTCCTTCCAGCACTGGATACTTGACACCTCTCTTTCACACTCTCTTTAAGTGTTGCGGTGTTCCTCCCAGCACTGGGTACTTGACACCTCTCTTTCACCCTTTCTTTAATTGTTGCGGTGTTCCTTCCAGCACTGGATACTTGACACCTCTCTTTCACACTCTCTTTAATTGTTGCGGTGTTCCTCCCAGTACTGGGTACTTGACACCTCTCTTTCACCCTCTCTTTAATTGTTGCGGTGTTCCTTCCAGCACGCGATACTTGACACCTCTCTTTCACCCTCTCTTTAATTGTTGCGGTGTTCCTTCCAGCACTGGATACTTGACACCTCTCTTTCACTCTCTCTTTAATTGTTGCGGTGTTCCTCCCAGTACTGGATACTTGACACCTCTCTTTCACTCTTCAATTATTCTAAGGTGTGATTTCTCCTGTTGAATTAAAGTAGATGTTGGAATATATTTGATTAAATTAAAGTTGACACTTTGGGGTTGGGATATATAAAAGAATGGTTGAATTATAATAAGTGTTGAAATTTAGTGAGTTTTTTTTAATAAAGAGGTTATGCACTTTATATACTTGGGTATGTTGTTTGTTTTTTTCAATGTAATATACAGTTAAACCTGTCTATAGCGCCTCTCTCTCTATAGCGCCTGATTTTAAATACCTAGTTCGATGCGATTTACATTAAAAGTTACATGTCTATAGCACCCTATTTTGATGAGTCCCAAGAGGGGGCACTATAGGCAGGTTTAACTGTTAATTTATTTCAACAGGTATGGCGCAACCCATCATCAACTTTCTAATTGCATGATCAGAAGAGGTTTTTTTCTCAATTTATCAACCTGATCACAGTACATTTCCCTTTTGTTCTATTTTTTTCATATTATTGACTTATTAAAAAAAGACATATTCAGTAGAACCTCTTTAATTCGAATGACCTTAATTTAACCTTCTATAAACTCTTTCTCTCTAAACACAGATACTTTATTTCAACATCTCCTTAAGTGTTGACAACAAAATACCCCAGATAAAAAGCCAACTAGAAGTGAATGTTGGAATGAATTGATGCTCAACTGACTCTAATTCAACACATTGACTTTAATTCAAACGATAGTTCTGATCACTTGAAGTGTTAGAGAAGTTGGACTGTAGATATGTTGTGAGCTCTACACTACTAACCTGTGATCTGTAGATCCCCGGCTGCCACAGCAGCGGACTGATCCATGCCTTCTCCAGACACATCCTCCACAACCTCAACATCCACCGCACCTACCAGGTAACTTGTCAGGGCACTGATGTTACTGAAGCATACAACTGTGATCTCTGACATTTATTGCTAGTTTGCAAATACTTTTACTGTTTTCCATGCTTAGTTGAACCTCACCATAGTGACATCATTTGGACCAAGATATCATGTTATCACAACCATGTTGTTGTAATAGCCAGAATCAAAATAATTGAGACACTTATGATAGTATATTAGCCCACTCAACGAGTGGATCTAGAATGACAGCCAGTTCTATTCTTTATTAACCTTTATCAGTCCGCAAGCCAATATCCATGGCTTCTGTGTAAACTAGGGGTGGGGGAGGCTGGCATCGGTGTTGGCTTTCCTGGAAATCACATGAGAACATTGCTGATTCATCTTCCATTCCTCTCAACTCAATTTTTTACTTATTTTGCTTGCCTTTTTTCAACATGGCTTCTTGTTCATCCGCTCGCTCCAAATCTCCTGTATTTCTAAGTATTTGTCTCTCCTGGAAGTAAACATTTTTGTTTCAATGCACTAAACAGGACCTTTGGGAGAGGCTGCTGCTTATCATAAAATAGCTCGAGGAGCATGAACTCATGAAATTCGTGTAATCTTTACACAAGGGGATAAGAAACAATAATAACAAACAATTTTGTCAATTTGTTAAATACCAGAGAAGGAGTTCTCAAGGATTGAAGTTTCACTGAATGCCAGTAGTTAATTTATTCAACACATGATGTTTTGTTGCAGGGCACAAAGATACAAGTCACCCTGATTTCCAGGAAAACCTCCTTCCGCAAGATTCTCAATGAAGATGAGGTAAGTAACAAGCTCATATTGGTGTTATATGTGAAGATGTGTTGACATAGTAGTCCTGTCAGATGTTGTGGTACTTGGTGGTGCAAGACATGTGGATACTTATAATATAGGCCTCTAGCTTATCTTGGCCTGTACAGTAGAACCTTTATGAGAGGACATTCCGCTCTAGCTGACATCTCTAAACAAAGAAGAGTTTTTATTGCTAATTCCATGTAACCTCCCTTTAGCAGACACCCCACTAGCAGACACCCCACTAGTGGACACCTCTCCACAAAGGAGTTTTTATTTGCAAAATTACCATTTTTACAATTTAGAAACTCTCTGGTAAGAGAACACCTCTCCCTAAAGGACAGTTTGGCTCTCCAATTAGGTGTCCTTTACAGGGAGGTTCTACTGTATTACCATTTTACTAATTAGCTGCTCTCTGGTAAGAGGACACCTCTCTCTAAAGGAGGCTTTGGCTCTGCAACAAGGTGTTGTCCTCTTTACAGAGAAGTTCTATTGTTTCTTGTATACTCTGAAAGAATGCTGATATTGAAAAATCATGTGTTAGTTGTGTATAAGGGGTTTATTTGGCCACATATAAACTCTCTAATTTAACACTTACTTTTGAATTAAACTGTTCTTCAAAGTGCACCCATCTCCTATGGGTGTTGAATTAAAAAGGTTTCTCTCTATGATAAGACACAATTTGATTATATATTATAAACACAAGGTAATAAGACCAAATCCAAATAAATAAATAGTGTGTGACGTTTCAATAACAGATTCAGCACTTTTGTCTGAAAATGGTAACAACACTGTTACTGAAAGTTGATACACTATTTATTTATTTGGATTTGGTCTTATTACCTTTTCTTTCTTTTTGGAATCCTTAAGATCAAATTGTTAGATAGGAGTGAGACAAACACAAAGAAGATTGGAGAAATTTTATGGAGAGTATAGCTCTAAATGAGGTAGAAATGGAAGTTTTTCTTGACATGTACTTTCCAAAGAATCATCAGGAGCTCATCTATTGACCTTACTGAAGGGAGGGCTACATCTTGAAGAATAAAGGGAGAGGTGGACCAAGGAAGGATAATGTAATAGAATGGTGTAGAAGACAGAACACGGTGGTGTTCCATGATGGCTAACTCTATCATAGATGCCCATCTGTACTATATGATGATGTTACAAAATTGGCAGCAATGGGGAGACTTCACTGAATAATATCTTCTTAGATATCCCCACTCAATCTTATAAAGTTTGTGGATAGTGTCTCTTGAGCTCTTTGTTGGACAATTGATGATGTGGTTAGGGATTTCAGGCTTGAGAGTAAACTCCGCCTTTGCCGGTCCTAAGCCCGGATGAAAAAGGAGGAGGGGGAGAAGTAACAAGCTCTCTAAAAAACCTGGGTTCAGCTGGCCCGGCTGATAATACCCTGTAAGGGCTCCTGGGATACAGGATGAGCAGCGTTTGTACTCCATGTTAGGAGCAGCTGCACATGGCATCTGTTCCTCATGTCAGAGGCAGCCATTTCTTTTGGAGCTAAGTCGGCCCGCCACTGAGTAGTGCTCCCAGTCTTAATGACAAAGGCATTCTACTTCACCCAGACCCTAATATGATTGAGTGGAGATAAGGAAGAAGAATAAGAAGGCTGAGAGTTACACTTGGTCCATAGTGGGAAGACATTGCAGCCTCTCTGGAATACCATTCCTCTTAGATAACCAGACATAGAAATCAAATATTGCTGTCTGTACCCTTGGGAGAACTTACTTGTTCCATGTACCAGTCATGTATTTAAAACAGAACTGTATGTACAAACTGTTGGAAGTAAAGAATATTTATTCCTTTCCAGATGAATTTGGTTTGACATATGATATTTATTTCCATGTCTCTCTCGATTTATCTTGTAGAACTAAATGTACTGATAAGGCACAATTTGGATTATAGATTATAAACACAAGGTAATAAGACCAAATAAATAAATAGTGTGTGACATTTCGGTAACAGCATTGTTACTGAAACGTCACACACTATTTATTTATTTGGATTTGGTCTTATTACCTTGTGAACTAAATGTTATGTACACTGCAATTGACCTGATGTTTCCAGCTGATCGAGGCAGCCAATCGCAACCCTCTCCTCTCCATGAAGAAAGTGGTGTATGAGAATCTGTCCTTCCAGAGCCAACTTCAGGTAAAGTCTTGCACCCCTTGCCAACCTTATTACATTTTATCTGTTGTGTTGTCTCCTCTATGATTGTATTTGTTGGAAAATGATTGAAATTTAGTGTTAAAACTGTTTTTTATTTGAAACTAAGGCTGGGGATTAAAATTTTCCTGTTTTAACTCCAATTTATATTACTTTAAAAAGTGTTTATTTAACTTGCTTCCAAGTCTGTTCACAAATCCTGTGTAATCATTTTTTTTTTTAGTTAAAGTACCTTGAACAGATGGTACATTTCATCACACTTTGAATTTCAGTCTTCTTGGTGGTCAGAAATTAAAGACCTTTTCGAATTAAATATGTTTTTGGTTTTTTTTTGGAATTATCCAAGTTTCACTGTATTAACAGAGCACTTAGAAGTCTGAAATTTTGTACACTTTTTCTAACCTGATGACATTGTAAATGACAAAATTTCTGTCTTCTGGGTGGTTGGGGAGTCAGCAATGAATTAATTTTAATTAAACAGGTGGCGGATAGGGGAACAACCTTCAGATATGAAGGCCAGCTGCGAAACAAGCAGAATAACTCTGATGAATAAGCAGCCGTGGACCAACAACAGTATTGTTAGAAAAGAGAAAAAAACCTCTTTAAAAATCCTGAGTTCAACTGACACAGTTGATGGACCTCAGCAAGGGTCTCTCTCCAGGCATAGGGAGGAGCTGCATCTGTACACATGTTAGAGTCGGCAGCAAAGGCGTCTGCTTCCATGTTCAAAATACAGTCAAAGTCAGACTTTCACCAAAATGTGCCTGGATCATGGTGCCATGATTAACGAAAGCTGCACCCCTACACCCTATTCCATGTAATCTTTGCACAAGGGGATAAGAAACAACAACAACAATGCATGTGTGCTGCTACAGGTAACCCACAACACAGACATCCTGGTGGGAATGCATGGAGCTGGCCTCACACACATGCTCTTCCTTCCTGACTGGGGCTCTGTCTTTGAAATGTGAGTCCTTCACCTAGCTCTCTTCTATGCTAACACTTCCTTGATCAGATAGTTTTGGATGCCATTATTTGGCCTATATATATGACTACTTAGATTTAGGAATGTGGATTAAACAAACCTTGTTACTTTATATAACGGAGAACAAAAGGGAGTCTAGCTCGAATTAATAAAAATATTTGTTTCTATCCAAATTTGCTATATCAAGAGAATTATAAATTAATGTATGACTACACCCCACCGCTACCCAAGGTCAAATTATTTTCAAAATTGACTAGGCTATAGGCAATTAGTTGAATGGTGACTACCTGAACACTTCTTCACTGCATTACACATAGGGTATATACTGGGACTATTTGCTCAATAAGTGTCCATAATCAAGTCCCAATGCCAGTGTTCAGGCACTTTGAAAGAATAAGTATAACTGCTTTCTACATATGTAGACATGTGATGAGCACAATACAGCTATTACTCTGACCTGTAGCATGGATTAATGACAAAACGTGAACAAAGTGCTGACAATAGATGTTGTCCAGCTACCACTGTGATGACCGGAACTGCTACTCAGACCTGGCCAGACTCCGCGGAGTCCAGTACATCACATGGGAGAAAGAAGACAAAGTTCACCCTCAGGATGAGGTGAGTAGATTTCCTTATCTCTGAACCTCCGTGAGGAATTTCTCAACAATTTGTTGCTGCACAATGTTTTGGTGACATCTTAAATAAAATGAAAGATCCCTTCTCCATGTCTCTTAGCCAGACCTTCTAACTGGCATGTACCTAACAGAAATACAGTAGAACCTCGCTAGCGGACACCTCTCCACAAAGGACAGTTTTTATTTGCAAAATTACCATTTTTACAATTTAGCAACTCTCCGGTAAGAGGACACCTCTCTCTAAAGGACACTTTGGCTCTGCAATTAGGTGTCCTTTACAGGGAGGTTCTACTGTACTGGTAAGATCACTGGTGACTTCCATTACAACATACGGCTCTAGTCTAAGACAAGTGCTAGGAAGATGACTCTTTTGAAATGTGGTGTTGGAGGAGATGTTCTAAATAACCCTCAGACTGCCAAGATCATCTCTGAATTGCACATAACCAAGCGGCTTACAGACATGATTGATATGTCTCAAATACTTTGATCACTAAGAGACTGGAAAACAAATTACCCCCACCAGGATAGAGAGAATACTAACAAAATCTACCCCACTTGCCCAAAATGTAGCTTGGCACCTGCAGCTCCAGAACACATTTTGGCTTTCATTAGATGCACTAAACAGGACATTTGTGAGAGGCCACTGCTTATCACACACACACACACAAAAGCCTTTATTAAGACACACAGGTCTTACAGAGGATTCTCCATGGGGTTACAAAACGGAGAAACCTATGAAAGTGGGAAATAAAAAATGGAGAAAGATTATATACATATGCTAAATATATACAGATTATAAGAAAGAATAAAAAAAATAAGAAGAATAAAAAAAATAAAAAAAATTTGGAAATATGGATGGGAGAAGTGGAGAGCGAAAAGAGGAAAGAAAACAGGTATTTACATATGGAACAAGACAATTTAAGCTCTTCTGCTCACACAGCACAGGTGGGCCATGTATTTTTTAAGAAATCTTTAAGAGATTTCCCAGGAAAATCCGAGTGTTCAGGGTTGTAAGGTAAACACCGTTTTATCAGTGTGGGGGTTAACTTATCGTACCTGCCTAAACAAATAATTGGATGTTGGTTCTGTCTTTCTCATCAAACAGAAATTTTTGGTATGTTTGAATGTTCGGTTAAGTCTTTCTTTTTTACAGCATTTTTATGGAAGTTATATAGATTTAGAGCTACTGAACTATTGTCTATAAAGTTGGATAATAAAGAATATAATGTGAAGTGTGTATGGCCTATCTTAGAAAAGAGTATTTTTCTTTCCGTGTCAAGAGGCATGCATTCAAATATATAATGTTCTAATTCATTTTCGGTTCTATTTTTTTGCATAGTTGGCTATACAAGTCTTCTGTCCTTAGATATTTTATATGGTCTTCTCGATATAAAACAAATAGAATTCTCAATTGCGCAATGAGGCGTTTAGCCGGCAGTGGGAGTTCACTTAGTAGATAGTTCTCTGCTGCGAATGTTTTATGTAAATATTTGTAGTGTGTGTGTAGCTTCGAATTGGTTATTCTTGATTGATTGGTTTGTATAGACTGTTCTATAGTGATTCTGATAATTTGAGGTATTGCTTTCTGTAGAATATTGGGGTCTGAACAATTCTTTAACCACATGAATCCAGTTGAGTTTAGGATATTCATTAAATTTTCTGTAAAACCTATAAAGGTATTCGTCAGAGTGGACGTTTCCCATAATTGGGCTAGACAGATTGCGGGCAATCTGGATTTTTATATTTTTAATATTCTTAACCAGAACTTTAGAATTAGTTTGGTTGCTGTGACTCCTAGTGAGAAGCGTCCGGTTTCCATGCGTAGTATGTAGCCTGGTGTGTTACTCGGCAAGTTCAATAGTCGTCGGAGATAGTTATTCTGAATTTGGTCCAAGATTTTGTACTTTTCGTTTGCCCAAATTGGAGCAGAATACAGCAGAGTTGACAGGATAATCGAGTCTAGTAGTTTTATTGATGAACCAAATGAATTCAACCTGGATTTCTCCATAATTTTCCATACTTCGCCGGTAGCTGCAAGCGCTTTGCCTTTAAAGTATGAAGCGACTTGACTAAACGAGATTGTTGTTGTGAGGGGATAGCCAAGATAGAGATATTTCGATGTCACTGTCAACAGTTGGTCTCCCCAGAACCATTTGTCCGATTTTGCAGGGCGGCCACCATTTCGGAAAACCATTATCTTGGATTTTGATTCGTTCAGGGTTAGATGATTTGTTTCGAAGTATTTTTTCAACATGTTGATTTTTATTTTTAGATTGATTTTTGATTCTCCTATGAGAATTATGTCGTCGGCATACATCAAAAGGTGGACCGTTCCAAAATTAGGGAGGTATATGCCTGGTAGAGTAGAGTCATTAAAAATGTTGATTAAATCAGTTACAAAGAGTATAAATAGATAGGGTGATAAGGGTTCTCCTTGTAACACTCCCGATCGGATTTTGATGGGTTCAGTAAATAGTCCATTCCATCTCACCGTCGTTGTCATTTGTTCGAAGTAGTTCCTAATAAGGTTAACAAAGCGGAAATCCAGACCTAATTCACCCAATTTTGACCACAGAAGTGAGTGGGGAACAGTGTCAAAAGCCTTTTTTAGGTCCACAAAAAAAGCATAAAGTTTTCTTCTTTTACGTCTGAGAGTCAGCTGTATCAAGGACAACAGTGTGAATATGTGATCTTGACAGGAGTAGCCTTTTCTGAATCCGGCCTGGTTTTCTGGAATAATTGATATACCTTCAATCCAGTTGCGTAATCGCGATTTTAGTATTGATGTGAAAAGTTTTGACAGATTACTAATAAGGGCAATTCCGCGGTAGTTTGATGGATTATCCCGGTCACCGCTTTTAAAAATAGGATGGATGATAGATTTAGACCATATTAAGGGATATGAACCAGAATTAATGATTCTGTTGAATATATTTTTTTAGAGTAACAAGGTGTTCGAAAGGTAGGGTCTTTAATGCTTCATTCGGAATTTCGTCAGCGCCACAAGCTTTTTCATTTGCCAGACTGGAGATTTCTCTAGTTATTTCTGTTATGGAGATTTCACAGTAGAGTTCAGGATCAATTCGTGAGAGAGTAGATAGGTCGCTTCCTATCGTCGTTTCAGCAGAGAGCAGTTTGTTGTAAAAGCATTGCCACTCTAAAATTGTTATATTTCCTTGTATATAGCTTTTGTCTTTCAAGGTAGCTATAGTTTTCCAAAAGTTTGCGGAGTCACGGGCATTTTTAAGAAGTTCTTGTTTTTCCTGAAGATATTTTTTCTTGTTGAAGTTTATTAAGGTCGTGTATCTTTTCCTATTTGAGACATAAATATTGCGGTCTACGTCAGTGTTCATTTCCTTAAAGGTTGTGAGGCTTGCCTTAGCAGATTTTTTGGCTAAATAGCATTCCCTGCTATACCAGGGTTTCGATTTTGGGCGGCCAGGTCTGACCTTAATGCGCATATCTGCCGCAAGCATTGCGTTTAGTATTTGTTTAGAAAATGTATTAACTAGGCTGTCAAGATTCTGGTCTGTTGAGACTTGATTGTTGTCAAGATTCTGCGAAAAGAGGGATGTGTTATCAGGTGCCCATCTGTATCTTTCAAAGCAGGGATAGACGGTTTCTTTCGTTCGTTTGAGATTAGATAAGTTAGACATGTTTATTGTTAGTGGAAGGTGGTCCGAGTATGGGTTATTATCTACTTTAAGGTCAACAACGTGCTCCAGCAGGGAATATGAGACAATAAAATAATCGACAACAGATGAGCCACGACTTGAGATAAATGTGCAGTTTCCAGTTTTGTCACTTATAGTTCTGCCATTAATTATTGTCAGTAGATTATTATCTAGGAAGTTTATGAGTTGTTCCCAATGTTTGGAAAGCACTGGGTCTCTAGATTTGTGTTCAGGTGAAAGAAAAAAAGTGTCAAGGGATGGGAATCGAACCCACGACCTTCCGCTTACCGGGCAGATGCCATGACCACTAGGCCACATGACCACCACTGCTTATCATAAAACAGCTAGAGGAGCATGAACTCATGGAATTTGTGTAATCTTTACACAAGGGGATAAGAAACAACTACAACAACAGGATAGAGAGAAGGGGATGGCCAAGATGAATGAATCACATCAAAGATGTTGTTGGACTGAAGCAAACAAAAGAGGCTACCCTTAGTAGATGGATACAGATGTCCTCAAACAAGTTGAGATCTACATACATAAAATTGCCATATATTTTGACAAAGTGATTCTAAAATAACCAACTCTTGTTAATTTAAACTAGTCACTCACCAAAAAATTAGTCCCAATTATTAGCTACCTCAATTAATCAAAGTTTGTTGTTTTTCTGCAGTATTCACATAGTTTCTGACCTTAAACCTGGTGCAGGGCCATCACCCCAGTCTTGGAGCCCACGCCAAGTTCACCAACTACCGCTTCGATGTCAAGGAATTCCTCCGTCTACTTAACCAGGCCGTAGAATATGTACAGTCCCACCACCGCTACCAGCAATCCATACACTATATTCCCCATGATGAACTCTAACTTCCTCCATGACACCCAGTTGAACCATTGACTGTGATATGCTCTTCCTATTCCATTTTTTAATCTCTTCTTTTGTTTTTTAAATGGATGCATTTTTATCTTGTTAGTATATTGATGTGATATGTCTCTAAGCCAAGCATTTTTTTACAATTGATTCTTGATTTAAAGAATGAGCCAAAGGACCAGAAATTTTCAGTCTTAATTACTATTTGGTCTTGTTTTTCCCAAATAGTAATCACAATGAACTTGTATTGAGAATATATTGTGTTTGAATTCAACGATTATATCTATACGGCAGTAGATTTTAAATCAAGAATTACCTTCATTTTTTGCTTTTATTAACTTGTTGCCAACATTCCTTGTTATACAAACTATTTTTTTTTTTGTTTTGATATTTTAAACTCATTTTTCCCTTATTTCTACGAATATTAAGTTTGGAATGATCTATGAATATCCCTTTACATGGCAATAAGTTGAAAGAGAGAATAAATTTTAAACTGTTAAGTAGGTAGAGGACTGGTGTAAGTCTGCATATACAGTTCAGCCTGTCTTAGAGGCCAAGAAGCAACCCATGTTATCCTGTTATTTTAGTCTCTGCCCCTGCATTGGTTTATACATAGGTACAGTAGAACCTCTTTGTAAAGGACACCTAGTTGCTGAGAAAAACTCTACCTTAGGGAGAGTTGATTGGATATTGGAGAGTTGATAATTAGTAAAAATGGGAATTTTGCCAATGAAAACTGTCCTTTATTAGAGAGGTGTCCTTTCATTGAGGTTTTACTGTATAATCAACGTTCAAGAGAGAAAAACAATATTGTTATAAATTCTAGAACATGCTGGGCCTTCATATTCTTCCAGAAGGCCCAGTGGCCTTTCTCCACCACGTCCCAATATTGTCCCCTGAGTTGGAATGATTTGAATGTCTTCCCTCCATCCTCACCTTTCAGAACTGATTGTCACATCTTGTCCTTTGACCTATGACGAGAGGTTTGTTACATTGTCAATGCACCAGGAATCCCACTGCACCCCATTCCATGAGCAGCTCGAGGAGCATGAACTCATGGGATTTGTGTAATCTTTACACAAGGGGATAAGAAACAACAACCAGGAATCCAACACATTCCATAATTAAGAAGAAAAAAAGCTGCTCCTGATTGTGCACCTGAAAGTTAATTAATAACTTGTGCTATTAATAGGAATAAATATAAATTGAATTGTTGATTTTTAATTATTCCAGAATATTGGCCAAATACTTTGTATTTATAAATCATGAAAAGCCAAACACATGAGTGTTTCAGGGTGTAGGCCCTCATCAGTTCCTCAACAAACAAAAAGGCTGGTTCCTTTAGGCCAAAATTATGTAGAAAGGCTAAACTATATGTTAAAATAGAACAAAATTTAACAAGATCAAGTGATCAAATTGAGAAGATAATATCCGATTATGTGTGCAACTGAACATTCCAAACTGTTTGTGTTGGATAGGGTTTGATATATTGAAAATCTCTTTCAGCAGAAACTGGGAATGTCTGAATTCTCTTTTTATACAGAAGTAACCAAGTTACCATAGAAAAAATATAGCTGAAATAATATCTGAAGGTACAGTAGAACCTCCCTGTAAAAGACACCTAATTGCAGATCAAAACTGTCCTTCATAGAGAGTTTTTCACTAGCGCGAGTGTCCTCTCATGGAGGTTCTACTGTATCTGAAATGCCCATAGATGTAAGTATATCTAGGAATTGGGATTTGGTAAAATCTATGTATTTGGAGACATTAACTAGGGACAAACATGTGAAACAGTGAGTTATATGTTATTTAAATAGATGATGTTCATATACAGTAGAATCTCCCTGTGAGGGACACCTATTTAGATAGCCAAAGTGTTCTTTAGCGAGAGGTGTCCTCTAACCAAAGAGGAAGTAAAATTGGTCATTTTGATGATGACAACTGTCCTTTGTAGAGAGGAGTTCTCTAGGGTGAGTGTCCTCTCATAGAGGTTCTACTGTGTTTTGTTTTTTTATCAAAATGATAATAATATGTTTAAAAATAAAATTTTACATGAAAGGTGTTACAGTAGAGATTTCCATATGAGTTGTTGTTGTTGTTAGTGTCCATCAAGTCAATTTTTGTGACTATATGAACAAATATTCTCTAATTTGATCTTTGGGGGCCATCTCTCACAGATAATCTAGTGACCTTCCACTAGCTTCCTTAACCCCTTCTAGCCAGCTCATTGGAGATCTTCCCCTCTTCCTTCAATTTTCCCTACATATTTTCTATATATCCATTTGTTCTTATTATGTGTCCGAGGTAGGTCTGTCTTTCTTTTCATATTTGGGATTCTAGGGATCTACCAGGATTTATTTCATTTAAGATTGAAATACAGATGAACCTTCCTGTAAAGGACACCTAATTGCAGAGCCAAAGTAGGGAGAGGTGTCCTCTTACCGGAGAGTTGCTAAATTGTAAAAATGGTAATTTTGCAAATGAAACCTGCCCTTTGTGGAGAGGTGTCCACTAGCGGGGTGTCCACTAAAGGGAGGTTCTACTGTATTTGTCCTTGGAACTCTGAATAGATTTCTACATGTCCACATTTCAAAAACTTCAATTCTTTCTTCTTTTCTGAAAGTTCACTTCTCACATCCATAAGTGACCACAGGGAATACCCATAAGGCGCCATAGCCTAAAAACACGGCTGAACCCATTCTCTTCCGTGGTGGTCTTTCATCAGAAATTCTGGTTTGGTTGAAAGACTCCTCCTGAGTCACCTCCAGGGGAGTTTTAGGCTCTTGTCTCATGGATGACTATCCTGGCACAAATTCTTCCATTTGCTTACCTACATGATTGGAATGGAATTTTAAATAAATAATAATCCACCTATTACTTACGATATTTTTGTACAACCTACTGTGTTGAATAATATACAGTTAAACCTGTCTATAGTGCCCCCTCTTGGGACTCACCAAAATAGGGTGCTATAGAGAGGGGGTGCTATAGACAGTTCACTTTTAATGTAAATCGCATCATACTATGTATTTAAAATCGGGCGCTATAGAGAGGGAGGCGCTATTTAGAGAGGGCGCTATAGACAGGTTTAACTGTATTTCATTTTATTATTTTATTTCATGATAATGAGATGTTTTTAAATGAAAAAGTATAGTTCACTTTATTCAAAAAGCATTCGATAATTGCATAACAGAATATTTGACAGCAAAGTTTTCATTTAATATTTTTCTCTGAATTTTTAATTAAATTTTATGTTTTCAATAGTCTCATGTGAGAGACCAAATTATATCAATTTGTAGCGGTCGCTCATTTGAGACTCCTTTTAGTAGGTTGAGTGAAAATTTCATTTTTTTCAAAGGTGGTCATGGGAGTCTCTATTGTAAACTTATATTTGTAATTACAGTAGAACTACCTCCCTGTAAAGGACACCAAATTGCAGAGCCAAAGTGTCCTTTAGGGAGAGATGTCCTCTTACCGGAGAGTTGCTAAATTGTAAAAATGGTAATTTTGCAAATGAAAACTGTCCTTTGTGGAAAGGTATCTGCTAAAAGGAGGTTCTACTGTACTATAAAGTTTCTCAATTCACCTGATGTGATTTGAATATTTTTGAAGTTTTATATAATTTTGGATTTATATAACTCTATATTATAATGATAAGGCACAATTTGGATTATAGATTATAAACACATGGAAATAAGAACAAATCCAAATAATTAAAAAGTGTCTGAAGATGGGAACAACGCTGTTGCCGAAACATCATACACTTTTTATTTATTTGAATTTGGTCTTATTTCCTTGTCTATATTATAATGATATCAAATGTTCACACTTCCCCATGTTTTAAATGTGTTTTTATGTAAAATTTTTGTTCTCATAAAAAAAAAAGTTCTATTATTATGATTATTTTAAATTACTTTTGTTAAATTCTATTCACATTTTTTATTCTTTTATTTATATATAAAATTCTCTCAATTCCTTTTTTTTTTTTATTTCTCATTATTTTTTGTCTCCATTTTTATTCATTTTATTTAAAATATGATATTTGCATCAATGTCATTAAAACTCTTTAAAAAATTTACATATAATAAGGCACAATTTGGATTATAGATTATAAACACAAGGGAATAAGACCAAGTCCAAATAAATAAATAGTGTGTGACGTTTCGGTAACAACGCAGTTACCGAAATGTCACACACTATTTATTTATTTGAACATGGTCTTATTACCTTGTGTTTATAAATTTACATATAATAAAAGGAAAAATTTACATAGCTTGTTAAATTCCTTTACACCCAACAAAACTCTGAAATCCTTTAATGGTAATGTATTCTTGTTTCTAAAGCATTGAAATGTTGTGTTTTGCCATTGTAAACTCAAAATGGTACTTTTAGATACTTAAAGTATATCATTGTTTCTACCTCAAATATATTATAAACCATTTTTAAAAAAAACCTTAAACCCACTAAAGTGTGTACTTAATTTTATTAAATAAATGAAATAAATTCTATTTTTCTCAGTCATTTCTACACTTTATTTAACATTGACCCAAACATACAAATTTAAATGTAATTCTACTGTCCTATAAGCTTATGTCCATAGTTTTCCTTAAAACAATTTCTGAGATTCCACCCTTCAGTGCTGCGTATATAGGCAGAATCATCCAATACAGAATTAGAGCTCTTAGAAGTGGTCTGGTGGATTAAATTGGCGAAACCGCTGGAAGGGTTCACCACTGATGAGCCAAGCCCTTCCAATATATTTTTTCATCGCAGTAAGGACAGTAGAAGTTTGTATTGTGTATAAAAGAAACATTCATGTTTTTAAATCCTTTCATTTTATATACAAAATAATATAAATAAATTTACTGGCAATGCGTTTCTTTTAAATAATATCATCGAATATTAACTCTACAGACCTTACTGCAATGATATAAGTTATCCAACCAATCCAATAGTTGAGCAGTCTAGAGATTAATTTGGCGAAATCACTGAGAGGGTTCACTACTGATGAGCCAAGCCCTCTCATTCAATAACTTATATCATTGCAATAAGGGGGGGGGGTCGGTGGAAGGCTGGTTAAACCGTTTGGTTTTCGACCACTACGACCCGGGTTCGATTCCCGCATTGGACACTTTTCTGATTTAAAAAAAAAAAATGCTCCAATGGTCCCCGATTCTTGCAAAAGTCCAACCCCACCAGCGAGTGCAAGTAACCAAACGGGGCTCTGGCACATTTGTAAGGGCAAAGTCGAACTGCTTTTCACATGTGTAGACATGTGGTGCGCTTACAGTAAAAGCAATCGCTAACTACCCACCATGATTATCATGGGATAATTTAAAAAAAAAAAAAATGCAATAAGGTCTGTGGAGATAATATTGAAATGAAACACATTTCCAGTAAATTTATTTGCACAAAATTTTAACGATAGATGGCAATTAAATTTATAAATTTAAAAGAATATAACTCTGGACCAGCCTTTGTGGTTCTTCTCTCATATGGAAAATTACAAGCCAAAAGTCTTTTGTTGTTGTTTCTTATCCCCTTGTGTAAAGATTACACAAATTCCATGAGTTCATGCTCCTCAAGCCAGAAAAGTCTGCCCCTAATACTTGCCACAGAGTAAATAAGGAATGTTGTGTCTATGCTAATTAGGGGTGGCTGACGTCGCTCATTAGGATTATCTTTATCTAGGGGGTAAGTTGTACTCTCTCCCTATAAATACCCCTTATAATAAATTAATTATTCCCAAACTTGCCCTTGCTTTATTTATCTCCGCGACAATATATTACAACAGTATTTTCTGAAATTATTATTTTAATTCAATATTTCTCCTAGAAACACTGGCAGTGAATGTTGTGATGAGATCTTCTAACCTACTTTTTCAATCAAAATCTCTAATCCCTTGGGTGTAGAATTAAAGAGGTTAGGTCAGGGGTCAGCAAACTGCGGCTCGTGAGCCACATGTGGCTCTTTAGCTGCGGCTCTTTATATAGTTCCATACATAAATATTATTTATGCGAGTACTATTTATTGTTGGCAAGAAATTTTGTAAATTGCAATTTCTGACTCTTCCGACTCAAAAGTTTGCAGACTCCTAGACTATCAAATAGTAAACTACATCAAGTAGACAGGTGAGCATACACTATTTTTTTTTGCTTATTCCTAGTAATTGAATGATCTGGGAGGGTAATATGATTGAGCGGAGAGAAGACTGGGAGGGCAGTCAAGAAGAGATCACTCCCTGGAGTTGAGTTCTTGAAAAGTATTGGAATGATATGTGAAGTACAATTTGGATACATTCAGTACTTTTGTCTGAAGATGGTAACAACACTATTACTGAAACATCATATACAGTAGAACCTCCCTTTAGCGGACACCTCTCTACAAAAGACAGTTTTCATATACAAAATTACCATTTTTACAATTTAGCAACTCTCCAGTAAGAGAACACATCTTCCGAAAGGACACTTTGGCTCTGCAATTAGGTGTCCTTTACAGGAAGGTTCTACTGTATTTCAATTGTTAGGATTTTTTTTTTGTTATATATTGATTTTCATTTTAGAGATTTGGCTATGACAGGTTTTATAAAAATGCTAGCTCATCAAGTTTTTATTGGAATATCGAATGCCCTAGGAAAGATGTCTCCCATCATTTCTAAAAACACAGCTCTAAACCCAATGTTCTCTATTTTTGATGTGTAGGATTCTTTTTAAAATAAAACAATTTTCTACTGCCCTTACTGCAATGATAAAATAACGGGAGGGCCTGGCTCATCAGTGGTGAACCCTCCCAGCGGTGTCGCCAGTTTTATCTACCATAATGCAGTAATATGGCATTTGGCTGTTTTCCTTTATACTGATACTGATGCTAAACTCTTGGAAAAGGTATTTTGATTGAACTATGGACATAAGCTTTGAGGACAGTAGAAATACATATAGTTGAACTTGGATAATTTGAAAGCCCAAGGGACCAAAAAATAATTTGAATTATCCAAAAATTGGTAATAAAAATGTTTTGAATAAAAGGTTTAAAAGTCCAAGATGAATACTCAAATTAAAGACATTTGAATTATCCACGTTCTACTGTATTTATATATATATTTTTTTCTTATCCCTAGTATACAGGCCATGATATTCATGGGGGGTAGTTAGCGACTGCTTTTTACTGTAAGCGCACCACATGTCTACACATGTGAAAAGCGGTTCAACTTTGCACTTACAAACGTACCAGAGCCCCATTTGGTTACTTGCACTCGCTGGTGGGGTTGGACTTTTGCAAGAATCGGGGGCCATTGGAACATTTTTTTTTTTTAAACAGAAATAGAAATGCCCAGAACCAATATGCACCATATAAAGACCAGAAATCTCCTACAACCTGGATCTAGAGCAAGAATGCTCCAAAGGGGCCGACCACCCCGGACTACTCAGGAGCCTCGCTATGAAAGGATTGAAAAAGCAGACAAAAAAAAACATACAGATATACACCGATGGCTCACTGGTGGAGAATGGCTCCTCTGGCAGCGGAGTTCTCATCCTTAAAGATAGTATGGAAATAAAAAGAATCAAAAACCCAAAGAACTTGTCAGTTTTCAGATCTGAACTAACAGCCATACTACAAGCTCTAAAACTCGTAGAGAAAAACGAGACTAAAAACATCATAATTTATACAGATTCAAAATCCGCCATCTTTGCAATTAAAAACTGCTACTACTCACAAGACAAGACTCCTCAAAAACATTGCTGCAGAAATCAACAAACTGAATAAAAATACCAAAATAAGTCTACAATGGATTCCATCACATGTGAGAGTCCCTGGAAATAAGGAGGCCGACAGATTGGCAAAGGAAGGAGCAGCTGGACATCCTGATGCGGTGAACTCTTGAGACCTTCCTTTCAGCAAGGGACCATATTAACAAACTAAAACTACAACTGATAAGGAACCAGAGATAGTTTCCATCATTCTTGGTACCAGGTAGAAAACCCCAAAAAACAGACCCTCCAACTAAACTTACTTCTTTGGTCCTTAGTCTTCCTCGTTCTATAAAAGTATCTAAATCCATCAAGTATTGTCATTAGACAATCTCACATATGGAGTACATGTCCCAAAAACTTTCCTTTTGACTACTTCATTTAGAAGACTCTCTCTCCATTAAATATTCTCCAAACTTTTGTCAATCTACCATACCAGTTATCAAAAGTTCTGCTCTCTTTCCACATCCTTACAGGAAAACTGACATTATTTTAATTCAAGAAAAAAAATCTCTTAAAATCCTATATAACCTCAACTTCTTTATTCTCAATTATAATGCTTCCAAGATAGGAGGATGGATTTCACTTGCTCAATTTCCATGGAACCTACACACTTCCATTAGATGATCCATAAATACATCATTGTAGTAAGTGAAATATATGTTATAAAGTAATACTTAAAGTTGCACCGCATAAGTTTCTTTTCTGTGATAAATCAATATTTATTTCAAAGAGAAATATCTACTATTTCTAACTTTTTTGGATGACGTATGAAAGGGTGAAAATATGAAGAGTAATGGCGAACGGAAAAATAAAAGTGTCCAGGGGCAGGAATCGAACCCACAACCTTCCGCTTACCGGGCAGATGCCATGTCCACTAGGCTACCCTGGACGTATCTTTCCGTTCGTAACTAATACTTAAAGTAACTTATAATACATTATAAAGGACTGCGGCAGTCCTGCAGTCCTAATAGCCATACCTGTACTGAAGATATACCTTCTCAGCATCACTGTATTGTTCCTTCTGCTTATAAAGACATTTTGAAAGCTACTGATATGGAGGAAAATTAGCCCAAAATAACTGTTATAAAGTGTACAATATTAAAAAGTTACAAGACTATTTATTGTAGAATGTAATTAAACATGGAGTAGGTACAGCAGCCTCTTTATTTAAGAGCCAAAACCACAGGCTTCTTGCTGTTATCCTTGGGTTTCATATCCTTAGCGTTCTGGGGCTTGTTGTGCTTCTTGGCAAAACGCATGTTGCGCAGGAACTTGGGTTCAACTCCCATCAAGGAGGGCTTGGAGTACTTCCTTGGCCTCTTGATGCCATTCCTGTGGTCCTTGCGGTCTGATCACACACCAGGTCACATCAACATTTGGGAACTCTCAACCAAACAGGTAGGACAATATATATTGTTGTCTTAATCTGGAATGGCTGCAGAGCATTGTAGGTAGCACAACGCACACCAGAAATGGCCACCAATCTGAGAGAAACCTGTGTGACATCAGTGTGCAGTTGTTTGTTTCCCAAAAATTGAAGTTTTATTAATTTATTTTTTTTATGAATTAAAAGTTAAATATAACAAACCGTAACAATATTCTTAAAAATCCACCTTGTGCAATAAACCTTAAAATTGCTCGATTAATTAATTATCTTTTTTTTTTTATTTAAAATTCAAAGCTAAATTTCATGTGGGTTAAATTAGAATGAGTCACAAAATGGCTAAAGATTTGAATAATGTCACAAAATGAAAAATTTGAAATACTTGAACAATAAATAGTTCATGCATTCACATACCATAGGGACCTCAACCCAAGAAGTAGAGAGAGAATAAATGAACTATTTCATTATTTGTCTTAACAACTAAGGCAGATAACTCAATCATGGTAGTTATCAACTATAGTGCATCAACAGGGAACTGACAGAAACTTTCTCCAAGATGTGTCTATTTTAATGTCACATTCTCTAAGAGGTAATAAGTAAACAGAAGTTTAGGGATCTTATTGCCTAACTCTAACAAATGTAATGCTTTAAGTAACAATATTGCTACCGTAACAATGAGGCTGTTACTGAAACACTGCATTTATTCAGCTAAGCTTTTCTTTCATTGCTCAATTATTTTCTATCAAATATTATTGGAATGATTCTTTTTAAAAAGATAGATCCACCAACGAGAGAACAAAATGGCTGAATACCATGTTGCATAATACATTTGCTTCTGTTAATAAAATTTGAGGGACATTTAGCAGTGAAACTTGGAATCAGTTTAATCTACCAGATTGTATAGTTCTTAGCTTCTAGCACAGCTCTCAACAGCATAAACACCTTGTTTAGATAAGGCCGTGTAGTGACTATATAACATGGCTCAGGCAATGGAAAAATAACCCAAACACAAATGTCAAAATTGTTGAACTCTGGGGCATGTTGCAGCAACTAAAGGCAATATTTCCCCTAATGTCACTCACTACCTGCCTCAATGCAAAACTTGGTTCTGGATTAACTTATTTAAGGCAACATATATTGAGTTTTATGAAAGAACCTTGTTAGCTTGCCAGATATGTAATATAGCATTCTATTATATCTAAACCCATAAAACTGGATGGCAAATAAATCTGCAGCTCATCATACATTTATAATATGACAGAAATTAATAGAGGGTTGTGACTAGATGGAGTTTGTATAATGGAAAAATTTAGGGAATAATGAGATGCTTTGTCATGTTTATCCCCTCTCTCCTCCTTGTTCATGTGTTTAGGATTGATTGAAGGAAGCATTTAGAATCACAGCAAGTTTTTCAACAGGATGCATTAGTGCACATCTCAGGTCATCTTGTTTTCCAGATTGGCTTATGGAAGCATTTGTCATATAGACTGATGCCGTAAAATGTCTAACAACCCCACATATTTGGAGTAGTTCCAATGATTACTAACCCTAATTTTGTCATATCATGCCTTGTAAACATGGGAACCAGTCCAAATCTCCCAGACCTCATTATGGTGATATTCCAGCAACAATAGCAACATTTTATAACATGAATCATACATTTTAGCTTAAAAAGAAAAATAAAACTAAATGTGCAAGATGTAATTCTATTTAATAGGTTGATATTGCTTGTCACATTTTCAGAAGCCAAGACCCAGATCAAATACCACATTGAGATTTTTTTTTTTTTGAAAAAAAAAAAAAATTTGCTTAAACAGTTTCAAATTCTTGAAAAAATTCAACCCCACCAGTGAGTGCAAGTAATCAAATGGGGCTTTGGCACTATGTAAGTGCAAAGTAGAACCACTTTCTACATGTATAGGCATGTGATGCGCTGCAGTAAAAGTCATTTACTAGCCAGCAAGAATATATACACTACTATGTTGCTCACCAGGGTCGGTAGAAGGATAGTTTAAACCATTGGTTTTCATCAGCTACAACCTGGGATTAAATCCCGAGTTGGGGGGGGGGGGACACTTCTAATTTAAAAAATGCTCTAATAGCCCCCAATTCTTGCAAAAGTCTAACCCCACCAGCAAGTGCCAGTAACCAAACAGGGCTCTGGTACATTTGTAAGTGTAAAGTCGAACTGCTTTTCAGATGTGTAGACATGTAGTGCACTTATAGTAAATGCAGTCGCCAACTTCTACCCACCATGATTATCATGGCCTGTACAATGTGTACTAGGGATAAGAAAAAAAAATTTTTGCTCACCACTAAAATAACCATTTTACTAAAAACAGCAACTTCCAAAATTCCTAATAAAATTTGAATTAAAATAGAATTTACTTACAGCCATCTCTTAATGGAAATTATAAACATATGGGTGGTAGAGATATATTCTAATTATATATATATATACATTAGAAGTAGCATTAAAAAAGGTTATAATTTTCATCAATTTGAATTTTTATTAATTAAATCATCTTAGAAATTAAGCAGGATAAACAATGTTTGTATTATATTTTATGATAAAAGCACAATTTTGATTATAGATACAAGAAAATAAGATCTAATCCAAATAATTTAATAATGTGTGGCGTTTCGGCAGCAGCATTGTTACCATCATAAAATGATTAATTCTTTTGTATGATGATGGTAACAATGCTGTTGCCGAAACATCACATACCATTAAATTATTTGGATTAGGTCTTATTTTCTTGTATCTATCTATCTTGTATCTAATCTATTTTATTTGAATTTAAATATTACTCCATTATTATCCAAGATTAATCAAAATATTACAAGATATTGGTACACATCCACTTTACAAAGACACTTGACTGAAGTAGTTTAAAATGAATAATTTTTATATATGCAAGTAATTGACCATACTTGAGACATCAGTGTTTTTTGCTAAAATCCATTACTGTGTTAATGGTTGTTTTTTATTAGCACAAATTCAACATGTGCATCCATATTAGATATTTCAAGCTTACATACAAAAATGTAATGCACACATCAGCATTTAATATTTTAATGGTAAAAAATAAGTTTTTTTTTTTTAAATAATTTATGAGAGGTTAATTAGTATTCCACATATTTGAAAGATTCATAGATATGAATTATTTTAGTGAATTAAAATCGTTAGTCGGCTAACTACAGTACTTTATAGAAAAGTGTTCATTCTTGGTATATTGCTCGTTTTTCAAGAGTGGAATCACTTATACATAGCGACGCATGCCATGAATTTAGTGGCAATTTTTATAATGTTGCACTGAAGTTGATATATGGCTAGTGAATAGCATGGTTTAATTCTTGTTAGTTTTTTAATGAAAATGCGGTTTAGTTTGAATTATTTGGTTGGGACTCAATTGGTACAAAATAGGCTTTTTAAAAAAAAAAAACTTACTTTGGTTATGATTGGTGTGATTCTTGGACTTGGCCATTGCTAACCTACAACAACAAAAAAAGCTGTTTATTATTGGAAAATAGAAATGAGACAAAAAAAAGTATAGCTTAGATTAATATTGTCTTTTTATTAAAATTATTTTCCTTTAAAATGTTTGTTAACGGAAATGAACATTAACACAATATTCTTCGATTGAAAAAGTAGAAAATTAAATTTTATTTCTGTAAAAAAACTTGTAAAACATACCGATTGAATTCGATTTAATATTATATCAAATTCGCAAAATCTTCCAACGAAAAGTAAGGAAAACAAAGGGAATTAGCAGTTAACTTCTTTTTCAAAAAGAGGCTCATTAGAATTAAAACAGAGTATTCTCAAAATTATATTTAGGCATAATCTGAAATTCAATTTTTTCATTATATAAAATTTCATGAAATAATAGTCGAACAATATAAAAAATCAAAAATGAATATTAATTTAAAATTGATAATGATATTACAGAGAATGTTTTATACACAATTATAGAAAAGGCAACATATGTTAAAAGTATCTCAATATATACTATAAAAAAGATATAAATTTTAATTAGAAAAATTATTTCAAATATTTGAATTATGTATACAATTAATGTGATACTAGAAATTTAATATAAACATCTTATAATTAAACTAGCGTATGTATTCTGCTTCTCCAGGGTTTTACGAGTTTTACCCAAGTGAAAGTTTACCTAACGAATATTGGATAATAAATATTATCTGAGAAAACATCCACTCTCTCTACTTAATATATTCTTATAAAGATAAATTATGGTTTGTTACTTTTCTCCACAACACTACTGAATAAACCTAAACCGTTGGAAATTAAGCATGTTGATATAGATGAATATATATAGACCAGCATATAAGCTAATCAAAAAGACTAGAAGCATATATTTTGCATATTTTGAGATTATAAAATTATGAGATAAATATTGTTGCATCATGGCTAATGAACCTATTTTATTTTAATTTGTAATATTATTTTTCATATATGTTCGCTGTACACTTTTAGATTGGAGCACTATGATGTTGGTTCGTTTAGATTTAAATGGTCTCATGCAAAGGTGACAATATATATATTTAAAGAGGATCAACTTTGTATACAAAAGCAAACTGAAACTAATCTAAAAACAACAACGGTATTTATATCTTCTAAAAGCATAATCAACAACTATGCAAAAAAGTGCAGATACAAGAAGTAAATATGCATATATACAACAGCGTATAACATGGCTTATGTTTCCATGATGATAATTGAAACAAATTCACGAATAAAAGCAGATCGCGCGGGCGTGCTTTTACAAATAAACAGCACATTCTTTTCTCGCAGACCACATCAGGCCCAGCGCAAATTACCTTTCCCTTACATTCCTCCCACCAATTTAATTGATATAAATTAAATTCTAATATTATATTTTCTTGGCTATATAGTAGAGGCTAATCTAAATTTGTTTTATCTCTAATGGAAAAAAGTCGCTGTAATGGACAAAGAAAAACTCCCGATGATGTCTTCACTCTTGCGACTCAAACTTGTCCATCGGCTCCAGGTAGCACCTCCTCCACTTTTCCTAATGTTCATGAAATCCTTTTCCTTTGATCGTTTCCTATAAGTACTATTTCTCCTACCTCGATCCTCCGTGATTTCTTTGCTTTTCTATGATGAACCAGCATTGCTAAGTATTTCTTCGTGAATCTGGCTCTAATTTCATCTCTACAAGCTTGCATATTTCGGTAGCGAGTAACCATTGAATCCCGTTCTACTTCATCGGCTTCAGGTAAAATTGAGCTTCCACAGTTTTTATAAGTTTGTTTGGGGTTTGAGGCGCCAATTCATCATCATCTTCTGATACATACGTAAGTGGATGGTTATTCACTACAGCTTCCACGTCACAAAGCAGTGTCTGTAATTCTTCGTTAATGACACGTGCAGATCCCAACACTGACATAAATAGCTGCTTAACGATCCCGATCATGCGTTTTCAAAAACCTCCCCACCAACAGGCCGTTGGTGGATTGAACTTCCACGATATGCGATTGCTCCATATTCCGCAATCTTGTTCCAATCCAATGAACTGAACAGGTTCTTGCACCCAACAAAGTTTAATCCATTGTCTGAGTATATCGTAGATGGCCTTCCTCTTCTAGCTACGAACCTGCGCATTGCTCCAATAAATGTTTCCGTAGTAAGGATATAACATATATATACTAGATAATTCTGTCCGAACGATCCGCTAGGAGGCGGCACGAATAGGCAGCACGCAACGTCGCTCTTGGTAAGTGAACTGTCTGACTAAAATATTTTCTCTATTTTTACTAAAGTGCAAATTCAATCTATCTGAAATGAAACCTACATATCCAATATATCTTACCACCATAATTTTATGTCTATTAGACAAGAATTCTGAGCCAAATTTACATACTTTCAAGCCGGATACACACGGCGGCAAAGAGATTTGCTTATCACGTGTGAATCTTTCACTCTCAAAATATTTCCGAAACTTTCACCTTATATGTGTAGTTTTAATGCTCTTAATATTAGCTGGCATTGAACAAAACCCAGGCCCCAAGATGTCCAAACAAACGACGTTGGAAACAAGCTTAGATAGGGATAAAGATATCAAAGATCTAATAAATGCACTCACCAAAAGGCTGGATAGCTGGGGTGAGAGGCTGGAATCCCGTCTTTCGGCAATCGACGATAGAGTAGAAAATATAAACCAAAGACTGCAACAACTAGAGGAATCTTCTGCCGTTACAAAGGTAGCACTCTCTCAAAACTCCAAAAAAATAAAAGACTTAGAAGACCAGCTTGAATACTTGGATGCAAAGAGCAGAGAAAGGAACCTCATTTTTTATGGAATAGAACAAGATAATAACGAGGACTGCCGAGAACGGATACGGAAGGTTATCGAAGAAAATATGCAAACAAAGGAGAAGATAAACATCACGCGATGCCACCGATTATCCAGAAAACCCGGTGCACCGATCCTGATTGAAGTCCCAGAACAAAACGATAGATCAACTCTATTTAAAGCTGCTTTCAATTTAAGAGGAACAAAGATATCACTATCGAAAGACTATAGCATGAAGACGAGAGAACAACGGCGCGTTTTGAATGTCAAAAGAAAAGAACTCGTCGAAAGAGGCACTCTAGCTAAGCTAAGGGACAACAAATTAATAATTAATGACATAGCATATAAGGTCTGTGATGGACAAATTGTAGATGCCAATGGACATTCATTGTAGCAAGCAGTTAGGAAACAATCACTTGTAAATAGTCAACCCAACGATACCTTTTCACTGACCTGCTGGAACGTTAACGGGCTGTATAGACTCAATTCAGTTTTTCCTCTTCTTTATAGTCACTTAGAGAGATACGAAATATTTGCTTTGACCGAAACCTGGTGTGACCATCACTTAAAAAACGGCCCCAGAGGATTCCACTTATTCGAATCACTGGCAACTAGAAGCTCCAAACTGGGAAGATGCTCGGGTGGAATAATAGTAGGAATTAAAAATAAACTAAAAACTATGTTGGAGAAAGTCGTTGTAGAGCATAATTGGATATCTATACCTTTCAAGCGTTGTTTCAACATACAAATTTGTTATATATTTACATATATTTCTCCAAACGAATCTCAACTGTCAAACTTCATTACTTTATCCAAACATGTCGAAGATAGGTTGGCTAACGGCTATGAAATAGTTCTAGCGGGTGACATAAACATCCGTACCGGCACCTATGGATACCTACACAACCCACTAGAACGTCCCTTACTTCTTTCACCTGAACGCAAATCTAGAGACCCAGTGCTTTCCAAACATTGGGAACAATTCATAAACTTCCTAGATAATAATCTACTGACAATAATTAATGGCAGAACTATAAGTGACAAAACTGGAAACTGCACATTTATCTCAAGTCGTGGCTCATCTGTTGTCGATTATTTTATTGTCTCATATTCCCTGCTGGAGCACGTTGTTGACCTCAAAGTAGATAATAACCCATACTCGGACCACCTTCCACTAACAATAAACATGTCTAACTTATCTAATCTCAAACGAACGAAAGAAACCGTCTATCCCTGCTTTGAAAGATACAGATGGGCACCTGATAACACATCCCTCTTTTCGCAGAATCTTGACAACAATCAAGTCTCTACAGACCAGAATCTTGACAGCCTAGTTAATACATTTTCTAAACAAATACTAAACGCAATGCTTGCTGCAGATATGCGCATTAAGGTCAGACCTGGCCGCCCAAAATCGAAACCCTGGTATAGCAGGGAATGCTATTTAGCCAAAAAATCTGCTAAGGCAAGCCTCACAACCTTTAAGGAAACGAACACTGACGTAGACCGCAATATTTATGTCTCAAATAGGAAAAGGTACACGACCTTAATAAACTTCAACAAGAAAAAATACCTTCAGGAAAAACAAGAACTTCTTAAAAATGCCCGTGACTCCGCAAACTTTTGGAAAACTATAGCTACCTTGAAAGACAAAAGCTATATACAAGGAAATATAACAATTTTAGAGTGGCAATGCTTTTACAACAAACTGCTCTCCGCTGAAACGACGATAGGAAGCGACCTATCTACTCTCTCACGAATTGATCCTGAACTCTACTGTGAAATCTCCATAACAGAAATAACCAGAGAAATCTCCAGTCTGGCAAATGAAAAAGCTTGTGGCGCTGACGAAATTCCGAATGAAGCATTAAAGACCCTACCTTTCGAACACCTTGTTACTCTAAAAAATATATTCAACAGAATCATTAATTCTGGTTCATATCCCTTAATATGGTCTAAATCTATCATCCATCCTATTTTTAAAAGCGGTGACCGGGATAATCCATCAAACTACCGCGGAATTGCCCTTATTAGTAATCTGTCAAAACTTTTCACATCAATACTAAAATCGCGATTACGCAACTGGATTGAAGGTAGATCAATTATTCCAGAAAACCAGGCCGGATTCAGAAAAGGCTACTCCTGTCAAGATCACATATTCACACTGTTGTCCTTGATACAGCTGACTCTCAGACGTAAAAGAAGAAAACTCTATGCTTTTTTTGTGGACCTAAAAAAGGCTTTTGACACTGTTCCCCACTCACTTCTGTGGTCAAAATTGGGTGAATTAGGTCTGGATTTCCGCTTTGTTAACCTTATCAGGAACTACTTCGAACAAATGACAACGACGGTGAGATGGAATGGACTATTTACTGAACCCATCAAAATCCGATCGGGAGTGTTACAAGGAGAACCCTTATCACCCTATCTATTTATACTCTTTGTAACTGATTTAATCAACATTTTTAATGACTCTACTCTACCAGGCATATACCTCCCTAATTTTGGAACGGTCCACCTTTTGATGTATGCCGACGACATAATTCTCATAGGAGAATCAAAAATCAATCTACAAATAAAAATCAACATGTTGAAAAAATACTTCGAAACAAATCATCTAACCCTGAACGAATCAAAATCCAAGATAATGGTTTTCCGAAATGGTGGCCGCCCTGCAAAATCGGACAAATGGTTCTGGGGAGACCAACTGTTGACAGTGACATCGAAATATCTCTATCTTGGCTATCCCCTCACAACAACAATCTCGTTTAGTCAAGTGGCTTCATACTTTAAAGGCAAAGCGCTTGCAGCTACCGGCGAAGTATGGAAAATTATGGAGATATCCAGGTTGAATTCATTTGGTTCATCAATGAAACTATTAGACTCGATTATCCTGTCAACTCTGCTGTATTCTGCTCCAATTTGGGCAAACGAAAAGTACAAAATCTTGGACCAAATTCAGAATAACTATCTCCGACGACTATTGAACTTGCCGAGTAACACACCAGGCTACATACTACGCATGGAAACCGGACGCTTCTCACTAGGAGTCACAGCAACCAAACTAATTCTAAAGTTCTGGTTAAGAATATTAAAAATGGAAAAATCCAGATTGCCCGCAATCTGTCTAGCCCAATTATGGGAAACGTCCACTCTGACGAATGCCTTTATAGGTTTTACAGAAAATTTAATGAATATCCTAAACTCAACTGGATTCATGTGGTTAAAGAATTGTTCAGACCCCAATATTCTACAGAAAGCAATACCTCAAATTATCAGAATCACTATAGAACAGTCTATCCAAACCGACCAATCAAGAATAACCAATTCGAAGCTACACACACACTACAAATATTTACATAAAACATTCGCAGCAGAGAACTATCTACTAAGTGAACTCCCACTGCCGGCTAAACGCCTCATTGCGCAATTGAGAATTCTATTTGTTTTATATCGAGAAGACCATATAAAATATCTAAGGACAGAAGACTTGTATTGCCAACTATGCAAAAATAGAACCGAAAATGAATTAGAACATTATATATTTGAATGCATGCCTCTTGACACGGAAAGAAAAATACTCTTCTCTAAGATAGGCCATACACACTTCACATTATATTCTTTATTATCCAACTTTATAGACAATAGTTCAGTAGCTCTAAATCTATATAACTTCCATAAAAATGCTGTAAAAAAGAAAGACTTAACCGAACATTCAAACATACCAAAAATTTCTGTTTGATGAGAAAGACAGAACCAACATCCAATTATTTGTTTAGGCAGATACGATAAGTTAACAATGATAAAACGGTGTTTACCTTACAACCCTGAACACGCGGATTTTCCTGGGAAATCTCTTAAAGATTTCTTAAAAAATACATGGCCCACCTGTGCTGTGTGAGAGCTTAAATGGTCTTGCTCCATATGTAAATACCTGTTTTCTTTCCTCTTTTCGCTCTCCACTTCTCCCATCCATATTTCCAAAAAAAATTTTTTTTTTTCTCTCTTTTTTTGATTTTTTTTATTCTTCTTATTTTTTATTCTTTCTTATAATCTGTATATATTTACCAAATGTATATAATCTTTCTCCATTTTTTATTTCCCACTTTCATAGGTTTCTCCGTTTTGTAACCCCAAGGAGAATCCTCTGTAAGACCTGTGTGTCTTAATAAAGGCTTTTGTGTGTGTGTGTTTCCGTAGTAAGGGAAGCACACAACTCTAGATGGATTGCTCTGTAAGTAGCACAAGTAAAAATTGCAATCCAGTACTTTTTGCTTCCCTTTAGATGTAGTGGACCTGTCATATCGACTCAAGTTACATCAAACGCTGGTCCCACTCGAACTCTGTCCTTCGGTAAAGGTCCCTCTTCAACATAGCAAGGCTGTGCTCGGAAACGACGACAACGTGCACACGGACGAATTTCGTTGCGAATTGTGCGTTTGCTGTTTAGAATCCAGTGCCTTTCCCGCAAATTTGCATGCAATGACTGAATTCCAGCATGGCACATTAGTCGATGGTAACTCCAAATTAGCTGACCTGTAACTCCATTCGAAGGCATCACAATTGGATAGGAGTGTGCTTCTACTTTCTCCACGGTGACGAAACGGCACTTTACCCGCAAGAGTCCACTTTCATCTTCATAGACACGCAGGTTCTTGAATTTCTTATCCTTGACTCCCTCGAACGAGCACTGTTGAACCAATCTGATCACCTTTTCTTCAGCTAATGTCATTTCCTCCATCGTAATAGGGCCTTTTGTAATTTTGTTTGAACGTTTTCTCTGCAGCCATTCAAGAAATCTTCTCCAGTATGCAACCATCCGAAGAATTTTGTGATAATTGGAGAACTGAGTGATCTTCGCCAACATATCTCTTTTTTTCTATGTTGAAGTGTGTGACGACTGCCTTTCTCAGTTCACTATTGAATTCTTCGATTGACTCCTTTTCTACAGACTGTGTCCAAAATTGTTCTTCTTTCTTAAGCCAAACTGGTCCCTCCCACCATCTAGTAGTAATCAATTGCGAGATTGAAGCTCCACGTGAGGGGATGTCTGCAGGATTTTCTTTACCAATCAGTTATGCTTGAATTTTGTCGAATCTTCTTTACTCTTCCTGCGACAAACACTGACCAGTTCATATCACGTTTAATCCACGCTAAAGCAGTAGTAGAGTCCGTCCACAATGTAATTGGTATATCTTCGAACTCCATCATAGATTTTATGTGGACAGCCAATCTAGATCCAATTTCACATGCAACCAATTCTAACCTTGGTATAGTGGTATTCTTCATAGGAGCTACTCTCGAACGAGCCATGAGTAATTGAACTTGAACACTCCCAGGAAATCCATTTCGTAAATAGGCACAAGCTGCAAACGCCGCGTTGCTACTGTCCATAAAAATATGCAATGTCCATGTTCTTCTATCTTGAGATTGAACAACACAGCGAGGAATTTTCAATTTGTCCACCTCAGTTAACTGACTCAACCATGCATTGAATCTTCGACTGATGTCTTCCGATAAGTCTGTATCTCATCCAGCTTTGACCCCAAAGGATTTCTGAAGTAATATCTTAGGAATGATTGTGAATGGACAAGTGAATTGAATCGGGTCGAACAATGATTGAGCTGCCGATAATATCTTCCTTCTTGTAACTTTTCCCGGTTCCATTTTCTTCGCAAAACTCCTAAGATCACAAGTTAACTCATCAGTCCTCAGGTTCCAAAACAGACCTAGTACGGGTACTTGCTTTTCTTCAGACGATGGACCAATTTCCCATTCTCTTAAGTCCATTTTTGCTGCTCCAAATATTTCAAATGATTCTTCCTTGAACTTCAAAGCATCTTCTTTTGATCCAACGGAAGCGACGCAATTGTCAACATACATTGACCTTCTCAGAATATCAATCGTTTTCTTGTATTCATCTTCATAAGTGCTTAGGTGATGATCAACAATTACCGCAGCGAGAAGAAAGGGACTACTTGATACTCCAAAGACGACACGACAATGACGGTACATTTGCTTTTCTTCCAATTTCTGATTTTTGTACCACCAAAACTGTAAGTAGTTTCTGTCTTCTTCAGCGACCTCGATTTGCAAGAATGCCTTTCTAATATCAGAAGTTACTGCCACTGGACCGAGACGAAAACGAGTAATGATATCTGGAATATTTTCTAACATATTTGGTCCAACTTCCAGACAATCGTTGAGTGAAGGATTTCCTTTTGTGCGAAATGAGGCATTGAATACTGCACGCACAGGAGTTGATTGGCTTTCTGGTTTGATTACTCCATGATGGCTCAGAACATGTCCAGATTCCGAATCGACACGCTCTATTATTCCTTCATCCTCCCAGGACTTGAAAACATCGTGATAGGTAGACAAAACTCCCAACTTTTCCAATCTTGCAGTAGTAGATTCAAGTTTCTTCTCCGAAATTAGCTTGTAATTAGGGAGTGGTGGGTGTCCTCCTATCCAAGGTAAATTGACAGAATATCGACCATCTTCATTCCGTTTCACTGTTTGGTTGAAATGTTCCAACGCTGCAACTGACAACTCTTCTTTGCTTTTTTCCTTCATGGGTTCCATGATACCGATAACATCTAATCTCCAAAGAACTTGTATTGTTGCATCACGGACTAAGCATGACAGAACTGATGATTGAGATTCATTTGCTTGAACATTTTCCAAAAACTTTCCACTAACAGTCCAGCCCAGCTTAGTTTCGAGAGCGACAGGACCAGATTCCAATTCTATTTTCTTTCCTGTTAGTAGCTTGGCGTATACGTCTGCTCCTAGTAGTAGTTCAATCTCCGTGTTCGACCTATAGACATCCAAGTCAATTCCCTTTGATCGAAGTTCCGTCATCCATTCGGCAGGTTGAGCGGAAGGCATTGCACTACAAATCGTTGAGCATTCTTGTACTTCAAAATTGCAGTTGTACTTGGAGTCCACATCAGAAATGTAAATTCGATACCGCTTGTACTGCTGTGGTCTCGATTTCACTCTACCAAATAGTAAGTGTACAACTTCCTTTTTCCCGAGCATAGTGAGTCCAACTTCAGAAGCAGTTTGTTCCAATACATATGAGTTCTGAGATCCACTATCTAACATTGCTCGAACAACTTTTGATTTATTTTCGCCATTAATCTTTACCATGATTGTTTGAAGTAAGACAATCTTGACACCGAACTCGATTCGACATGTCCACAGATGCATCTGTGTTCTTCCTTTTCTCTATAATCCCATCAGATTTTTGGCTGCCTTTTGAAACTGGACATACGATTGCCCAGTGTTTTCTACTACAGATGACACATTTCACTACGTTTCTGCATTTCTTGGAAATATGTCCGGGCTTCAAGCAAGAATAACAACACCGTTTCTCTTGAATTATTTTTCTTCTTTCTTCAAGAGACATGGACATGGCTTTACAACATTGTTCACTCAAATGTTTTCCATCACAAAATACACATTTATAAGCGTTATTTGACTTCCCTTCAGCAACTACCAGACTTGCAGCGGTGGCGACAGATGTCTTCGGCTTGGGCGTCTTATCTCGATTAAATTGTGATGGATACGAACTCGAAAACGGTTGACGAGCTAAACGCATTCTTTCACTTCCCTCAACTTCGTGTTTTAAGAATTCCATAAGCTTCTGCAGGAGAACTTCACTTGATTTATGCTTTCCATCTTCATCAGGTTTGTGATGATGACGAGTCCTTTCCCACGCGACGAAGAGATCTTCAGGTAAAGCTGATTCCACCATGGGGTACAGAATAGCAGCGCATTTATCTGTTGTGACTCCTAAAGATCCCAACGCTCGTAGTTGTGACGATAACCGAACATATAAAGTCGAAAAAGATGCCGTGTTCCTTCCATAAGCATTTTCCAAAATGATAGTCTTGTAGGGGTGTAGACAAGGTACTTGGTTACACTTAGGACAAGAGCCTTGCACTAACTAATTTATTAAAGCATAGGTTATATAAAGATTAAAAAGGGAAAGAGAGGAAACAAAGAGGTTACATCCTCCGTAGAAGGTAAACAAAACACAGCGTCGTTAGGCTAAACTTTCACAGTCAGTTGGAGAAGGGGGGGGGGGGGGGCGACGTCATCCTTCTGGTCACGTGTTATACTTGAGTGGCGGCGCTGGTGTCCAACATATCCCCTCCCGGAATAACTTCAGCTGGACGTTTATTCCGATAGTCCATCAGCGCTCTACAGTACTTTTCATGCTGGCTTCTAGCAAGAGGCTTGGTAAGGAAGTCAGCAGGGTTCTCAGCACTCGGAGTGTAGAAAAGTTCGATTGCTTCTTCTGAGATCTTTTCTCGAACAAAATGGTACTTTACGGCAAAATGTCTAGTTTTCGATTTGTCGATGTAATTTTCCGCATGGGAAATTGCAGCTTGGTTGTCGCAGAATACTTTTGTTTCTCCACAAATCAAACTTGACATTTTCAGCTGTTCCATCAGATTCCGTACCCATGTGATGTCCTTCACAGCTGATGACAGTGCAATGTATTCCGATTCCATAGTACTCAAAGCGGTAACTGTTTGTTTGGTGCTTCTCCAAATTATTGGTGCTCCAGCTAAAATGATGAGATGTCCAGATACTCCTTTTCGGTCTACAATGTCTGAGGCCCAACTTGCATCCGAAAAGGCAATCAAAGGTTTGCCAGTGGATCTGTAAGTTATGCCAAAGTCCTTGGTGCTCTTCAGATAACGCAGCACGCGTTTCCCAGCTTCCCAGTGTTTTCTTGTGTAGTTATCACAGTATCTGGATAGGATCCCGACTGCGTAGGCGATGTCGGGCCTGGTTCTCTGAGAAAGGTATGACAGTCCTCCGATCAGTTCACGGTATGGAAACCGCTCATTGGAATTTCCATTTTTCCTTACACTCAGGTCAAGATTGGTTTCCATTGGAGTCGAGACACCTTTTGCATCCTGTAGTCTGAAACGTTGAAGCAGTTCTTCTATGTAGTTACTTTGAGAAAGAGTCATACTTCCATCTTCTGACTTCTTGAAGGATACTCCAAGCATATGAGAAATTGGTCCTAGATACTTCACTTCAAAACTGGAATTTAAGAGTTCTCTGCATTTGTTTCTCGCTGCTTGATTCTCTGGAATGGCAAAGATGTCATCCACATAGATTGAGAGAATGATCCTTCCTTCTTCAAGTTCAACTTCGTAGATGCTCGGATCAATTGGGTTACGTTGGAATCCTATTTCGTGAAGTTGTTTGTTTAAGAATTTATTCCAGCATCTTCCGCTCTGTTTTAATCCATAGATTGATTTCTTAAGCTTACAAAACAAGTTTTCTTCTCCTGGTTTCTTGAAGCATTCAGGTTGTTCCATGTAAATAGTCTCATTGAGTGTCCCATGAAGATAAGCACTCTTCACGTCGAATTGGTCAATGAACCAGTCCTTTTCTGTTGCTATCGCCGTTAAAAGCCTTATAGTTTCAAAACTGGAAACAGGAGTATAGACTTCGTTGTAGTCAATTCCTCTACGTTGAGTGAAGCCTTTGGCGACTAGACGTGCTTTGTATCTAGTGGTACCATCCACTGCATTGATTTTCTTATTTAGTACCCATCTACATTTTAAAGGTTTGATACCTTTCGGCAATTCCTGCAGTTGCCATACATCATGTCTTTCGAGCGATTCCCTTTCTTCTTCAATGGCTTCTATCCAATTAACTACCTCAGGGCTGTTCATGGCTTCTTCATAAGTGGGGTTATTGTCCTCTGCACTTGTGGCATTTATCTGTCCACCACTATTATCCTCTTCCGGAGATTCTGCCGTCTTTCCATGACTTCGGAGTGTCATAGGATGGCTTCTCAGGTTCTCTGGGAGAGTCTCAGATAGCTGATCTATTCCACCTGTAGTTCCAATCAGTTCTTCAGTTTCTCGGTCTACTGGTTGATCTGCATTACTTTCTTCTTGAAAGGAGGCCTCTTTCGAGGAGAAATGGACAGATGGTAGAGTATCCCTTTCTCTTTTGGGCTGTTTATAGAGGATTTCTTCTTTGAATACACAATTTCTAGATTCCACCACTTGGCGTTTTTCAGGAATCCAGATTCTCCAACCTCGTCCCTGTAGAGAATAACCCACGAGAATTCCTTTAGTGGCTCTTGGCTGAAGCTTCGAATTCCTTCTTTGTTTTGGAACATGAACAAAGGTTTCGCAGCAGATTGCTCTCAGATGTTGCAGAGCAGGTCTTTTTACAAACCACAATTCAAAAGGCGTTTTCTCTTCATTGTGTCTGTTTGTAACACGATTTCTCAAGTATGCTGCTGTGTTGGTGAGCTCTGCCCAAGAGGCGGTTGGCAGATTGCAACTGTTCACAGTACTCCTCACTAAGTTCAGCAAAGTCCTATTCATGCGTTCGGCGACACCATTCTGTTCAGGTGTGTAGACCATGGTGCGTTCATGTACTATACCATGGGCCTTAGTGAACAGAACTCTAGTCCGTTATCTGTACGGATCCTCTTGAGAGAAAATCCCGTCTGATTTTCAGCTTCTTTCATCCATTCCTTGAATTTTTCTAGAGTATCGCCCTTCCTTTTGAGGAAATATACCCTTGTATATCTTGATGCGTCCTCAATGATGGTCAAGACAAATCTTGATCCACCCCAACTCTCAATGTTGAACGGTCCCATTAGATCACAGTGAACAAGGGCTAGTGTCTGAGTTTCCTTGGTAGATCTCAAATTCAGGATAGGTCTTTTTGTCGATTTTCCAATCATACAATCAGAGCACTTATCAGGTTTTCCAGCCTGACAGTTCAAACCAATGACAACTTCTCTTTTCATCATGTCTACTATGGTGTCATAGTTGATATGCATGAGTCTCTGATGCCATAAATTTAGTGGGAATCTACGAAAATTGTTGGTTTGAGCAATGGAATTTGAACATTCTCCTGATTCTGGAAATCTGGACGGAGCAGTCCTGACGAGATAGAGCCTTCCTCTCTTCTCTGCTCTGATCATCAAGTTATGATCATTGTCGTAGATATGACATCCCTTCTTGTCGAAGATAACCTCATGACCATTTTCCACAATTTGTAGAACAGAGAGTACACCATGTCTGATCCCAGGTACGAACATTGCATTCTGAGCAACTATGCTTCTAAGTTGTCCAGAATTGTTGATCAGATCTACTTGAGCATTACCTCTTCCTATGTTTGAATGTGATGTACCATCAATGGTGGTCACTTGTCCTACATTCTCGTCATTCAACGTGGAAAAATACCTTCTGTTCGGAGTCATATGATGCGTGGCACCTGAGTCAATTACCCACGTATCCTCTTCTGATACAACTGCTGCATTATACATCACATTCAAGTTCTTTGCTTCGTAATGTTGATGTATCGCTCCCTTTTCCTGTTGTTTACCGTTATTCTTTTTCAGTTTGAAACAGTCCCGTGCAATATGCCCTGTTTTCCCACATCCGAAACATTTGCTAACAGTTTTAGAATCCTGATGTTCATGAGGGAATTGTTTCTTGTTAGAGTTCCTGACTGACAGTGCACCCATCCCTTCATTTGTTGTAGCATACCGGCGCTCTGCCTCAGCTAACAATTTACATCTGATGTTGGCACTGGTGAACTCTGACTCTGGTAAGTTACACATTGTTGATATAACATTATCCCAGTCCTCGGGCATTCCACAAAGAATTAGCATGCTTAGATCACCGTCTTCAATTTTATCCCCTACACCTGTGAGTTCACTCACTATTAGATTTATGCTTCCCAAATAGGCATTCATGTTCGCATGTTGACAGAATTTCTGGAAGTACAACTTTCGACCCAGTTGGAGAATTCTGTGTTTGCTATCCCTGGGTGCATAAAGTCTTTGTAATTCATCCCAAACTTCTTTGGGGGAATTTAGATGTCTGATATGGTTCTGCTGCTCCTCACCAATAGAGATACATATCTTTGCTAAAGCCTTATTCTGCCTCGTATTAAATTTGTTGATTAGACCAACATCCCCTCCCTCGGGTTTGACTTCGCCTGGGTCAACAATTGACCATAAGTCATTGTCCATCAGAATGAGCTTAATTTGGAAGCTCCACGAGGAATAGTTTAAACCATTTAGCTTGGTAATTTTCGTTAAACTTTCGTTAGCTTCCATTATAATATGGCGTCCACTGAAGGGGGGGGAGAGAGAACAAAAAATAGGCTTACCGTTCAATGCTTCAGGCAGCTCCAATCAGTCTCATAATCTTTTCTTGTAAGGGTGTAGACAAGGTACTTGGTTACACTTAGGACAAGAGCCTTGCACTAACTAATTTATTAAAGCATAGGTTATATAAAGATTAAAAAGGGAAAGAGAGGAAACAAAGAGGTTACATCCTCCGTAGAAGGTAAACAAAACACAGCGTCGTTAGGCTAAACTTTCACAGTCAGTTGGAGAAGGGGGGGGGGGGGGGGGGGGCGACGTCATCCTTCCGGTCACGTGTTATACTTGAGTGGCGGCGCTGGTGTCCAACAGATAGCAATAAAATATTTTACGTACACTTCCACCAACATGTCTTCACGGCCAAAACGTTCCTTAAGAGTGCTGATGGCAAGTGGATAATTTACCGCTGAGTTTGGAAAGGATGAAACTATTTCCTCCGACACCGATCCCTTTATCATGCAATTTTGTAGGTATTGGAACTTGACACAGGCCGAAATGGAGTAATCATCGTGGACGCTTTGAAAGGCTGACCAGAACTGCAGCCACTCCCGTGCTTCTCCTCCAAATTTCGGTAGTTCCAACTTCGGAAGTCGATGAAGATTTGACTTTCCTTCGTTCCCCCCAAAACTATTGATTCTCGGTCTACTGTTGGTTTTGCCAGCAATTGTTCCATTTTTTTGCAAAACGCTTTCAGACCTTCCAAACAGATTCGCCTGAACGATATCGACATCTTCAATTTCTTCATCTTCTCTATCCGCCTTTGTCAGTTGTTCGATGAGACAATCACTGGCAATTAAGAACCTGTCTTTACATCTGAGGAGCTTTGGTCGTAGAGACATCAACATTTCCTGGCTTGGTTCTTGCTTTCCAAGTTCGCCATCTGCTTCTGCAATAACAATTTCCAACGTCCTCTTTTTCGTCTCACAAGCTTTCTTGAGTTTGTCCATCTCAAATCCTGGCAGGCTCGCCACAATGTTCACTGTACACTTTTAGATTGAAGCACTATGATATTGGTTCGTTTAGATTAAAATGGTCTCAAGCAAAGGTGACAATATATATATTTAAAGAGGATCAACTTTGTATACAAAAGCAAACTGAAACTAATTCAAAAACAACAACGGTATTTATATCTTCTAAAAGCATAATCAACAACTATGCAAAAAAGTGCAGATACAAGAAGTAAATATGCATATATACAACAGCGTATAACATGGCTTATGTTTCCAAGATGATAATTGAAACAAATTCATGAATAAAAGCAGATCGCGCGGGCGTGCTTTAACGAAAAACAGCACATTCTTTTCTCGCAGACCACATCAGGGCCAGCGCAAATTGCCTTTCCCTAACAAAGCATGTTGATATAGATGAATATATAGACCAGCATATAAGCTAATCATAAAGACTAGATGCATATATTTTGCATATTTTGGGATTATAAAATTATGAGATAAATATTGTTGCATCATGGCTAATGAACCTATTTTATTTTAATTTGTAATATTATTTTTCATATATATTAAATTAAAATTTATATTTATTTATTTTATTAAACAGAATATATGTATTATAAACAGAATAGATGTATTATAGAATCATCATTTGTATTTAGGTACACTGTGTGACTTCACTACTCTCTTTGATATGAGAAATAAATAAAGGATTCTGGAGGCTCTACTTAAAGTAGAGTTATCTCATTATTCCCTTATATAAATTTGTAGGATGGTTGAAACACGCTCTGGTAAGATGCAAGACCCGGCACAGGAGAGAATTAAGAACAATTGGTCGAGATGCAAGTTCCGACCCAGTTGTCCTGAATCCCAACATCGACATCCCCAAGTACGATGGAACAGAAGACCCTCGCCCATGGATTGAATCTCTTGAAGTAATTGGCTTCCTGTACCATTGGGCAGACTACATTATCTCCCGTTATGCTGCCATGAATATGATTGGTAGAGCCAAAACCTGGCTGAACTTACACATGATAAGTTTCACCAGCTAGGAAAATTTCAAGAGCCGCCTAATTGAGGATTTTGCCTCAGACGCCAACAAAGAAGAAATGAAGATGAGACTAAACAGGATGCAACAGTGGAATGAACCTGCAATCAGGTTTGCAGAGGATATCCTTGTACTGTGCAACAAGGTCGACCCCCAAATGGAAGAAGAGACTAAAATAGACTGGGTTATTGGAGGGTTAAAGAAAGAATACTCTTTTGCCCTCCACCTAAACCCTCCTAGAAATACCAATGAACTTCTAGAAATTTGTAAAAAAAACTCAACTGGATTCATGTGGTTAAAGAATTGTTCAGACCCCAATATTCTACAGAAAGCAATACCTCAAATTATCAGAATCACTATAGAACAGTCTATCCAAACCGACCAATCAAGAATAACCAATTCGAAGCTACACACACACTACAAATATTTACATAAAACATTCGCAGCAGAGAACTATCTACTAAGTGAACTCCCACTGCCGGCTAAACGCCTCATTGCGCAATTGAGAATTCTATTTGTTTTATATCGAGAAGACCATATAAAATATCTAAGGACAGAAGACTTGTATTGCCAACTATGCAAAAATAGAACCGAAAATGAATTAGAACATTATATATTTGAATGCATGCCTCTTGACACGGAAAGAAAAATACTCTTCTCTAAGATAGGCCATACACACTTCACATTATATTCTTTATTATCCAACTTTATAGACAATAGTTCAGTAGCTCTAAATCTATATAACTTCCATAAAAATGCTGTAAAAAAGAAAGACTTAACCGAACATTCAAACATACCAAAAATTTCTGTTTGATAAGAAAGACAGAACCAACATCCAATTATTTGTTTAGGCAGATACGATAAGTTAACAATGATAAAACGGTGTTTACCTTACAACCCTGAACACGAGGATTTCCTGGGAAATCTCTTAAAGATTTCTTAAAAAATACATGGCCCACCTGCCTGTTCCATCTTGTTCCATATGTAAATACCTGTTTTCTTTCCTCTTTTCGCTCTCCACTTCTCCCATCCATATTTCCAAAAAAAAATTTTTTTTTTTCTCTTTTTTTGATTTTTTTTTTATTCTTCTTACTTTTTATTCTTTCTTATAATCTGTATATATTTACCAAATGTATATAATCTTTCTCCATTTTTTATTTCCCACTTTCATAGGTTCCTCCGTTTTGTAACCCCAAGGAGAATCCTCTGTAAGACCTGTGTGTCTTAATAAAGGCTTGTGTGTGTGTGTGTGTGTGAAATTTGTAAAAAGCTGGATTTGTTCGAAAAGAATTACCAAGAACGTGTAGAAAAATCAAAAGCTCTATATAATAGACCACGCTCTCCTCGTCCCCATCATCAAGAGCAATGGAAGTATGCTATGTCGTTCAGAATACCATACCAGAATACCTCCAAACCCCAGGCCCCTGCTCCGAGGTACTACCAGAACACCTCCAAGCCCCAGGCCCCCACTCCGAGGTACTACCAGAACAAGCCTCTGCCCCAGGTATCTGCCCCTAGACGATCTTACACTCCCAATCCTGAGCCAAAACCGGTCTACCCAAAGAAAACATACAATAAGAGTCCAGATTCAAACAGGAATAGGACAGAAGACGGGAGACCAATATGCTTCAAGTGTAACAAGCCAGGACACGTAGCACGGTATTGCAGAGTCAGGTTTGTAAGAATTGTGGAAGAGGACCCCATAGTTACACAAGAAAAGGTCGAAGAAGAAATCCGAATGGATAATGGAACTGAGAAGTCGAGACCTCTGCTCTACGCTGACGTAAGTAATACCACGTACTCAAGTATCCCTACAAGGAAAAGATATGCCGCATTGGAAGATTTAAACTAAGCATCGCGCCTGAGTCCGTCAATCAAAGCAAGTCGACCATAAATGGAATTAAAAAGTTGGACCCCCCAATAAAATGAACATTAACGTGGATAGAATCGGTATCTGCGAAGCTTTGATTGTTACAGGCGCCGATCTTTCAGTGGTCGACCTTAGTACAGCTCTTAATACAGGTCTTGAAATAATAAATCCTGATAAAATGTGCTCCGGACCCGATGGCAAAGAATTAGATATCGTAGGAAATATTGTTTTAAATGTAAAATTTGATGACAAAACAATTACACATCAATTTGTGATAATGAGAAAACATTTGCGAATATTTATACTTGGACGAGATTTTCTTAAGAAAATGAACGCAAAAATTGATAGTCAGCGTGAAATAATCAAATATGACTTGACAGGAAATCGCGTGACGTAATCAAATATCAACAGAAAAAATAAAAAGTACAAAGGATGCCATTATACCAGAACTTTCTATTAAATTGATTAAGGCATTTGTAGAAGCAGAGGATGGCGAATACATCATCGAGGAGAACCATAAAATGTTTCAAACAAATGGACTTCGACTAGCGAGAAGCTTAATAAATGTTGCGAATAAGGAAACATATATCTGGATAACAAACCCTTACCCTCGACCATTAAAAATATTAAAAAACCAAACATTGTGCTTTGGAAGCCAGCCAGCTGAAGTGAATCTTATGGAAGAAAGTGAACAAAAGAAGCATGAAGAACCTCAATTTCAGATAAACGAAAATTCGTCATATAAGAAAAGGAGCAATTGAAACAAGTTTTGGAAAAGTACGCGGATTTGTTTTCGTCGGGATTAAGAAGATCTAACTCAGCGAAACATCTGATTGATACAGAAGGCGCGAAACCGATCAAACACAAGCCGTATAGGGTGAGCGCGAAAGAGCGGGAAATCATAAAAGAGCAAATTGATGAAATGCTCAGAGACGGCATAATTAGACCATCCTCGAGTCCATGGTCCTTCCCCGTAATATTGGTCAAGAAGCGAGATGGTAAGTACAGATTCTGCGTTGACTACAGAAAATTGAATGATGTAACAGTGAAGGATGTTTACCCAATTCCCAGAATTGATGAAGTATTGAAAAGACTTCAAGGATCCAAATACTTTTCAGCAATTTACCTTAAATCAGGATATTGGCAAGTAGAGGTTGAGGAGAAAGATAAGGAAAAGACAGCCTTCACTACAGCACATGGCCTATATGAGTTCAACGTAATGCCCTTTGGACTATGCAATGCCCCTGCTACATTTGAGAGGAACATGGAAAATATGCTTGGTAATCTTAGATGGCAAATTTGCTTATTTTATCTAGATGACGTAATCATATATAGCTCGGATTTATCAACACATCTCAAAAGAATAGAAGCTGTTTTAAGATGTTTTCGCGAGGCTAATTTAAAATTAAACAACAAAAATGCCAATTTGCTTTCGAAGAACTGAAGATTCTTGGCCATATAACTAATCAACATGGTATAAAACCAGCGGAGCATAATATCAAGGCTATTAGAGATTTTCCTCGACCTAAAAAGATAAAAGAAGTTCAATCATTTTTAGGAATGTGTTCATATTATAGAAAATTTATCAAAGGTTTTTCGAAAATTGCCGATCCATTAACCAGTCTTATAAAAAAAGAATATACCTTTTACCTGGACAGAAAATCAAGAAAAAGCATTTCAAACCCTCAAAGTAGCATTGATAAATCTCCCAATATTAGGGCACTTTGATCCGAATGCAATTACTTACATTCATACTGACGCATCTAACATCGGCTTGGGTTCAACATTAGTCCAAAAGTTCGGCGATAAAGAAAAGGTGATCTCATATTTAAGTCGAACACTGAGCAAACCTGAGCAAATTATTCGACTACCGAAAAAGAATGTCTAGCTGTTGTGTGGTCAATGTCCAAGTTACGACCCTACCTATATGGAAGGTACTTCATAATCGTAACTGATCATAATGCACTATGCTGGCTTAAGAATCTGAAAGATCCAACCGGCCGATTAGCACGATGGGCACTGATGATTCAGGAATATAATTTCGAAATTATACACAAATCGGGTAAAAAACATCTGGACGCTGATGGTCTATCTAGAGGACCCTTACCAGAAAACGATTGGGACGAAGATTATGAAATACTATTTCTGAATCAAATAATAGACTAAAAGGATGATTTTTTTGAGAATATAAGGAGAACCTTAGGGGAAACAAGTGTTCAATTACACTGAACTTTAAAGAAGAAAATGGGTGTCTCTACAAGAAAAATCCAAATCCTGAAGGTAGGGAATGGTTGCTGGTAGTGCCAAAGAAGAGAAGGAAGGAAATCATGAGTGAATACCACAACCCTACGCTGAATGGCCATCTGGGCGTCGTCAGAAACACTTACCGATTGAAGAATAAATACTATTGGCCTTCCATGCTGAAAGATGTTTCCGAATTTGTAAAGACGTGTCACCTTTGCCAAAGTCGGAAAGGTTCAAATCACTTGCCTTCTGGACTTTTACAACCTATCCTCCCTGCTAACTACCCTTTTGAAAGAATCGGAATCGACTTTGTTGGCCCCTTGCCATCAACGAAAAGAAGAAGGAAGTGGATAATTGTGTTGACTGATTATTATACCAAGTATGCTGAAACAAAGGCAGTATCAGAAGCAACCGTGAAAGAAGTCTCTACATTTTTAATCGAACATATTATTTTACGTCACGGGGCCCCAAGATTTCTTATTAGCGATAGAGGTTCACAATTCACTAGCAATTTGATGAAGGAGGTAATGAAAATGTGCAAAGTTAAACACTGATTCACAACGAGCGAGCTACCACCACCAGACTAACGGACTAACGGAACGCTAAATAGAACTTTAATCAATATGATCAGCATGTATGTGAACACAGACCAGAAGAACTGGGACGAAATCCTCCCTTTTATCACCTACGCGTATAATACCACGATTCAAGAAACCACCGGCTACTCTCCATTTTTCCTGTTGTTTGGGAGGGAACCCATGTCCCTCTTAGACAACGAGAATATTCTAATGGACAGTAACATGTGTGTGTGGATGATTACGACGAATATATAGAAAACTACTTAGATAAAATTGCAAGGACGAGACAGGTAGTCATTAACAACACAGAGAAGACTCAGGAAAGAATGAAAAGAAACTATGACAAAAACACAATGAGAAAATCTATGAACCGGGACATTTAGTGGCAGTTTGGACACCAGTCAGGAAAATGTGAAAAACTATTGAGAAAATATTTTGGCCCATATCGAATATTAAAGAAGCTGTCTAACGTTAATTACTTAATTGAGCCGAAATATAATCTTGGCCAAGACCCATTGATTGTCCATGTCTCAAGACACAAACCCTATTTTGAGAGAATTGATGAGGTAACTCACGAGGACGTGACGACCTCTGGAGAAGGGGAAGTGTTGCATCATGGCTAATGAACCTATTTTATTTTAATTTGTAATATTACTTTTCATATATATTAAATTCAAATTTATATTATTTATTTATTTATTTTATTAAACAGAATATATGTATTATAGAATCATCATTTGTATTTAGGTACACTGTGTGACTTCACTGCACTCTTTGATGTGAGAAATAAATAAAGGATTCTGGAGGCTACTTAAAGTAGAGTTATCTCATTATTTGCTTAAATAAGTTTGTAGGATGGTTGAAACACGCTCTGGTAAGATACAAGACCCAGCACAGGAGAGGATCAAGGTTGAAGAGTCTGCCAAGCCGCAACCTGGTGCAACAATATTATTGATGACACTTAATGACCTTGATTTTCCCAGTTTATTCCCAAGTGAATATTTGCCAGGCGAATATAACTTTAACATTTGTTATTTATATTATAAAGCTAAAAAGCACATGTGTTCCTGGTCAGGATATTCCTTTTATATTTTTAATATAAAAACCTGATCTTTTTATTTTTATTATATATATATATATATATATATATATATATATGAGAAACAGTACAAATGTGATATTGTACTGGGATAAGGTGTATAAATTAATAAAGAAAAAGGGGGCATCTCCTTATTGTTCAACTGGAAGTTGCTGATGGTTTGCGCCATCTATCGGAATAAATATCAACTATTTGTTGATTTTTAATTATTCCAGAATTGTCCGAATACCCATTATTTATTAATTAAGAAAAGCTAAAAACGTACGCGTTTCGGGCTGTTGGCGTCCAAAAAACTGGTCATTCAGGCATCTTGAAAATCGTCTGCGGCGAATACCTGCGGCCTTCCAACTACGACTTCCTTCGACAATGGTAGCCAGGCACTCAATCGGACGGATGTAATGGAGCTCCAGGATTCTTCTGAAAACCCCGCGCCTTTCACCAAGGTCGAAAGAAAGAGGCGAAGAACATCAGCATCGCAACGCACAACGGAGCAGCAAGGAAACGCCGCCCCAAATCAGAGAAACGTCAACGTCTTTCGTAACAAATATCAATCAAAGTGTCAATCATTCGCCCAGGAGATCAAGGTGACGCGAAAGCATATCGCTATATCAAGTGCGCAGCAGGCCACGGGCACTCTGGACCAGTGCATATATGTAGAGCACTGCTCCGACTTCAGCCAGCTCCAATACCTGCAGGCATTGGACAAGCTGGTGGGAGGGAACAACATCATTCAGCTCGCTCGAATGAACGGCCTCGTCGGCCTTGCTGCAGGGCTCACGCCGAGCGCCTCCTTGAAGAGGATCTGGAAATTGAAGAAACTCTACTAAAAGCCTTCCCATATCGCAGAAGAGCTGAGAAGGTAATTATTAGCACCTTGCCCTTCTGTGTATAAGACGGGGAAATTATCGCTGCCCTTAGGCCTTATGGGAAAATAATGTCGATCACACCGTTACTCCTCACTGTGGGAGGTTTTACATTCAAAGATAGCAGGAGAGGGGTCTATATTCCACTGAACGAGGGGTTGAAGCTGGATGGACTGCCAACGCGTATAGACATCAAATCCAAAGGAGATACTTTCTTAGCATTCCTATCTTACGGAATATAATGCTCACGGTGCCAAAGGCAAGAGCACCGTAGAGCCAACTGCCCTCTGAATGCTAGGAAGCACGCAGAAGTATCCTTACAGGCATCATCCAACATCGGCGCTGTTACGCCTGCCACCGGGCCCACAGACCCTGCAAACTCCCTCAGTCCTACGTCTTCAACCGATACTGATGCCGCTGCCCCTGTGATATCCTCGGTCACAGTCAAACCACCTTCACTTCCTGCCGTTGTCCTGACGACAGAATCCCAGAGGGAGGAAGCGCCACCCGAGAAGATGGAGGGCATCACGACGGAAGAAGAAGAGATTCATGCCTCTACTCCCTCTGGAGGCGGCTCCAAAACGCGGAATAAATTGAAGGGAGTTTTTTTTTGCTAGAGAAGCTATATTACTTCCCTTTGAAGAGGCAGAACTCAGGGCTCGACAGAGGAGAAATAATGGAAGCCCTGGTTTCGGTCCCTGCACTACAGAACCTTTTGAAGATAAACGATGCTCAAAAGATAGAGCTCTGCAGGGTGACCCAGAAACTGTTGGACTGTATGCCAGCCACTCGAACAGCTCTCTATAAGCGCCTCCTGGCCGTCCGGCTCCAGACAAAGGGCGCCCAATGAGTTTCCGCCTGACTACCATCAACGTCCGCAGGCTTGCCGCTCGCGAGAGGAGTACCGAACTTTGCCACTTTTTGCGCCAACATCGAGTGGACGTCGCATTTGTCCAAGAAACCAACGTCTCGTCGCTGGACGAAACAAATGACCTCTGTCTAGACTACAGCGCCGTTGTTGCGCCCCCTACAGCCATCAGGGGTTCGGGTCACGCCGGGGGTCACCGTCCTGCGGCAGTGAGTTCTGTGACCAGGCCACATTTCAATCGACTTCATCTACGTCTACGGCCAGAAAATCGGCGTAATTAACTTCCACCTCTCTCTTACTCCTCGTGAGCGGCACCAACAGCTGCAGATCATCGAGGCGCCGCGGTCAGGAAAACTGGTGGATATTGGGAAACTTCAACATCTGCGTGGAAAGTACATACGATACAGCATCCGGCTCGGTGGAGGCCCTACTGGACCAGACAGCTCTTTTCGACGTATCTACACTCTTCGACGCCGCTTCTAACCCAACCAGAGTGGCCAGCTATGGGAGCGGGTTCGACGCCTCTCGCCTGGACAGAGTCCTTCTCCCTTCGAGGTTCGTAGACCGTGTCGCAAAGTACAGCACAATTCACTACAGGCTCTCAGATCATCTAGCTGTCCTCCAGGTGGGCATGCCTCCTTCACCTCACCAACGCTGCGTGGCCGTCATGCTGCGCTCGGGCTCGTTGACGAACATCTGACAACGATTATTGAAACAATCTCTGCATCCATTGCAAATATGACAGACGAAGATCTCTGGAATGGCTGGTCCTCTATCAGGCTGAATTCTTGGCTGAGGTGAGATCTCTCGACGTCCCTCGCTTTGCTGACGATCACATCGTGTGGACCAGGCGGGTTTCTGCAGGCCAGACTCGAAGCTGCGTCGACGGAAGCAGACTACCCATCACTGACCGACCTCAGCCTGCAGGGGCAAACTTCCGTGACGAAGAAGATAACATCATCGAGGGCACGGAGTTGAGACGTATGGTCTTCTCCATTTTACAGCGCCACTTCGCCAGCTAGCTTTGTGACCTCAACGCCGCCGCAGAGTTTATCCGAGGGACAACGACCCCCCTCATCCTCGAAGAGGACGACCCCCTGCTTCGCTCCGAGATCTTTGCGGCAGAGATTGCCGCCGCCATCCGCCGCCTGCCGCTCGGAAGGGCCCTCCGGTGGGAAGACTTTCCCTGCGAGTTTCTACATGACCTACGAGGACTTCTTCGTCGACGCTCTCAAGCGCGTCTACGAGGCCTCCCAAATACGCGAGGCTTTGCCTACATCACCGCGGCGCAGCACCATCTGCCTGGTCCCCAAGTCCCACGGTGGCCCTGGGCTCCGTGGCTACAGGCCTATCTCGCTCCCCACGACGGACTACTGGGCCTGAGTAACATCCTCCTCCAGCGTCTGCGGCTCCATCTTCCGGCGCAATGTTCAGTCTCGCAACAAGCCCTTTCCTACGTCACCTTGAGCAAGTGCTTGGCCCCGGGAATGTCCTCGCCTACGCCGACGACATCGTCCTGCTCATCCGCAGTAAGGAACAGTTCGGCGTGGTGACCTCCATCTTCGAGAACTTCAGGCGCGCCTCCGGTAGAGAGGGGAATTTCACCAAGAGCAAAGGTCTATGGTGCGGCGCCTGGCGTGCCCGCAACGACGCTCCACTGGGCATCTCCTGATCGTCGGTGAAGCTAAAGGTATTGGGATGCAATGTGACGCCAGGAAATCAAAACTCAGCCCAAGAACGACATATCTTGGTCCTGCTCGAAGCTGCTATAACGAGGTGGGCCCCTATACCCACGATCTCTCTCTCGTCGGCCGGGCCAGAGCCGCCAACTTCTTGATGCTTTCCTCCGGTGGTCCATCACATCCACGGCTACCTGCCTACTGACCGTACCATCCACAAGATCCAGGCCCGTATTATGCAGTTCATGTGGGGGCCGGAGCGCATCGCCTGGTTGCCTGGTAGCATCCTTACGAGAACCGTCTCTCTTGGAGGATTAGGCCTCATCGACATCAAGACCCAGCTGTGGTTGTCATGCTTCAAGGGCGTGCAGGCCGCGCTACGTCTAAGCCGCAATGTCTATTCCTAGCTGGTCGAGAGCGGTGCGTAGCTATATCTCCTTCCATCCGGGTCCTGGCTTCCGCCGCGGCGTCGTCTCTGGCTTCTTAAGATCTGGGAGACGGTCGCTGACATCCTCACGCTGGACCACTGTGCATTTACACCGCCTCAGCTCCTGAACATCCCCATCATCGATGGCTGCCGCCTTCTCCGGCCACCCGACCTTCTGGCTCCTACCCGGTGGGTCAGTGCCTGCATTGGGGACTTCGCTGGTCCTGTTCCTCCCCTCACTCGGCCTACACTCTGCGCCCTGGATGACGCCTCGTCGCTAACCAGCTTCGGCCGTCGTCTTATCAATGAAAAACTGCGCGGGATCTTTCGAGTAAACATCATCGGCGAGACCCTAGTGCTGCGCGGGACGACTACGCCGTTCTTGCGAGTCATCACCCGAACTGCCCGCCGCATCTTAGAGCGCCCACGCCTGGCTGCCCTGTCAATCGCCCTGCGTCATGTCCGTCTTTGTATTTGAGCAAAGGTGGCCCCAGAGAACCTCTGGAGATATAACGGTGAATGGAGCTCCATGCGGCTGAGAAGACCTCTTGGCAAAGTAATAGCCAGGATAGAGAGATGCTTTTCTCGCCTTATAGCCGCTTCGAGTTTATTGTGGCAGGCTCGGTATAGACCTTTGAAGAAGCTCCTGGTGGGAAAGAAGGTGTTTTGGGAGAAACGTCGGAGAGCCACTACGATATTTCGGAGTTTAAAAGTTCTTTGTTCCACCAAGGTTTTGATGGTCTTGGAGACTTGGATTTCTTCAAGAATGCATTGCAAGTATCTTGGAGACAGGTGGTGAGGATAATAACTGCTTCGTCAATGTCACCTGGGGTAAGTGCTGTCTGGAGGCGACGTGGTGGAGGGTGTTCCCTAGGAAAACTGTGAACGCTGCTTCCAGACATGAAGATTCAACCCACGAACTGGTGGGTTCTGAAGGTAGAATGTCAGAAAAATTGGTAAGGATCAGGAGATGGTCTGAGAAGGCCATCTCCTGGAGGCAAACTCTAGTGGCATGGACGGCAAGGGAGCTTGATGCTAGGGTGATGTCTATGGAAGAACGCAGGGATCCATTGGACCAGGTATGAGATGTTGTAGCACCCAAAAACTGTAGGCCCATCAGTGAAGCGGTCTTCAAACTGGCTCCACGAGCGGGTGGCTCCGCTAGAGCGCAGATAAGTAACATAAAGGTAACCCAGGCTCCTGGAGCTTACCTTTAGATCGCCAACTACCCGGAACTACCCCTATTTACAAATAAGGCCACCACAGATTATTCTGTGACAATATAAACCGTCAAAACTTGACGTCATCTATTGACCGTCGCCTCAAACTAGCGACCTCGGGTCGGTGACAAAGCACAACACTTACTTGGCAAACTGAGAAGCGTCCACCTGGAGACCATGTTTTCGGGCTAATGGCCTTCGTCATCCCTGGACGGACTTTATTCGTGATCCACACGGGATTTATTTAAATCTTCACAATCTGGCAAACATGTTTATCTGGCAAAGTGACTGGGCCAAATCTATGGCCAGAATATAGATGTAAATTTTGCCTGGAAGAAATTAATCTATAAAAGCATAGGGCGCCTCTCCCGCCAAAATAATCGTCAAAACTAGACGCAATTTATTGACCGTCGCCGCAAACTAACGACCTCAGGTCGGTGACAAAGCCATAACACCAGCTTTAGCAAACTGAGAAGCGACCATGGTTTCGGGCAAATGGCCCTCGTCAGCCCAGGTCGGACTTTATTCCATGAGATCCACAAGGGATCGATTGGAAACTTCACTATATACCATAGAGATGACGTCTATATTTTTTATGTTTATTTTTACGGAAGAAGCGCCCTATGCTTTTATAGATAAACTAGACGAATGGCCCGGGCAACGCCCGGGGTTTTACCCGAGTGCGAATATATTCTAAAAACGTTGACTTGGGTGGTCGCTATTAACAGGGTGGTCTGTATAGACAGGTGGATGTATCACACAGCTGATAACAGGGTTGTCTAGAGTGGTCGCTATAGACAGGGTGGTCTGTATAGACAGGTTTATGAGAGAGGCACAAACTTACAGGTTGTTGACGCCGCAATCCCCAGAGAGAGTGTTTTTTGTTGCATCATGCTGTGACTCACACGACGACCCAAGGTCAACAGGGGTGGAGCAGCAAGCTTAAGTCTATCACCGTCTGGCGGCGCTGCTTGCGAGTTATATCAACAATTCTGCAAATAACTTTAAGGATATTCAAGATATTCAAGAAATTATTTTTCGAAAACCTTTCCGGGGATATGCCTAATAATATCCCAGAATTTCATGGCGATTGGATGTATGGTTTTTGAATAACAGAGTTGTCTAGAGGGGGGCAGGGAGGCCATGTGTTCGCTGGCGGCCAATGGGCGCGCATTCTATCCGTGAGCTTCAGACAAACAGACAAACAGACAAATAAACAGACAGAATAAGGAAAATATATAAGTAGATTTTCTCCTGGAAAATTTTCAATTTATATTTTGGCCATAGGTTTGGCCTAGCCACTTTGCCAGCTAAACACTTCTTTGCTATATTGCTAAATTTCCATTAGATCCCTTGTGGATCTCATGGAATAAAGTCTGGCTAAGAAAGAAGCATGGAGAGCGGCCTGCTCGCATTGCGAAACCAGCCCTTGGGGTGGAATCTAGTTTCATAAAGGGAAACTTCAAGCGCAAACCTCTCTCAGCTCTCCAAGTTGGTAGTGGCTTCATTAAGGTCCGCGAGACACACTAAATCACGTTTTAGGACACTATTTCGGGTGCATCCCGCCCGATACCATGCCAGCACACAGAATTCTAAGCCGCGTCAAACCACCGACTTCTGATTCTGACCCTCTGTTTACTGAACACGAGTTGTTGTTGGCAGCAGATAAGGTTCGCTTATCTTCTTCCCCTGGTAGTGACGGCATGCCACCCGCTCTTATCGTGAAACTGATGAAATATTTCAGGACGTTTTTTTCTGAATATTTTTAATAAATGCTTAACCACTGGTCACTTTCCAACTCCATGGAAGCTGGGGGACGTCATTGTAATTCCCAAGCGAAGTGGGGAGGACTTTCTCGCATCACATCGTCCAATCACGATGCTGCCTGACTTGGGCAAGATTCTTGAGCGTCTTGAGCTCGCCAGGCTATCGTGGATGGCCGATAGGATGTGTAAAGCGCCTCTAAACCAGTTTGGATTTAAGCCTTGTAGATCCACTACAGCCGCACTCTTAAACCTTAAATCCACTATCACCCGGTCGATCCAAAATAGTAAATCTTGTCTTTTCCTTTCCTTTGATGTCAAAGGCGCTTTTGACAACGTGCTCTACTACAGCATCTTGAGGGCGTTGCGCAAAAGCGCAATTCCTAGTAATATTTATCATCTCATAAATTCGTTTTTATGCAATCGTGTTGTCAGAATGTCCATGAATGGTTGCACTGTGTCGAGACGAGTTTCCAAAGAATGTCCCTAGGGCTTGGTTCTCGGCCCTTTCTCTGAAATGTCGTCTTTGATGAGATCCTCAGGCTGAGTTATAGGAGTAATGTTTTCCCGCAAGCCTACGCGGATGATCTGGTCGTGGTGGTCTCGGGACGCAGACCTAGCCAGCGTCCCGCAGCCCAACACACCATAAACAAGATCGCCAGGTGATGCAGATTACACAAACTGGAACTCGGCATGGAAAAGTGTCAGGCTATGGTCCTCTTAAAACCTCGTATGAAACGTCTCAAACCCTGCCGGGATCTGGTCATCAACGGACTGCCAATCCAATGGTACGATTCAAAGTACTAGAGTTAGGTTTGACCGACGTCTTACCTTCCACCAGCATGTAGTTGAAGTCTGCGCCAAGGTTCGCGGCATGTTGCCGCGTTTGACCGCAGCCGCCAACTCTAACTTTGGTTTTGGTCACCGTGCCCTGAGAACTCTGTATTTGCAAATGGTTGTTCCTGCCATTGCCTACGCATCGGTGGCATAGTTTTCCAATCTTGCTAAACGCTCTTTGGATGTTATACTGAAGGCCCAGAGGCCCTTCCTTGTGAAGGCCTGTAGGGCATTTGGTATAACAAGCAATACTACTCTCATTTCCCTATCTCGAGTACTTCCTCTCGACCTGGAAATCGCGGCTAAAACCGAGCTGTACTTGAAAAAGTATGGATTGGTTGACGCCGAGGTTCCACTCGGGCCCCCTCTCTTCCCTAATACTCTCCCTTACCACCCCTATTACTCCTCTCCCAGTAATGTTCCTGCTCCATACTTCCATGTTTTATATATTACACAGATGGCTCCAAGACCAGAGATGGAGTTGGCACCGGCGTGTACAGGATTTCCGGTCTCAATTGCGCGCCTGAAATGCGTGTTTTCCATGTACTGTCCCCCCATTGTTCAGTCTTTCAAGTCGAAGCCCTTGGATTGGTTAAGGCTCTTGAAAACGCTACCACACTACCTGACCACCTAACTTTAGGATTCCTTCTGGAAAATCTCTCAGTCGTGAAGTCAGTTCTGAACTCTAGGACTGGTAATTATTTTATCAGGAGAGCTCTGCTTCTGATTTCGCGGCTGAACCGCAACGGGAACAGGTGTACCATCCAATGAATCAAGGGACACAGCGGGACCGTGGGTAACGACATTGCAGACACACTCGCAAAGCGGGGAGCGGAGTCTGCTAACCCAAGCTGCTACAGGCACCCTCCTTTGTTGTATATAAAATCGAAAATCTACGGGCGGGCGCGTAAAGCGTGGGAGAGCAGATTCCTCTCTCTAGCTCCTTCTACCCACACCCGCTTTGGCCTTACTCCAATGAGTCTATTAGACAAAAGGTATGAGCACATCGTCCCGAGCGAGCACATCGTGATTGGCCTGCTATCAGGTCACACATGGACGGACAGTTTTTCCCACAGGATAGGGGTTATTGATGATCCCTGCTGCCCATATTGCGATATAAATAGGGAAGAAACCTTGACGCACATCGTGTTAGAGTGTAGCAGCCTTGATGCTCTTAGACTACCCCTCCTTTCCATCTGTGCAGTTGAATTGGGGTACACTCCGCGGTCACATAGGGACTTTATCTACAATAGGAGCACTTGGCGAGCATGCTTGAAGTTCCTGAAGGCCTCGGAAAGACTTAAGCCACGTGTCCACGCGGAGGAGTCTGATCACTCAAGTGACTCGGACTCCTAGCACGTAGCTGCGACTTTCGCATGTGCCGCCGTGCTTGCCCCGGTTTCCCGACCGGCCCTGCATATGCGACCGCCCCTGACGCTGTCGTGTGATTGTGGCACTGTACCCTAGAAAACTGCAACAGAGCATTGCGGTCTGTTTGCTCTCCACTGTCACCCCTGGGCTCAATACTCATACTATTGGACCCTTCTCTGCCGCCCCCTGATCTCCGCGGATCACCACCCTGCCCCCTGATCCTCTTCTACATCCCATCTCTCCTGGCCTTACCCGGCGATGATCCCCTGGCCATCCATTCCCAGGCCCCTCCAACAGTGCAATGTATATAGTGCTTTGTATATATTCCGCTTTAAACGTCCACCGGGGCTCAAAATCATCCATTCTGGTTAGCAGCCCCATAAATATGGATATTTCCATAAAATAAAGTCCGCCCTGGGCTGAAGAGGGCCTTCAGTCCGAAACCATGGTCTCCAGGTGGACGCTTCTCAGTTTGCCAAAGCTCGTGTGGTGGCTTTGTCCTCAACCCGAGGCCACTAGTTTGCGGCGACGGTCAATTGATGGCGTCTAGTTTGACGTTTATTTTGACCGTGGAGGCGCCCTATGCTTTTTTCGATCAATTTCCTATCGGAAAAACTTTCATCTGTATGCTTGCTAATGCTGTAAAGTTTCGAAAATAGAAAGAATTAACGATGTATACGATATGCATTGGAGACGAGTAGGAGTAGGACGAGTGGTTTTCCTTGCATTCTCAGCATGGATGCAAATGCCCATTCTCCAACCCGGGGCCGTGGACCGGCCGTGGGAGCGGCCTGGATGCTTCGGCATCACTCAAGGGCCGGCAGTTACTGGGAGCCCCCATTGATTACAACTGGCTACAACTTCACTCTCCATAGACGTTACGTTGACATAAAATCACCCTGCTGTCCACGCTTCTAGAAAATATATCTCGGAGATAGTATTTTCTGACCACAATTCTCACTACGTTTACCGGCATCATCCCGACCGAAATGAACTAATTCTAAGTAAAATTTTCGTGCCTAGAGAGAAATTCACTGCGTTTTTTTGGGTCCAAACTTGGCTATATAGTATTCCATCTTCAGACGAAACTCTGAAAAATGGTTGTGGCCCTTTGACGCTTTTACCAGAGCACAATCACCTTAGGAATTTTTTTAAAGGACTATATCGTGCCTGTCATAATAAGCTCAAATCACCCATAAGGCGAGCAAGACACCTGTCTTGGCTATCGTTTTGCCATGAATTTTCTTTGACAGTATGGGTTCTATTCACCGATACATCTGCAAAGGTAGCAGAACACCCAGTGGGCCACCACTTTGCAAGCACAATGACGGTACCCTATTAACACCAGAATAAACCTGCCGAGAAGTATTTCTCCACTACTTCCCATAATATAATGCAAATTCTACGTCCACTATGGCTAAACATTATGGCCATTATGAAATGGCCCCGAGGATATTATTCAAAGTCAGCATTTACAACAACTTAAGTCCATCATGTGATCCGTCGCTGCGGACGAAGGAAGTCCCCTGGTCCCGAAAGGTTTAACGTCTGATGCCTCCTCCTGAGAGGACCACTATTATACGGAATTCTAGCGCAGCTATTTACCCGGTGTATTAAACTGTGGCACTTTCCAACACCTTGGAAAAATAGACTTCTGATCCTTATCCACAAGTATGATAGAAGGGCTCATTAAACAATTCCCCGGACAAGCACAGACCCATTACCTTGCTCAAAAGCATGGCCAATGTCTTTGAACGCTGTATCCTGGCACGGCTGCAATGATTGCAGACCACCAAGGTTGGTCCTTACCCCAATAGTTTGACTATATCCCCGAGAGCTCAGCGGAACAAGTCCTCGATTCCATAAATGACTTCATCAATGAAGGTCTGCAGCACTGGAAGAAGACACTATCCATAACTCGTATATCAGCCATGTCTTCGATACCGTTCAAAGATGAACCATTACTCAAGGCTTACGTAACCTTAATTGTTAAGAAGTTCTAATTCAACTCTCCGCGAACTTCCTAGGACAGCCATACGCCCAATGTGCAGCATTGAGCCTATTTTATTTCAATATTTAGAAGCCAGACAAGTCCTATTCTTGCCAAGACCCAAGAACTGTTAAATAATTGGCTTTGCGGACGACTTCACTTTGATATTCCGCTTTAGTTGAATATTTCTATCACGGGAGATAAAAAAAATTCCTTTAACAAATATCTCTCTGGGGCACAAAACATGAACTAACCTTTAACCCGAAGACCCAGTCCTGCCTCTTCAATTGGAAGACCAAACGCCCCAGATACCAAGGAATAAATTTTCTCAATCAACCTCTCCTCACCAATAACCTAATAAAAAGGTCGAGTGTCATTTTTACACCAAGAGGAACTTTGTTTTCACTTGGATAACATCCGCAAGAGCTGCATGTGGGTGTTCCCTCGACTAACCAGCACAATCCATGGTCAGTTTGGACTCATCTTTACAGCAGGCCGACAAATCCACGCCATGGTGATCCACCCAGTCATCTTCTATGACTTGAGTATTTGGAGCAAATGGGCGTTTAACACCAATTGCGCTCGTGAGTCAGGTAGCCTTTACTATAAAATTCACCGAAACCTTGATTAGAGGAGGTCCCTGCACTCCCACTAACCCAAAAATTCCCTAATAGGCTTCCCCCCCCCCCCCCCCCCCCCACTGTATCAAAGCCCACCTTGCCTACTTGGAAGCCTTGAAAGAGGGCTCTTTCGAAACACGCCACAGGTCGGTACCCTACCCACCTCGTAGAAGGCTCCTCCAATTCTCCAGGTCTTCATCAGAAAAGACGGCCACATTTACACCGATGGCTCATGGTCATCTAATGGCGTTGGTACAGAAGTAGTACTCCCACCTGCCTAATAACCAATATACCTCAAGCTTCACGATAACTGTAACTCCTACCAGGCAGAACTACTCTCCATCTTGTATGCTATGAGGGCAATGCAGATCATATGCCAAGACAAGACATCGCAAATGCACCTGATTTCATGGCAGTCCTATACCCCATCTGTCCTCCTGATGTTTCAAGAACCTCACTTGTTGCGAAGATAGTTAGGAACCTCAATACTCTCTCTCTCTCCTTGGAGGATGTTCAGCTAAGCTGGGTCCAGGGCCACTGCAGAGCAGATTACATAAACAGTAGTCCTCTCCAATTTACCTCTGCACCCCAGAAAGATCGCCCGTATTCGCAGATCACTCCACAAGATACTCCAGAAGAGTGGCAGTATCTCCCAGACTTCTAATTTCCATGCTTAAAAAAAAATCATACTTTGCAACACCGCATACACAATATTGACAAGACATGACTTTGTACAAGAAGAAGTTACGAAATTTTCCAAAAGCGTCCCCACCTGCTGGCACTGTCGATAAGAAAACCAAAATGTTGATCACCGTCTTTTCAGATGTCCCTCTTAATATTTCAAGAAATTCCTGACTGAAACCCTTCTCGGTGTCAAAACATTGGACGCAAAGATATTAGAGAACCTACCTAAAAAAAAAAAAGAAATAGCCTGCAACATCTGATCCGCTGGATGTCCACAGTAACATGTCTGAAGGCCAACCCGGATTTCTGTACGCTCCAGGAATCTGGGTCACACCCAGTTAGTAGTGGTAGTATAGCTATACAGTATATCCTCTCATGAGTGCCTAAAACATGACTAAATCTCTCCTGGAGGTGATCTCTAATCAGAAACTCTGTCATGTTCCCACCACTGCACCCACCACCGTATGTTTCTGAGCCATGTCGACCAGTCAGGTGAGCCAGAGATCCGGGGATTTCTGGTAGCGGTACATGAGGTCCAGCAGCATCTGTCCAGCACATAATGAGGAGTCTTTCAACCTAAACACAGAGTCTTAGAAGAGAGCATCTCCAAGAGAGACCGGTTTAGGCTATGGTCTCTTATGGAATACTATATTCTGTCTCCATTTATTCAAAATAATATAATAGACATTCTTTCCTCACATTTATATATTTGCAAATTTTATAGTACATCAGGTGTCAGATATTTAAACTATTTTGGACGGGTATGATTCTTTTTGATTTAAAACAAATTTCTACTGCCCTTAATGCAATGAAAAATTAATGGGAGGGCCTGGCTCATCAGTGGTGAACCCTCCCAGCGATTTCACCAGTTTTATTTACCATACTGCTGTAATATTGTATTGGACTGTTTTTCTTTTATACTGATACTGAGAATGACCTCTTGGAAAAGGTATTTGAATAATCTATGGACATAAGCTTTGAGGACAGTATTTTGTAAATTATTTTGAAAATATTCATACGTGTCAAAAATAGTTTGAATTTCATGTTAACATAGAAGTATTTGGATATATTTGACCAACCTAATAGTTAATCATTTAACACATTGCCCTTTTTTTGGTAATAGATGTAGATAAAAGAGATTCTTGGAACGTTTATCTTTTGGTTTTTTAAACAATAAAAGAATTTGAGACACATTTATCAACCTGTATATATGACTGTCAAATTTCTAAATACATTTACCCTTATTCAGATAAAAGTTTAACACAATATAAAGTTAGTTATAGAAGGAATCAACTTTCAAAATTCCAAACCCGAAATATGCAAATACAGTAGAACCTTTCTGTAAAGGACACCTAATTGCAGAGCCATAGAACATTGCATATATGTAGCTGGAAATTATACCGCGCTTTTTTTTTTCTTGAAATTTTTCAATTTTGACAATGAATTTATTTTTTTGCAAATACAAAAATGCTCTCATTTGACAATTAAATGCGTTCTCCCTTCCTATTCAAATTTCCAAAAGATATTCCTATATTTAGATGATATACTCTACCATAAATAAAATAATGCAGTAGAACCTCCCTGTAAAGGATATCTAATTGCAGAGCCAAAGTGTCCTTTAAGGAAAGGTGTCCTCTTACTGGAGAGTTGCTAAATTGTAAAAATGGTAATTTTTCAAATGAAAACTGTCCACTGTAGAGATGTGTCCGCTAGCGGGAGGTCTGCTAAAGGGAGGTTCTACTGTGATCCCAAAAATTTACCCAATATTCAGAGCGATGGAATTATGATGATAATGATAGAATATAAACGGGTAATTATGAAGCATTAGCGCGCCATCTGTTATGAAAATTCTAAACTATTATAGACGCGTATGATTCTTTTTAATTTTATTTTTTAAATTAAACAATTTCTACTGCCCTTACTGTGATCGAAGCATATTGTATATTTATAATTGTATGTAATTTTGCTGTCCTCAAAGCTTATGTCCATAGTTCATCTAAAATACCCATCCCAAGAGTCTAGCATCAGTATCCCTATAAAAGGAAGATCGAAAAATGCAATATAACAGTGGTATGGTAGATTAAACTGGCGAAACCGCTGAGAGGGTTCACTATTGATGAGCCAGGCCCTCCCATTAATTTTTCAATTGCAGTAAGGACAGTAGAAGTTGTTTAATTTTTAAAAAATAATCATACGCGTCTATAATAGATTCGAATTTTTATAAACGGATAATAATTACTTAAACGTCTTAAGAAATTTTGATAATATTTCACATACATATTTTATATATAAAATGTGGGAAATGGAAATGACATTCCAAATTGGTTCTAACTAATTTTAATTGAATCTTTTCAGTTTTAATGTCACTGAATTATTATTTAAACTGTGATTTTTAGATTTCGAAATTCATATTCTATTTGAGTACAATTTATTATTTGTAACAAATAAATTTACTGGCAATATGTTTCTTTCCTATAGTATCATCAAATATTATCTCTACAGACCTTAGTGCAATGATATAAGTTATTGAATGAGAGGGCTTGGCTCATCAGTAGTGAACCCTCTCACCGGTTTCGCCAAATTAATCTCTAGACCGTTCTACTATTGTATTGGATTGGTTTTGGGATATACCCTGATTTTCTATGGAAGGCAGCTTAGGGGTGTTTAGTGAACTATGGACATAAGCCTATAGGTCTGTCGAGGTACATACATATAATTTCAAGGTATTGCATCGATGAATGCTCATCCGCAAATATGGTTTCATAACAAATATATATTAGTAAATTAAATTTATAAATTAAATTGCCATCTATCGTTAAAATTGTAACAAATATATTAACTGGCAATGTGTTTCCTTTCAATAATATAATCAAATATTATCTCTACAGACCTTACTGAAATGATATGAGTTATTGAATAAGAGGGCTTGGATAATCAGTAGTGAACCCTCTCAGCGGTTTCGTCAAATCAATCTATAGACCGCTCTACTATTGTATTATGCACAAGAACAATCATTTCACCTTTATTTAGAACTAGCCAGAATACCCGGCTTTGCTCCGTTTTTCCTCCGAATAGAAGTTTGTCTAACGGTTATTGTTTTAATATTGTGTGTCAATATAAGGAATTTACTTGTATATTATTACCATCACTTCATATAAAAAAAATATGTAAATTATTTTTTAATAAGTTAATTTCAAAATATATTCAAGAAATGGAACTGGTAATATGAAAGCAGGTAGTTCATTGCACATTGTTGCGTTGCAAATAGTTGTATTGCATATGGATGCGGTGTATATGGTTGCATTGCTTATTATTCATTGCCTATGGTGGCGGTGTATATGGTTGCATTGCTTATTGTTCATTGCTTATGGTGGCAGTGTATATGGTTACATTGCTTATTATTCATTGCCTATGGTGGCGGTGCATATGGTTGCACTGCTTATTGTTCATTGCCTATGGTGGCGGTGTATATGGTTGCACTGCTTAGTATTCATTGCCTATGGTGGCGGTGTATATGGTGGCACTGCTTATTATTCATTGCCTATGGTGGCAGTGTATATGATGGCATTGCTTATTTTTAATTGCCTATGGTGGCGGTGTATATAGTTGCATTGCTTATTGTTCATTGCCTATGGTGGCGGTGTATATGGTTGCACTGCTTATTGTTCATTGCCAATGGTGGCGGTGTATATGGTTGCACTGCTTATTATTCATTGCCTATGGTGACGGTGTATATGGTTGCATTGCTTATTGTTCATTGCCTATGGTGGCGGTGTATATGGTTGCATTGCTTATTGTTCATTGCCTATGGTGGCGGTGTATATGGTTGCATTGCTTATTGCTATTGCCTATGGTGGCGGTGTATATGGTTGCATTGCAATGTGTTCATTGCATATGGCTGCGGTGTATATGGATGGTTCATTGCAAATGGTTCACAGAATATTTCAGTCACCTCAAGGAAGGGTAGACTCTTGATCTTGGATTCATAGTTCTGAGGAAACTTGAACTTCCTAGCTACATAGGATCTGGCATTAAAATGAGATGTCGAAATATCCTGTAAGCAGCAAAACTTTCTATATGGTTTAATTGGCTGACTTGGAGGTTTGGTAATTTTTTTCAACATGATTTTAATATATCCTCATTATTATATAATGCTAAATAGCGATGTTTGTTGTTTCTTCTTCGCCATTTGAAGCATTTAACGTTGTTTTATTTGAAAGAATAAACATATTTCTAAATAATTTCTTACATACAGATGACGAACTAATGCTATATATTTAATTAATAATCAACATAGGCTTGCTTATTTGTGAATTAGTTACGGAATTACTAAGCTTGTTGTTTGTATTTACGTATATTTCTACTGTTCTCAAAGCTTATGTCCATAATTTCCTTAAATACATTTACAAATAATTACGGTAAATCGCCTAACACATAAGGAGAACAAACCAATACAATATTATAGTCCCGTAGATCAGACTTTTCGTAACATTCCCAATTTGCAGAAGCTTTCGCGGATTATTTTGCAGTTTTCCAAATCGAGAAAGCAATATCTTGAAGTTATTCTATTGACTGAAGGCGATGCCAATAATATGAAGCAACAAGACCGTTTAAAACAAGGCCACTTAAGATCTGGTTGTTTAAAACATGGTCGCTTAAGAAGCAGTCGTTTAAGACATGGACAAGGTCATTTGAGTATGGTTATTTAAGTCGCGTGGCTCAAGACATGGGCAAAGTCGCTTTAGGCATGAGCATTTAAGACATAGTCGTTTAAGACATGGTCGCATAAGACATGGTCGTTTAAGATATGGTGGATTAAGACATTGGCCTTTAAGTCACGGTCATTTGAGACATTGTCGGTTATGTGATGAATTTTCGTTTAAGACACGGTCGCTTAAGATAAGGCCACTTACGCCTACACACGTGGTCACTTAAGAGAGGTTCTACCGTACAATAATATCTCAAAGAGAGTTCATGATGTAAGCTAGGATATTTATATTGCCATCTAAAATCTCTCTACCTAAGTGGGTGTTATAAATGCATAAATTTTCAAGTGTTTTTTTTTTTGTTTGAGCTTGTATATGTAATATTAAATTCAATATATAAAGCGCATGTGCATACAAGCGTATGTATAGCTTGTATAGTATACGTATAGCTTGTACAATTAAAAAAATAATACTTTTATAGAACATTGTATATATGTAGCTGGAAATTATACCAGGTTTTTTTTAATGACATTTTTCAATTTTGACAATGAATTTCTTCTTTTCTTTTTTTGCAATTACAAAAATTCTCTCATTTGACAATTAAACGCGTTCTCCATTCCTATTCAAATTTCCAAAAGATATTCCCATATTTAGATGGTAAACTACCATAAAATATCCCTGTAAAGGACACCTAATTGCAGAGCCAAAGTGTCCTTTACTACTAAATTGTAAAAATGGTAATTTTACAAATGAAAATTGTCCTTTGTAGAGAGGTGTCCTCATGGAGATTCTACTGTAGTAATTTTATTAAAACACAATTTCTCACTTTTCCCTATTTTTATTATATCCTATATTTTCTTTTTATAAAACTATTTTTGTATATTCTAAAAAATTGTTTTTTTAAATAAATTATTTTTATGCAAAATATTTTTTTTTGTTTCAACGAATAACATTAAAAAAAAAATCATCGGTTGAAAAAATCACGTGAAAACTTTGTCACTTGACTAAACACAAAGGTAAATATTTACCTGACGAAGATTTTTTTTTGTTCAAGGAACTTGAGAAATTTAATAAAGTCAATTCATGTCCTATGGGTTGTCGTTCAAAGGTCTACAACTATGGATTCCTGATATTCTGTATTCCTTTGTTTCTGATAGGATGGATAGGTTATAGCATTCCTTCCTTAACTCCAACACCAAATCCAATCTACATGTCAGATGACCCTAATACTCTAATTGACTTGAACGACTTCGAATTTACCATGGATAATACGACTTGCAATTCGTCTAACGAAATATTTCTTTTAAATTTCGTCGCATCTTCGCCTACCAATTTCGAAAAGAGAATAAATCTAAGAAAAACATGGGCTAACAACCGATTTTATGATAGTAACACCTTGAAGGTCGTCTTTCTTGTAGGCTATCCAAATGAAACATCAGTACAATCCCAGTTGGAAGAAGAAAACAGCCAGTACGGGGACATCATTCAAGGTAACTTTTTAGATTCTTATCGTAATCTTACCTATAAACATGTTATGGGACTCAAATGGACATATGAAAGATGTCCCAATGTCAAATATATCTTCAAATCTGATGACGATATCTTTGTTGATCTTGTCAAAGTTCTCCAGAAGTTGAAAGATAATGATAATCGTAACCAGAAGGGCAAGTTCTTATCGTGTAATGTTATCAAGAATTCCAAAGTTTTTCGAGAAAAAGATAGCAAATGGTATGTACCCATTGAAGAATATAAGAAGGATTTTTATCCAACTTATTGTTCAGGATGGGGTATGGTTATGACAAAGAAAACTGCGTTTGAGTTATATAGGATTTCATCGACGGAGCCATACTTCTGGGTGGAGGATGTATGGGTGGCCGGTATACTAGGCAAAAAGGCAGGAGTCCATCATGTGATGTTTGAAGACACCGCTGATGAAAATCAACTAAAAGAAATCCTAGAAAAACCAGATCCCCAGCGTCTTTACATGTTCTATCCACCGAACTTACAAGTTGAAGACATATACAAACTTTGGCGAAAAACGTTCATCTTTTACCTTTCGAATTCTCATAATGAAGAAACTTTTGCAGGAATCTTCAAAAGAAATATCATCGCCAGTATTCTTGATAAAAATCTTGATATCAAATTGTAAATTTTGCTCCTATTTTACATGTTTACTGTAAATAAACATATGATTTTATTTGAATAAAGGTAATCTATTTTTTAAATCTTTGTAATGGATTTAAATAAAAATGGTTGCTTTAATCGTTAGAAAAATCCATTTCAAACTGCACAGTTTTGGCCGATCTAGAAAAATTTCCGAAAACTTTTGCTAAAATTACAGCGTAAATTGACAGTGAATAAATAATTTGGTGAAATACTGGTGAAAACCTGCCACTAAGTGTTTCAATTCGCTAGGTCAGGTGTTTAGTATTAGCTAAAAACTGCTTTTCACATGTGTAGACATGTGGTGTAACTACAGTAAAAGCAGTCGCCTACTTCTACCCACCACGATTATCATGGCCTGTGTACTAGGGATAAGAAAAAAAAAAGATGGCTTAAAATAAGTTAGGTTAATTTGTTATAAAAATGTATCTATTTTCGCCGACTGCAAATAGATCTAGCGCTGAATAATACAATCAGCTGCATGTTTTCATGCGTCCGCAGGAATGAGTACCTCACTAATAAATTTATTGACATCATAATAAATAGATGGGGCAAGAACTTTTTTTTAATCGCCGATATCTTAAAACACACCTATAATAATATATTCCTGTGTGGTTTAAAGCTAAAAACTTTCTATGTAGCAGCACCCATTCATGTTCCATAGGAGATCTTCAGGTTTGAAATGAATAAAAAAACATCGTTCTAGCTGTTTTAAGATATCTGTGGATTCAAATAGAACTAGCGAAATTTACTTTTGCAAAAGTTTGTATTCAGCATGAAAGTCCTTTTTTTATATAAAAATAAACTTCAAAAGATGCTTAAATTTCATATTGTTATATGATTTTTTTCTGTAAAATCAGAGATCTTAACTTATTTTTTTTTTTTTTTTACGTGTGCACTATTTATTCTATGTGAAATGTCTCTTTACACGCCACGCCTTACTAAAATCTACCTACAATAGGAATAATACAATTGTATAATAGGAAGAACCATATAGCGGGAGAATTAAGATTCTACTGACTAGTACAAAATTGGTAGCTGAATTTGATTAGGTTCTATAAAATTCAAAATACCTTTTTTTGTTAGGTTAGGATTTAACTGGATGGTCTAAACCGTTGGTTTTCGACCGCTACGACCCGGGTTCGATTCTCGCATTGGACACTTTTTTTTATATATATATAAAAAAAAAATGCTCCAATGGCCCCCGATTCTAGCAAAAGTCCAACCTCACCAGCGATTGCAAGTAACTAAACGGGGCTCTGGGACATTTTGTAAGTGCAAAGTCGAACTGCTTTTCACATGTGTAGACATGTGGTGCACTCACAGTAAAAGCAGTCACCTACTTTTACCTACCATGATCATCATGGCCTGTACCACGTGTACTAGTGGATAAGCAACAAAAAAAAAAAAATTAACTTGTTTGATGAATGAAGTAAGCGAGGGTTGCTCTAAAAATTCTAGAATTAAAAGAAGAGTCTGCTAATTTGGGAGAGGCTCTATCTATCTCTTTAATATATATTTTTAAAGAGATGCAAAGACAATCTATGAATGCCCTTGGACATCTTTATATTGAAACTTAGAACCTTAGCGCGCCTGCGTTCTACAAACGGAGCTAGTTCTAGGCCAGTGTTTCTAAATCTTATTCAAATTTTATCTTAATGAAATTAGAAAAATAAAGTATTTATATTATTTAATTTCAAATATACATTTATATAGAGAGAGCTGGCGCGTTATTGCTTTGTGTTAATTTATGCCTAACTAGCCTTGTCCTTATTGTTTGCGGAAGAGCATTGCTCGATGTAAATATTTAAATGTAATTCTACTGTCCTATAAGCTTATGTCCATAGTTTTCTTTAAAACATTTCTGCGATTCCACCCTTCAATGCTACGTATATAAGCAGAATCGTCCAATACAGTATTAGACCTCTAAGAAGCGGTCTGGTGAATTAAATTAGCGAAACCGCTGGGAGGCTTCACCACTGATAAGCCAAGCCCTCCCAATATATTTTTCCATCGCAGTAAGGACAGTAGAAGTTTGTATTGTGTATAAAAGAAACCTTTGTGCTTAAATCCTTTCATTTTAAAATAAAGTATGTGTGAGACTATATATTTCTCTAATAGGTTTTAAGTCTCCCTTATGCAAATTAATCAGGATGCAAATCAGGATAATGTTTCACAAAATTCTTTTATATATTCTCTCTCAATTTTTTCCAAGTCATATGAATGCGTTTTATATAAATTAGACTATTTAAGCATTTTCATCTTGCTCACTAGCGATGACAATTATTTGGAACATTTTTTTAGTTGGGTCATATTTTAAAGAATCGAACCATGACCCATTTTAGTAAAGATATATAATTATACTTGATGTAATAAGAGCTTTTTAAAAAAAGAAAACTATAAGACTTGTAAAATAGATTTAAGAAAATAAAGATATGGTGTTATTTTTAAGGATTTCTGGTTGTGCTTTTGGTTATATTTCCAAGGAAGCTCAAGATGGAACGTTGAATTTTTAATTTGTTCCTGTTTTGAAGTCCTAAACAATCATTCAAAAAAAAAAATAATAATAATGATTAATAAGCAGCAAACATAAATAAATTCCGAGGATAAGTTTCTTTTATTTCAAAAATAATACTACTTCGAGCTTTCGGGCGTAAATAGCCCTTCTTCAAGAAAATAGGAAGTAATTTTCTTGAAGAAGGGCTATTTACGCCCGAAAGCTCGAAGTAGTATTATTTTTGAAATAAAAGAAACTTATCCTCGGAATTTATTTATGTTTGCTGCTTATTATACACCAGAGGATTCCACCTTATGAATAATAATGATTAACTACAATTATTATCTCAATATTGATTGTGATTAGCTTTGCTTTTTTACCTTCATTTGTGGTGAATCCGCGGTAAATACATGTATAATAAATTTCTTTCCCTCCAATTTACCCAGACTAATCTATTAGCTTGATTGTCTTATATAATTTTTCCTGTATATAAATATCATATTACCATTAAGGTACTATTACTTTTTCCTGCATGTATCCTACATTTCTGCTTGGAGAATCTGTATAAGACTAAAAGGGTTAAATAAAGCTTTTTGTTGTTGTTGTTGGTTAACTCCAATTATATCCGAGCTCACATCAGCAGAAAAATATGCTATTTGTTTGCATACAAGGTTGGGTAAATAAGTAATGCACAATCATCAATATTTTTTCATTTGACAAACCATGAAGATACAACTTTGTATATATGAATACCTAACTATTGGCTATATATCAGCATCATTCAATATATCCACCTCTGTACACATTTGGTCCAGCCTTCTTTCCAACTCACAAAAGCACTTTGGTAAAATGCTGCATCTTGCTTTATGAACCATGCTCTAACCTCATGGAGTAACATTTCATCATTTTAAAATGTTCTACAGCGTAGAGAATTCTTTAATTTGCCAAACAGGTAGAAGTCGGAAGGAGCCAGGTCAGGACTGTAAGCTGGGTGAGGCATCAAAGTCCACCCATATCTGGAAATTTGAGCAAATGTTTGTTGCGCGGTGTGAGGTCTTGCATTGTCCTGATGAAATTTGATTTGACAGTCTTTTAGGCCCGGCCTTTTTGTTAAAATGACTCTTTTTAGTTTTTATAATAATTTACAATATCTTTCCTTGTTTATGGAAGTATTTTTTTCAAGCATGTCCATGAATATGAGCCCATCTTGGTCCCAAAAGACCGTGATCATGATTTTGTCTTTGGAAAGGGAAAGCCTTGGTTTTTTCTTGACTGGAGACATTTTATGGGTCTATTGCCTTGATTAACGCTTTGAAGAAGGGTCATAATGATAAACCCAAGTCTCATTACATGTTATGACTTCTTTAAAGGCCTCAAATGCTGGTCCTGGGTAGGATTCGATGAGGTCTAAACAAATTTCTTTCCGAGTTTGCATCATTTCTCGTGTTAGAAGCTTTGGCACCCATTTTGAACACAATTTTCGATAACCAAGATCTGAAAGTAGTTTAAGAACACTTCCTTCAGATTTTTCATTTTTAATCAATTGATATGTCGTTATATTGTCCAGTTATTCTTGACAATTTCCTCAACAATACCAACATTTTGGTCTGTTGTAATAGTTGAAGGTTTACCTGGCCTCTCTTTGTCATGAAGATCAAAATCACCTTTCTGAAAGCGCTTAACCCATCTCTGTATAGTGCTTCTATCCAATGTTTCGTTTCCATATACTGGCTGAAGTTTTGAGTGAATTGTTCTGGCTGAAATGTCACCTGACTTAAAGAGGAACTCCATCATCGACCGTTGTCCGGATTCTTGTGTTAACATTAGACTCCATATCTGAAAAAAAAAATAAATCAATTATTATTCCAGATTTTATTTATTTATTTCGTCTCAATTTACAGGTGTTACATTCGAGCACAGCTCGCGAGTCACCTTGTCCTGGCTATTTACACATGGCGAATTGGTGGAGTAGAGGTGGCCCCCCTAGGCCTTGCAGGAAGGCAGCTGTTGGGCGATGAGCTCTTGACTAAGTGTCAGGGCCGGGTCGTCGGAATCGGAGATTGATATCTCCTTTATTTTGTAGAATATCTTGTATGGTTGGATTATATATATATTTGAATTTTGCATTTGAAGGTATAATTTCTTAACAGAAGTTTGGTACATATCTTCTAGATCGGGTTGGTTCAAGTCCTCCTTCAGTATCTTGTTTGATAGGTTGAATGGTGCTCCTATACTTGTCCGAAGGCAGATTCTCATAAATGCGTTTATCCTATTTTTGTTTGTGGTTGTAATATATTTACACCAAACTGGGAGTGCGTATGTTACTATCGGGAGGATACAACTTCTGTATAGAGTAAACTTTTGTTTTGTAGTCAATTTGCTTCTATAGTTAAACAGGCTTGATAATATTATTTTTGCGATTTTTGCTTTCTTTATGATATTTTTGACATGCATGTTGAATTTCAACTTGGAGTCTAAGGTAACTCCAAGATATTTAACGCTGTCAGTCCAGTTAATAGGGCTCTGGTTTACCTTTAGGATGGATTGTGGCTTGAATTTTTTATTGTCTAGTGGAGGAAAAATTATTGCCTGAGACTTTTTTGGGTTGATGTCTAATTTCCAATCATTGCACCATTTGGTTATACTGTTTATGTAATTTTGGAGTTGTGTAGTTATTATTCCTATTGATTTGGAGTTTGCTAAAATTGCTGCGTCATCTGCGAAAAGTTTTATTTGACATTTTGGATGTGGAGGGAAATCGTTGATGTAGATGTTGAATAGGTAGGGTCCAAGGATAGAGCCTCGAGGGACTCCAATCTGGGTTGGTTTTGCCGTGGTTATATAATTCCCTTGCTTAATTGAAAAGGTCCTGTCCTGGAGATAGTTTTCAAGAATTTGATAAAATCCCTTGGAAATTGATTTTTTGTTATTTTTGCTATCAAGTCATCATGCCATACTCTATCAAAGGCTTTGGTAAAGTCTAGAAAAACAGCACCTACTGCCTCCTTGTGGGACTTTCTTATTTGGATGTAGTCTATTACTGTGATTAGCTGGTGGGTTGTGGAGTGTCCTTTTCTGAATCCAAATTGTTGAAGAATGATAAAGTTAATAGAATCCATGTATGTCTGCAATCTGCGAAGAACAATCCTCTCGTATACCTTACCGATGGTAGAGAGAAGACTGATTGGTCTGAGATCTTCAGGTGATTTTTTTGGAATGGTTATGATAATGGCATGTTTCCATGTCTTCGGGAGGTAGCACAGGTGTAATGCAGCATTGAAGATCCCAGCGAGGAAAACTATCCATTTGATGGGGAGGTTTTTAGTCATTTGCGGCGTAATATTGTCGTGGCCTGGAGCTTTGTGATTACCTAGGTTTTTAATCACTTCCTTGACTTCATTTGGCGTTGTCATTGATAGTATATTCTACCTAATCAGATTAGAAACCGGTCGTATCTCATTGAGTGTAACAGCCTTAAAATTAACCCTGAAGTATTGGCTGCGGGTGTTGAATATGAGCAGTGACAGATTGCCACGTATATGTTTTAATAGAACACGGGAACTCTCTAATGCTTCGGGCACACCCATCGGTTTCATTAAAAAGCTCACTAATCTGCTTAACGATAATGGATCCCCTGCACTTGTTTCCTGTGATGACCCTGAAACGCTGAGGAGCGCGATTACAGGGCTCTTAAAAACAGCGGCAGACCAATCTATACAAAACGACCTTACAAGAATGGATAAATCTAAGCTATACTCTCACTACAAAGACATTCACATATCTTTCATGACGGAGGGATACCTTTTAGGGGATTTTCCTTTCCCGGTTGTAAGACTACTCGCACAAGTTAGAATACTTTCAAGTTTTTTTAGAGAAAACCACACCAAGATGCTCTGCGGTGAGGACCCGACTTGTACCTTCTGTAATTCAAAACTACAAAATGAAATCACTCACTATATTTTTGATTGCTCTGCTCTGAAAGAAGAAAGAAGAACCCTTATGCTCAAAACTGGGCAACTCTGTGCTTCACTTCCATCAATAATTGACAATATGACCCAGAATAAGTATATTGCTACGGCGTTTTATGGTTTCCACAAGTCCATATCTCAGAAGAAGGCCAAGTGATACTCACTCCTCACTTTCTTACTGCTACTCTTTTTGTGTTGATTTCTTGCTTCCCTCTTTCTTATTATTATTATTTTTTTTTTTCCTTTTCTTGTTTTTTTTTTTTTTTTTCTTTCTCTTTTTACTCTGTATATATCGCTATTTCCGTTGTCTCACTGCTTTGTTCTTATGCATACCTCTGGTGAATCCTGTATAGGGTCAGTGACCCTAAATAAAGGCTTTTTTGTTGTTGTTGTTGATAGTATATTCTCTTGGGGATTATGGCAAGTGTTATCTGTTAGGTAAGACGGAACCTCATCCTCCGCCTTGGAAAAGTGTTCGGAAAAATGTTCTGAAAGATCACTTCCAATTTCTTTGTCGGTCAGCAAGGTTTTTTCATTTGCATTTAAACTAGTGATTTTGTCAGTTTTTTCCTAATGGTTTTTTTTTCCAGAAGTCTGTTGGGCTCGATTCAAGTTTGCTTAAAAAACTATTCCAATTTTCAGATTTCTCTGCTTCAAGGACTTGATTTACCTTTCCTTGAAGATTGAGGTAAGTAGCTCTATATATATGAGCTGGATCCCAGGTTGATTGCCATCTTTTCCTAGCTTTATTTTTCTCCCTTATTAAGGCTTTGGTTTTTGGGTTTTTTAATAATTTGGAAGATGAGACTATGGTGTTTTTCTAGTAGCTATTATTAAATTTCTCGTTTAAAATTCCAATTGCTGAATCAATGTCTACTTCAGTTTTCAAGGGGAGTCTGGGGGCGTGGTGGAGATTATATCTTGTTGAAAATGAACCCAATTAGTTACTCGGCTGAGCTGGGTTGTGAATTCATCCTTTGGACAATTCAATTCAAAGATTACAGGGAGATGGTCAGATGATAAATCGTCGGTGGTTCTGGCCTTTGGGGTCCAGGGAATGTTTTTAAAAACAGCGAAGTCTAGGAAATCGGGATTGCCGAGTGGGACTGTAATGCGTGGGTGACGAAGGTGCGACAATGTCGAGGCTTTAGAGAAATTGTGCAGCACGATTCCACTGTTATTAGAAGTCCTTGATCCCCAAAGAGGGTGTTTGGAGTTCCAGTCTCCTGCAACGATTATTGCGTGGTTGTGTTTTATCAGTTGGTTCAAATCTTCTTCCAATAATGGTGCATCAGGCTTCTTATAAATTGCTGTGATTTACAAGAGGGTTTTTCCATCTGGATTTATCAAAATTGAAGTATTTTCCAAGTTTGAAGTAAGACTCAGCATATTTTTATATTTAAAAAAGGATTTTATAATGATGGCTGTTCCCCCACCCTTTCCTGTAATTCGGTCAGTTCTAATGGTTTGATAGTTCCTGAACTTTAGATCAATTGAGGGTTTAAGGTGAGTTTCACTGAGCAGAGCAATGTCTATTGAGTTATCTTCTAAAAACTGCAATAATTCTTCTTTATTTGATTTGATTACGTTACAATTCCAAGCAATAATTTTAAAAGGTAATTTGCAATTCATTGTAGGTATGTTTTGATTACTTCATCAATTTTTCACACAG
>CP092873.1:63307313-63396033 GCA_030710605.1 Cordylochernes scorpioides | reverse complement strand
CGTGTTTGAATTCAACGATTATATCTATACGGCAGTAGATTTTAAATCAAGAATTACCTTCATTTTTTGCTTTTATTAACTTGTTGCCAACATTCTTTGTTTTACAAACTATTTTTTATTGTTTTGATATTTTAAACTCATTTTTCCCTTATTTCTATGAATATTAAGTTTGTAATGATCTATGAGAATATTCCTTTACATAGCAATAAGTTGAAAGAGAGAATAAATTTTAAACTGTTAAGTAGGTAGAGGACTGGTGTAAGTCTGCATATACAGTTCAGCCTGTCTTAGAGGCCAAGAAGCAACCCATGTTATCCTGTTATTTCAGTCTCTGCCCCTGCATTGGTTTATACATAGGTACAGTAGAACCTCTTTGTAAAGGACACCTAGTTGCAGAGAAAAACTCTACCTTAGGGAGAGTTGATTGGATATTGGAGAGTTGATAATTAGTAAAAATGGGAATTTTGCCAATGAAAACTGTCCTTTTTAGAGAGGTGTCCTCTTATTAGAGAGTTGCTAATTAGTTAAAATGGAAATTTTGCCAATGAAAACTGTCCTTTATTAGAGAGGTGTCCTTTCATTGAGGTTTTACTGTATAATCAACGTTCAAGAGAGAAAAACAATATAATATTGTTATAAATTCTAGAACATGCTGGGCTTTCATATTCTTTCAGTAGGCCCAGTGGCCTTTCTCCACCACATCCCAATATTGTCCCCTGAGTTGGAATGATTTGAATGTCTTCCCTCCATCCTCACCTTTCAGAACTGATTGTCACATCTTGTCCTTTGACCTATGACGAGAGGTTTGTTACATTGTCAATGCACCAGGAATCCCACTGCACCCCATTCCATGAGCAGCTCGAGGAGCATGAACTCATGGGATTTGTGTAATCTTTACACAAGGGGATAAGAAACAACAACCAGGAATCCAACACATTCCATAATTAAGAAGAAAAAAAGCTGCTCCTGATTGTGCACCTGAAAGTTAATTAATAACTTGTGCTATTAATAGGAATAAATATAAATTGAATTGTTGATTTTTAATTATTCCAGAATATTGGCCAAATACTTTGTATATATAAATCAAGAAAAGCCAAACACATGAGTGTTTCAGGCTGTAGGCCCTCATCAGTTCCTCAACAAACAAAAAGGCTGGTTCCTTTAGGCCAAAAGTATGTGGAAAGGCTAAACTATATGTTAAAATAGAACAAAATTTAACAAGATCAAGTGATCAAATTGAGAAGATAACATCCGATTATGTGTGCAACTGAACATTCCAAACTGTTTGTGTGGGATAGGGTTTGATATATTGAAAATCTCTTTCAGCAGAAACTGGGAATGTCTGAATTCTCTTTTTGTTGTTGTTGTTGTTTCTTATCCCCTTGTGTAAAGATTACACGAATTCCATGAGTTCATGCTCCTCGAGCTGTTTTATGATGAGCAGCGGCCTCTCCCAAAGGTCCTGTTTAGTGCATCTAATGCAAGCCAAAATGTGTTCTGGAGCTGCAGGTACCAAACTACATTTTGGGCAAGTGGGATAAATTTTGTTATTATTTTCTATCTTCAATGGCTTGAGATGGCCTGTTCTAAATCTTGTTAGTGTTGTTTGATGCTGTCTATTTCTGATGTTCAGAGCTCCTCCTGGGTTCACTCCACTGTACCAACTGTGCTTAGGTGGGATCCTCCAGTTCTTGTTTATTTTTGTTTTGGCTATTGTTTCTATTTCTTTAAAAGTAAGTTTATTTTTCTGTGGCAAGGGTTCTTTTGTGCCTTTTTTCGCTAGCACATCAGCAGCTTCATTGCCTTCAATGCCAACGTGTGAGGGTATCCATTGAAGGTGAATTTTTGAGGTTTTTGAGAGTTTTTGGAGATAACCAATTATGTTCCTGCTTACTTTGTCTCTAAGTTCCCCTGTGTGACTCAAGTGTTGTATGGCACTTCTACTATCAGTAAGAATCCAGATATCTTGATAATTAGTATTTCTGATGGATTTTAAGGCTTCATAGATGGCTATAAGTTCTGATCTGAAGACTGAGCAAAAATCTGGGTTTCTTCTGTTCATTTTCTCAATGCCATTTGTGGTTTTGATGAGACAGCCACTGCCAGTGTGTCCTAGCTCGTCTCTGCTACCATCGGTATAGATAGTTATTGCATTTTTAGGAATGTTATTAATTATTTCTAATGATAATTGTTTTAAGTATTCTGGATTTTGGTATTGTTTGTTGGTGGGTTCATTTAAAGTGGCATTAAAAATAACATTTTGTAGTGGTTTGCATGGAGAAATTTTTTCTGCTAAATAATTTTTTTCCACTTTATATTTTAAAAATTCATTTCTTTTGGCCAGGTGTAGAGGGCCTTCTTTTTTGAGTCTTAAATTGGATTCCCAATTAAGTATGTACTTGGAAGTTCTGTGTTTGTTTCCATAACTCTTGATTTTGTTTATATATTTTGGCAGATTGTAGCTTCTTCTATCCTTTAAGGGCATAATGTCTGCCTCATAAAGTACAATTTCATTAGGGCAGGTATTTCGAAGACCTGTAATAATTCTAGCTGCACTTAGTTGTATCCTTTCCAGTGATTTTAGATTTGTTTCAGATGCTGTACCATAGATTTGATATCCATATTCCAGGATAGGTCTAATTAGAGATGTGTAAGATAATTTTAGTGTGGTTGCATCGGCTCCCCACTCTCTTCCTGAAATATATTTTAGGATTTTTAGTCGGTCTCTTCCTTTTCTAATAACTTCTTCAATATGTTTACTGGAGTTAATTTCTGGATCCAGGGTGTAGCCAAGATATTTAGGATGTTTATTATATTGCAATTGTTGTTCTTTCAGAATAATTTTTGGTCTTATTTTGTATAGTTTCTTATCGGTAGTAAAAAGACAGGTTTCAGATTTTTGGGGGTTAAATTCTAATTTATGTTTATTAGCAAATTTTTCTAGGTGGAAAAGAGTCTTGTTCAAATCTCTTTCAGCTTTTTTCCAGTTAGTATTGCTGCTCCATAGAATAATGTCATCAGCGAAAAGTCCAATATTGGTTTTATGTGAAATTTTTTCTTCTATACCTGCAATAAATAGGGTGAAGAGAGTTGGGCTAAGGACTGATCCTTGTGGTAATCCTTGGTACAATTTGAAGGTTTTAGAAAGAGTGCCATTATATTTGACCCTGATGTATCTATTTTTAAGGAAATCATTTATCCACGTGATAGCTTTTCCATCAATTTTGAAATGTTTGTATAATTTTGTAATTAACTTGTTTTTCCATACCTTATCAAAAGCTTGTGTAAGGTCTAAAAAAGCAGCTATTGTGTGGTTAGTTGGTTTTCTGTTTTGTGCATCTTTTACCTTTTGTGTGAAAAATAAGAGTTGGTCTATTGTCCCATGTCCTTTCCTAAATCCATATTGTTCTTCTGGTAAGAGATTTCTTGTGTCAAGGTGGTAGGTAAGTCGTCTGAGTATAATTTTTTCCATTAATTTGCAGCAAATACTTGTGAGGGAGATAGGTCGGTAGTTTTTTGGGTCATCAGCAGATTTGTCAAGTTTTTTAATAGGAATTATTGTTGCAGTTTTCCAGTCTTGAGGCAATTTTCCAGTTTTCCAGGAGTTATTGAAAATATCAAGAAGTTTTTCTTTGCCATTTTTGCCCAAGTTTGATATCATTTGGCCATGGATTCCATCTGGCCCAGGAGTTTTGTTCAGGTCAGTGTTTTCTAATGCATAATCTAGCTCTTTCATATTGATTTTTTCATGGAAAATATTATAAGTGCTAGTGACGTTTTTACAGTCATGGATAATCTTGCGGGCCTTTTTTTCAACTTTCTTATCTTTTATTTCAAATTTGATTTTACTACTTATTTGATATGAATTACCTAAAAGATTAGCAGCATTTTTGTCATTAGTTGCTGGGGTACCATCTATATTCTTAATCATATTTGTGTTTTCAGTTTGTGGCTGGGCTCTGTCAATTTGTTTTGCCAAATGCCAAAGTTTTGTATTTGGGTTTCTTGGGTTCAGGTTTTCACAAGTTTGTTTCCATTTTTCCCTTTTCATATTTACGTATAATCTTTTTATTTTTGCATTCACAATGTTCAGTTCAGTTCTACAATTTGTTTGGTTTTGGGTGTACTTTTTTTGTAGTTCATTTCTTTTAGTTATAAGTGTTTGAATATCTTTTGCCTGGTGTGTATAATTTGGAATCCATTTCTTAATATTACCTCTTGGTATTGAAACTTTGGCTGCTTTAATAATGGTGTTTTTGAAAGATATCCAATTTTGTTCCAGATCTTTTATTCTAGTGGGTGCTTTTCTAAAGTCTTCATTGGTGTTTTGCTGGTAAAGATTCCAATTAGCCTTTTTGAAGTTCCAGAATTTTTCTTTAATTGAGCTGGTTTTGGTCTTGGTGCTAATTTCTATCAAAATAGGTAAATGATCACTTCCAATACTTTTTAATATTTGCCATTTGCATTTGTGGAAAATGTCAGGACTGGAGAAACTTATATCAAGGGCTTGTGCGGTATTATAACTGTAGGAATGGTGGGTAGGATTCCCATCATTTAAGCACATGAAGGCATTGTCGTCAAATAAGTTTGAAAGTATTTTGCCTCTTGGGTTTGGCGTGGAACATCCCCATAGTTGATGTTTGGCATTAAGGTCACCTACAATAATAGTGTTGTCTGTAAGAAATTGAGCCATTGTTCCATCGTCAATAAGTTTATTGTTTGGTGGGTGATACATATTGAATATGTTGATGGTTTTGTTTTGATTGAGGTAGACTTTGATACCTTGGGCTTCGAGGTCTGATGTGTTTGGAATATTAATAGCTATGTCTTCATAGTACAAATTCTTGATTAAAAATGCAAGGCCACCCCCTTCTTTATTTCTGTCTTTTCTGAGGATATTGTAGTTTTTATATTTGAGATTGTACTTTTCATTTAATTTGGTTTCCTGTAGGGCTATAATTTGTATCTTTTGTTTTTCAGCTATTTCCATTATTTCTTCTAATTTTATTTTTGTTGCTGTTGAGCACAATCCATTTATGTTGCACGAATTCTCTTTTTATACAGAAGTAACCAAGTTACCATAGAAAAAATATAGCTGAAATAATATCTGAAGGTACAGTAGAACCTCCCTGTAAAAGACACCTAATTGCAGATCAAAACTTTCCTTCATGGAGAGTTTTTCACTAGCGCGAGTGTCCTCTCATGGAGGTTCTACTGTATCTGAAATGCCCATAGATGTAAGTATATCTAGGAATTGGGATTTGGTAAAATCTATGTATTTGGAGACATTAACTATGGACAAACATGTGAAACAGTGAGTTATATGTTATTTAAATAGATGATGTTCATATACAGTAGAATCTCCCTGTGAGGGACACCTATTTAGATAGCCAAAGTGTTCTTTAGAGAGAGGTGTCCTCTTACCAAAGAGGAAGTAAAATTGGTAATTTTGATGATGACAACTGTCCTTTGTAGAGAGGAGTTTTCTAGGGTGAGTGTCCTCTCATAGAGGTTCTACTGTGTTTTTTTATTTTTTATCAAAATGATAATAATATGTTTAAAAATAAAATTTTACATGAAAGGTGCTACAGTAGAGATTTCCATATGAGTTGTTGTTGGTGTCCATCAAGTCAATTTTTGTGACTATATGAACAAATATTCTCTAATTTGATCTTTGGGAGCCATCTCTCACAGATAATCTAGTGACCTTCCACTAGCTTCCTTAACCCCTTCTAGCCAGCTCATTGGAGATCTTCCCCTCTTCCTTCAATTTTCCCTACATATTTTCTATATATCCATTTATTCTTATTATGTGTCCGAGGTAGGTCTGTCTTTCTTTTCATATTTGGGATTCTAGGGATCTACCAGGATTTATTTCATTTAAGATTGAAATACAGTAGAACCTTCCTGTAAAGGACACCTAATTGAAGAGCCAAAGTAGGGAGAGGTGTCCTCTTACCGGAGAGTTACTAAATTGTAAGAATGGTAATTTTGCAAATGAAACCTGCCCTTTGTGGAGAGGTGTCCGCTAAAGGGAAGTTCTACTGTATTTGTCCTTGGAACTCTGAATAGATTTCTACATGTCCACATTTCAAAAGCTTCAATTCTTTCTTCTTTTCTGAGAGTTCACTTCTCACATCCATAAGTGACCACAGGGAATACCCATAAGGCGCCATAGCCTAAAAACATGGCTGAACCCATTCTCTTCCGGAGGTGGTCTTTCATCAGAAACTCTGGTTGAAAGACTCCTCCTGAGTCACCTCCAGGGGAGTTTTAGGCTCTTGTCTCATGGATGACTATCCTGGCACAAATTCTTCCATTTGCTTACCTACATGATTGGAATGGAATTTTAAATAAATAACAATCCACCTATTACTTACGATATTTTTGTACAACCTACTGTGTTGAATAATATACAGTTAAACCTGCCTATAGTGCCCCCTCTTGGGACTCACCAAAATAGGGTGCTATAGAGAGGGGGTGCTATAGACAGTTCACTTTTAATGTAAATCGCATCATACTATGTATTTAAAATCGGGCGCTATAGAGAGGGAGGCGCTATTTAGAGAGGGCGCTATAGACAGGTTTAACTGTATCTCATTTTATTATTTTATTTCATGATAATGAGATGTTTTTAAATGAAAAAGTATAGTTCACTTTATATTTAAAAAGCATTCGATAATTGCATAACAGAATATTTGACAGCAAAGTTTTCATTTAATGTTTTTCTCTGAATTTTTAATTAAATTTTATGTTTTCAATAGTCTCCTATGAGAGACCAAATTATATCAATTTGTAGCGGTCGCTCATTTGAGACTCATTTTTTTCAAAGGTGGTCATGGGAGTCTCTATTGTAAACTTATATTTGTAATTACGGTAGAACATCCCTGTAAAGGACACCTAATTGCAGAGCCAAAGTGTCCTTTAGGGAGAGATGTCCTCTTACCGGAGAGTTGCTAAATTGTAAAAATGGTAATTTTGCAAATGAAAACTGTCCTTTGTGGAAAGGTATCTGCTAAAAGGAGGTTCTACTGTACTATAAAGTTTCTCAATTCACCTGATGTGATTTGCATATTTTTGAAGTTTTATATAATTTTAGATTTATATAACTCTATATTATAATGATAAGGCACAATTTGGATTATACATTATAAACACATGGAAATAAGAACAAATCCAAATAATTAAAAAGTGTCTGAAGATGGGAACAACGTTGTTGCCGAAACATCATACACTTTTTATTTATTTGAATTTGGTCTTATTTCCTTGTCTATATTATAATGATATCAAATGTTCACACTTCCCCATGTTTTAAATGTGTTTTTTATGTAAAATTTTTGTACCCATAAAAAAAAAAGTTCTATTATTATGATTATTTTAAATTACTTTTGTTAAATTCTATTCACATTTTATTCTTTTATTTATATATAAAATTCTCTCAATTCCTTTTTTTTTTATTTCTCATTATTTTTTTGCCTCCATTTTTATTTATTTAATTTAAAATATGATATTTGCATCAATGTCATTAAAACTCTTTAAAAAATTTACATTTAATAAAGCACAATTTAGATTATAGATTATAAACACAAGGGAATAAGACCAAGTCCAAATAAATAAATAGGGTGTGACGTTTCGGTAACAACGCAGTTACCGAAATGTCACACACTATTTATTTATTTGAACATGGTCTTATTACCTTGTGTTTATAAATTTACATATAATAAAAGAAAAAATTTACATAGCTTGTTAAATTTCTTTACAGCCAACAAAACTCTGAAATCCTTTAATGGTAATGTATTCTTGTTTCTAAAGCATTGAAATGTTGTGTTTTGCCATTGTAAACTCAAAATGGTACTTTTAGATACTTAGTTTTTATTATTAGTTTTTAGATACTTTGTTTTTACCTCAAATATATTATAAACCATTTTTAAAAAAAAAACTTAAATCCACTAAAGTGTGTACTTAATTTTATTAAATAAATGAAATAAAATCTATTTTTCTCAGTCATTTCTGCACTTTATTTAACATTGACCCAAACATACAAATTTAAATGTAATTCTACTGTCCTATAAGCTTATGTCCATAGTTTTCCTCAAAACAATTTCTGAGATTCCACCCTTCAGTTGTGCGTATATAAGCAGAATCGTCCAATACAGAATTAGAGCTCTTAGAAGTGGTCTGGTGGATTAAATTGGCGAAACCGCTGGAAGGGTTCACCACTGATGAGCCAAGCCCTTCCAATATATTTTTTCATCGCAGTAAGGACAGTAGAAGTTTGTATTGTGTATAAAAGAAACATTCATGTTTTTAAATCCTTTCATTTTATATACAAAATAATATAAATAAATTTACTGGCAATGCGTTTCTTTTAAATAATATCATTGAATATTAACTCTACAGACCTTATCAGAAGGCTTGCATTCCAACCAATCCAATACAATAGTTGAGCAGTCTAGAGATTAATTTGGCGAAACCACTGAGAGGGTTCACTACTGATGAGCCAAGCCCTCTCATTCAATAACATATCATTGCAATAAGGTCTGTAGAGGTAATAATGAAATGAAACACATTTCCAGTGAATTTATTTGCACAAAATTTTAACGATAGATGGCAATTAAATTTATAAATTTAAAAGAATATAACTCTGGACCAGCCTTTGTGGTTCTTCTCTCATATGGAAAAGTACAAGCCAGAAAAGTCTGTTGTTGTTGTTTCTTATCCCCTTGTGTAAAGATTACACAAATTCCATGAGTTCATGCTCCTCAAGCCAGAAAAGTCTGCCCCTAATACTTGCCACGGAGTAAATAAGGAATGTTGTTTCTATGCTAATTAGCCTTGAAACTGTTGTTGTTGTTATTTCTTATCCCCTTGTGTAAAGATTACACAAATTCCATGAGTTCATGCTCCTCAAGCCAGAAAAGTCTGCCCCTAATACTTGCCACGGAGTAAATAAGGAATGTTGTTTCTATGCTAATTAGCCTTGAAACTGTTGTTGTTGTTATTTCTTATCCCCTTGTGTAAAGATTACACAAATTCCATGAGTTCATGCTCCTCAAGCCAGAAAAGTCTGCCCCTAATACTTGCCACGGAGTAAATAAGGAATGTTGTTTCTATGCTAATTAGCCTTGAAACTGTTGTTGTTGTTATTTCTTATCCCCTTGTGTAAAGATTACACAAATTCCATGAGTTCATGCTCCTCGAGCTGTTTTATGATGAGCAGCGGCCTCTCCCAAAGGTCCTGTTTAGTGCATCTAATGCAAGCCAAAATGTGTTCTGGAGCTGCAGGTACCAAACTACATTTTGGGAAAGTGGGATAAATTTTGTTATTATTTTCTATCTTCAATGGCTTGAGATGGCCTGTTCTAAATCTTGTTAGTGTTGTTTGATGCTGTCTATTTCTGATGTTCAGAGCTCCTCCTGGGTTCACTCCACTGTACCAACTGTGCTTAGGTGGGTTCCTCCAGTTCTTGTTTATTTTGTTTTGGCTACTGTTTCTATTTCTTTAAAAGTAAGTTTATTTTTCTGTGGCAAGGGTTCTTTTGTGCCTTTTTTCGCTAGCACATCAGCAGCTTCATTGCCTTCAATGCCAACATATGAGGGTATCCATTGTGGGTGAATTTTTGATGTTTTTGAGATTTTTGGAGATAACCAATTATGTTCCTGCTTACTTTGTCTCTAAGTTCCCCTGTGTGACTCAAGTGTTGTATGGTACTTCTACTATCAGCAAGAATCCTGATATCTTGATAATTAGTATTTCTGATGGATTTTAAGGCTTCATAGATGGCTATAAGTTCTGATCTGAAGATAGAGAAAAAATCTGGGTTTCTTCTGTTCATTTTCTCAATGCCATTTGTGGTTTTGATGAGACAGCCACTGCCAGTGTGTCCTAGCTCGTCTCTGCTATATTCAGTATAGATAGTTATTGCATTTTTAGGAATGTTATTAATTATTTATAATGATAATTGTTTTAAGTATTCTGGATTTTGGTATTGTTTGTTGGTGGGTTCATTTAAAGTGGCATTAAAAATAACATTTTGTAGTGGTTTGCATGGAGAAATTTTTTCTGCTAAATAATATTTTTCCACTTTATATTTTAAAAATCCATTTCTTTTGGCCAGGTGGAGAGGGCCTTCTTTTTTGAGTCTTATATTGGATTCCCAATTAAGTATGTAATTGGAAGTTCTGTGTTTGTTTCCATAACTTTTGATTTTGTTTATATATTTTGGCAGATTGTAGCTTCTTCTATCCTTTAAGGGCATAATGTCTGCCTCGTAAAGTACAATATCATTAGGGCAGGTATTTAAGACCTAGCTGCACTTAATTGTATCCTTTCCAGTGATTTTAGATTTGTTTCAGATGCTGTACCATAGATTTGATATCCATATTCCAGGATAGGTCTAATTAGAGATGTGTAAGTTAATTTTAGTATGGTTGCATCTGCTCCCCACTCTCTTCCTGAAATATATTTCAGGATTTTTAGTCGGTCTCTTCCTTTTCTAATAACTTCTTCAATATGTTTACTGGAGTTAATTTCTGGATCCAGGGTGTAGCCAAGATATTTAGGATGTTTATTATATTGCAATTGTTGTTCTTTCAGAATAATTTTTGGTCTTATTTTGTATAGTTTCTTATCGGTAGTAAAAAGACAGGTTTCAGATTTTTGAGGGTTAAATTCTAATTTATGTTTATTAGAAAAATTTTCTAGGTGGAGAAGAGTCTTGTTCAAATCTCTTTCAGCTTTTTTCCAGTTAGTGTTGCTGCTCCATAGAATAATGTCATCAACGAAAAGTCCAATATTGGAATTATGTGAAATTTTTTCTTCTATGCCTGCAATAAATAGGGTGAAAAGAGTTGGGTTAAGGACTGATCCTTGTGGTACAATTTGAAGGTTTTAGATAGAGTGTCATTATATTTGACCCTGATATATCTATTTTTAAGGAAATCATTTATCCAAGTGATAGCTTTTCCATCAATTTTGAAATGTTTGTATAATTTTGTAATTAACTTGTTTTTCCATACCTTATCAAAAGCTTGTGTAAGGTCTAAAAAAGCAGCTATTGTGTGGTTAGTTGGTTTTCTGTTTTGTGCATCTTTTACCTTTTGTGTGAAAAATAAGAGTTGGTCTATTATCCCATGTCCTTTCCTAAATCCATATTGTTCTTCTGGTAAAAGATTGCTTGTGTCAAGGTGGTAGGTGAGTCATCTGAGTATAATTTTTTCCATTAATTTGCAGCAAATACTTGTGAGGGAGATAGGTCGGTAGTTTTTTGGGTCATAAGGAGATTTGTCAAGTTTTTTAATAGGAATTATTGTTGCAGTTTTCCAGTCTTGAGGCAATTTTCCAGTTTTCCAGGAGTTATTGAAAATATCAAGAAGTCTTTCTTTGCCATTTTTGCCAAAGTTTGATATCATTTGGCGTGGATTCCATCTGGCCCAGGAGTCTTGTTCAGGTCAGTGTTTTCTAATGCATAATCTAGCTCTTTCGTATTGATTTTTTCATGGAAAATATTATGAGTGCTAGTGACATTTTTCAATCATGGATAATCTTTCGGGCCTTTTTTTCAACTTTCTTATCTTTTATTTCAAATTGGATTTTACTACTTATTTGATTTGAATTACCTAAAAGATTAGCAGCATTTTTGTCATTAGTTGCTGGGGTACCATCTGTATTCTTAATCATATTTGTGATTTCAGTTTGTGGCTGGGTTCTTGTCAATTTGTTTTGCCAAATGCTAAAGTTTTGTATTTGGGTTTCTTGGGTTCAGGTTTTCACAAGTTTGTTTCCATTTTTCCCTTTTCATATTTACGTATAAACTTTTTATTTTTGCATTCACAATGTTCAGTTCAGTTCTACAATTTGTTTGGTTTGGGTGCACTTTTTTCGTAGTTCATTTCTTTTAGTTATAAGTGTTTGAATATCTTTTGCCTGGTGTGTATAATTTGGAATCCATTTCTTAATATTACCTCTTGGTATTGAAACTTTGGCTGCTTTAATAATGGTGTTTTTGAAAGATATCCAATTTTGTTCCAGATCTTTTATTCTAGTGGGTGCTTTTCTAAAGTCTTCATTGGTGTTTTGCTGGTAAAGATTCCAATTAGCCTTTTTGAATTCCAGAATTTTTATTTAATTGAGCTGGTTTTGGTCTTGGTGCTAATTTCTATCAAAATAGGCAAATGATCACTTCCAATACTTTTTAATATTTGCCATTTGCATTTGTGGAAAATGTCAGACCTGGAGAAACTTATATCAAGGGCTTGTGCGGTATTATAACTGTAGAAATGGTGGGTAGGATTCCCATCATTTAAGCACATGAAGACATTGTCGTCAAATAAGTTTGAAAGTATTTTGCCTCGTGGGTTTGGCATGGAACATCCCCATAGTTGATGTTTGGCATTAAGATCACCTACAATAATAGTGTTGTCTGTGTAATAAATTGAGCCATTGTTCCATCGTCGATAAGTTTATTGTTTGGTGGGTGATACATATTGAATATGTTGATGGTTTTGTTTTGATTGAGGTAGACTTTGATACCTTGGGCTTCGAGGTCTGATGTGTTTGGAATATTAACGGCTATGTCTTCATAGTACAAATTCTTGATTAAAAATGCAAGGCCACCCCCTTCTTTATTTATGTCATTTCTGAGGATATTGTAGTTTTTAAATTCAAGTTTGTACTTTTCATTTAATTTGGTTTCCTGTAGGGCTATAATTTATATCTTTTGTTTTTCAGCTATTTCCATTATTTCTTCTAATTTTATTTTTGTTGCTGTTGAGCACAATACATTTATGTTGCACTGCAGAATGCTCAATTGCTTGGAAGCTGCAAAGTGTGAAGTTTGTGGAGACTGTATTATACTTATCGGACAGAACCCTCTACCTAAGTCCTGAACGCGCCCCTGTTTATTCTGCGCGACGGGCGATGCAGCATGCAAATCAACATCTGATCTCATGGAATGGGGTGTAGCTTTCGTTGATCATTGCACCATGATCCAGGCACACTTTGGTGAAAGTCTGACTTTGCCTGTAGTTTGAGGCCGTTCCTAACATGGAAGCAGACACCTTTGCTGCCGACTCTAACATGAGTACAGATGCAGCTCCTCCGTATCCCTGGAGTGGGACCCTTGCTGAGGTCCATCAACTGAGTCAGTTGAAGTCAGGATTTTTAAAGAGGTCTACTCCTCTTCTAACAATGCTGCTGTTTGGTCTGCGACTGCTTATTTGTCATAGTTATTCTGCTTGTTTCGCAGCTAGCCTTCATATCTGAAGGTTGTTCCTATCCGCCACCTGGGGACGCGCCCTATAGCAGTCAGCTCTGCCAAAGGAGCCTTGAAACTTGATTGTTATAGTCTTCTTTTTTTTTAACATTAGCTCATATAAGTCCTTCTGTGGAAGAAATCTAAGTAAGTGAATATATACTAAAGAAACATTCTTTTTTAAGTATATTTAGAACCTCCTTGATTCAAACATGTTTTACTCTGATAAATGTAGGAATGCCTTTGTATATTATATAGGGTATCTATCCTCTCCTGTATAAAACTGGGAATTTCTTCTCAATTACCCAACTTGGAAAATTGGAATGTGTGTTTAGCCATTGCCCTTGTCATTACTAAATTGTGTAAATAAAGTCTATATAAAATATTTGATAAACTGCCATTTTTTATATTTTGTCATTGAAGTAGGGTACTTGGTCCTTTTTTTGTTTCCAATTTACTATATCTCTTAATATGTACCTGTTCCCTTTGACAGATATTTCTTCAAAAGCTAAAATCTATGTCCTTTAATAAATTATTAAATTTATCAGTAGAGAGGCATTGTGACAATGCCTAGTTGCAGAGTCAAAGTGAGAGGTGTCCCCTTACTGAGGAGTTGCTAATTAGTTAAAATGGTAATTTTCGTGAAATGTCCTTTGACAAGTGTATCCACTCATGCTACTGTGTACTGTTAATTCGGCCAAACAATAACTCGAGAATTTTTTTTAATCAAATTTTGACAGCACATTATTTCTTGTTTAAATACAAATTTATAGCTAAAAATACAATACTTTAGCACACAGAACACAGCAGTCGTAGTTAGCGTATGTGCACCATGCTTAAATGTATTGATCACAAATTTCGGCAGCAATATTGTGAACAATTATTGTTTCCTCCTGGATGATTTAGTCTCAACTTAAACAGCCGTTAGTCACTGGTGTTAATATTGAGTTGTCCTAAATATACAAGAAAATATGACCAAATCCAAATAATTTAATAGTATGTGACGTTTCGGCAACAGCATTGTCACCATCATCAGACAAAAGAATAAAATGATTGTCTGATGATGGTGACAATGCTGTTACCGAAACGTCACACTAATAAATTATTTGGATTAGGTCTTTTTTCATGTATTATAATCCATAATCCAAATTGTGCTTTATCAGAGTTGTCCTAAAGAATAATGATCTGCTATTTGAAATAACATACAGAAGAAAGACATTTTTCCTTTGTTTAAAATATATTAATGCAATTTTATCCATTACTAAAATGATAAAGCACAATTTAGATTATAGATATAAGAAAATAAGACCTATCCCAAATTTTTTAATAGTGTGTTAAGTTTCGATAACAGCATTGTTACCATCATCAGACAAAAGAATAAAAATTAATTTTATAGATTTTATTCTTTTGTCTGATGGCAACAATGCTGTTACCGAAACGTCACACACTATTAAATTATTTAGGTCTTATTTTCTTGTATCCATTTGTAAAAGTTCATCATGAAACATTCTAAAAATAAAATAAAATAAAGTCCTAAAAAGGTATATCAATTCACATTATAATATTGTCAAGTAGCTCCGGACACAAGAGGCCCCATGGGATGCCTGTCAATCATCCCTTGACTCAAGGGGTGGGGGCCACGGGTGTGAGGGGTTCTCGGAATCTGGTCGGCGGGGGTGGCTGACGTCGCTCATTAGGATTATCTTTAACTTGGGGGTAAGTTGTACTCTCTCTCTCTCCCTATAAATACCCCTTATAATAAATTAATTATTCCCAAACTTGCCCTTGCTTTATTTATCTCTGCGACAATATATTACAACAGTATTTTCTGAAATTATTATTTTAATTCAATATTTCTCCTAGAAACACTGGCAGTGAATGTTGTGATGAGATCTTCTAACCTACTTTTTCAATCAAAGTCTCTGATCCCTTGGGTGTAGAATTAAAGAGGTTAGGTCAAGGGGTCAGCAAACTGCGGCTCGTGAGCCACATGTGGCTCTTTGGCTGCGGCTCTTTATATAGTTCCATACATAAATATTATTTATGCGAGTACCATTTATTGTTGGCAAGAAATTTTGTAAATTGCAATTTTTGACTCTTCCGACTCAAAAGTTTGCCGACTCCTAGACTATCAAATAGTAAACTACATCAAGTAGACAGGTGAGCATACACTATTTTTTTTGCTTATTCCTAGTAATTGAATGATCTGGGAGGGTAATATGATTGAGCGGAGAGAAGACTGGGAGGGCAGTCAAGAAGAGATCACTCCCTGGAGTTGAGTTCTTGAAAAGTATTGGAATGATATGTGAAGTACAATTTGGATACATTCAGTACTTTTGTCTGAAGATGGTAACAACACTATTACTGAAACATCATATACAGTAGAACCTCCCTTTAGCGGACACCTCTCTACAAAGGACAGTTTTCATTTACAAAATTACCATTTTTACAATTTAGCAACTCTCCAGTAAGAGAACACATCTTCCGAAAGGACACTTTGGCTCTGCAATTAGGTGTCCTTTACAGGAACGCAACTTTACTGCAATGATAAAATAACGGGAGGGCCTGGCTCATCAGTGGTGAACCCTCCCAGCGGTGTCGCCAGTTTAATCTACCATAATGCAGTAATATGGCATTTGGCTGTTTTCCTTTATACCGATACTGATGCTAAACTCTTGGAAAAGGTATTTTGATTGAACAATGGACATAAAAAAGCTTTGAGGACAGTAGAAATACATATAGTCGAACTTGGATAATTCGAAAGCCCAAGGGACCAAAAAATAATTTGAATTATCCAAAAATTGGAAATAAAAATGTTTTGAATAAAAGGTTTAAAAGTCCAAGATAAATACTAATATTAAAGACATTTGAATTATCCACGTTCTATTGTATTATTATTTTTTTTTTCTTATCCCTAGTATACAGGCCATGATATTCATGGGGGGTAGTTAGCGACTGCCTTTTACTGTAAGCGCACCATATGTCTACACATGTGAAAAGCAGTTCGACTTTGCACTTACAAATGTACCAGAGCCCCATTTGGTTACTTGCACTCGCTGGTGGGGTTGGACTTTTGCAAGAATCGGGGGCCATTGGAACATTTTTTTTTTTAAACAGAAATAGAAATGCCCAGAACCAATATGCACCATATAAAGAAAGACCAGGAATCTCCTACAACCTGGATCTAGAGAAAGAATGCTCCAAAGGGGCCGACAACCGGACTACTCAGGAGCCTCGCTATAGAGAGGATTGAAAAAGCAGACAAAAAAAACATACAGATATACACCGATGGCTCACTGGTGGAGAATGGCTCCTCTGGCAGTGGAGTTCTCATCCTTAAAGATAGTATGGAAATAAAAAGAAGAATCAAAAACCCAAAGAACTTGTCAGTTTTCCGATCTGAACTAACAGCCATACTACAAGCTCTAAAACTTGTAGAGAAAAACGAGACTAAAAACATAATTTATACAGATTCAAAATCCGCCATCTTTGCAATTAAAAACTGCTACTACTCACAAGACAGACTCCTCAAAAACAGTGCTGCAGAAATCAACAAACTGAATAAAAATACCAAAATAAGTCTACAATGGATTCCATCACATGTGGGAGTCCCTGGAAATAAGGAGGCCGACAGATTGGCAAAGGAAGGAGCAGCTGGACATCCTGATGAGGTAAACTCTTGAGACCTTCCTTTCAGCAAGGGACCATATTAACAAACTGAAACTAAAACCAATAAGGAACCATAGAGAGTTTCCATCATTCTTGGTACCAGGTAGAAAACCCCAAAAAACAGACCCTCCAACTAAACAGAAGGGAATCGACACAGTTGGCCAGATGGAAATCTGGTCACCTGCGCCCTTCAGTCTATAAAGAGGGAGCCAAAAGCTTCCCCACTAGGTGCAAAACCGAAGAGGCCACTCCCCAACATATACTAAATTGTATTGGAAAGGACAAGAGATCCCTGTACAGAGAACCAAGAAGAGTTCTTGAGCTTCTTTATGAGCACGACCTCCAAGATATGGTCTAATTTAGACTAAAAGGATAAGTAAAAAATAAAAAAAAACACTGATGAGCCAGGCCCTTTCATTATTTTATCATTGCAGTAAGGGCAGTAGAAAATTATTTTATTTCAAAAAGAATCTTATGCATCAAAAATGGTGTATACATCTCATAACAGATGGTGCATTAATACATCATACCAATGGTCTCTCCTGGTTTTGGTTGAAGGACTGACTTGGGCTGAGACCATCTCCAGGAGAGACCAGGCTTAATCTTGTTTTTAGGCTCTCATGGGAGGTTCTACTGCAATTCCTTCCTAGACAAGTTTTCACTCTTATTATATGCTTTTAAATTTGGCAGTGGCACATATCCCAAGTATAGGCCATGATAACCATGGCGGATAGTTAGTGACTGCCTTTACTGTAGGTGCAGTGTCTACAAAAGTAGAAAGCAGTTAGTGTACCAGAGCCCCATTTGGTTATTTGCACACAATAATGAAGACTTATACAATTCTATGAAAGACCTCAATAATGGAGACATACAAGAATTAGGCGTTATTGAAGCAATTTTTTTTTTTCTGAAAAAGTGCCTAATGCTAGATTTAATCCTGGGTCGTGAGTATAAAATCAATAGTCTTTACCAATCCAAGGACTTCCACCCAGGCTTAAATTCAAATGCTCTAAATATTTTGTTGAATTTGAGCGGCCTTCCAAAATAAATCCTACTGGAATTACAAATTTAGGCTCAAAATTATTCAATTGAACAACACTTCAACTGGGGGTCAGTGGAAGGATGGTCTAAACCATTGGTTTTTCGACCGCTACGAACCGGGTTGTATCAGAAATAGAAGTTTTTCTAAGGAATTTCTGAGAAATTTACTTCTTTGGTCCTTAGTCTACCTCGTTCTATAAAAGTATCTAAATCCATCAAGTATTGTCATTAGACAATCTCACATATGGAGTACATGTCCCAAAAACTTTCATTTTGACTACTTCATTTAGAAGACTGCTCTCTCTCCATTAAATATTCTCCAAACTTTTGTCAATCTACCATACCAGTTATCAAAAGTTCTGCTCTCTTTCCACATCCTTACAGGAAAACTGACATTATTTTAATTCAAGAAAAAAATCTCTTAAAATCCTATATAACCTCAACTTCTTTATTCTCAATTATAATGCTTCCAAGATAGGAGGATGGGTTTCACTTGCTCAATTTCCATGGAACCTACACACTTCCATTAGATGATCCATAAATACATCATTGTAGTAAGTGAAATATATGTTATAAAGTAATACTTAAAGTTGCACCGCATAAGTTTCTTTTCTGTGATAAATCAATATTTATTTCAAAGAGAAATATCTACTATTTCTAACTTTTTTGGATGACGTATGAAAGGGTGAAAATATGAAGAGTAATGGCGAACAGAAAAATAAAAAAGTGTCCAGGGGCAGGAATCGAACCCACAACCTTCCGCTTACCGGGCAGATGCCATGTCCACTAGGCTACCCTGGACGTATCTTTCCGTTCGTAACTAATACTTAAAGTAACTTATAATACATTATAAAGGACTGCGGCAGTCCTGCAGTCCTAATAGCCATACCTGTACTGAAGATATACCTTCTCAGCATCACTGTATTGTTCCATCTGCTTATAAAGACATTTTGAAAGCTACTGATATGGAGGAAAATTAGCCCAAAATAACTGTTATAAAGTGTACAATATTAAAAAGTTACAAGACTATTTATTGTAGAATGTAATTAAACATGGAGTAGGTACAGCAGCCTCTTTATTTAAGAGCCAAAACCACAGGCTTCTTGCTGTTATCCTTGGGTTTCATATCCTTAGCGTTCTGGGGCTTGTTGTGCTTCTTGGCAAAACGCATGTTGCGCAGGAACTTGGGTTCAACTCCCATCAAGGAGGGCTTGGAGTACTTCCTTGGCCTCTTGATGCCATTCCTGTGGTCCTTGCGGTCTGATCACACACCAGGTCACATCAACATTTGGGAACTCTCAACCAAACAGGTAGGACAATATATATTGTTGTCTTAATCTGGAATGGCTGCAGAGCATTGTAGGTAGCACAACGCACACCAGAAATGGCCACCAATCTGAGAGAAACCTGTGTGACATCAGTGTGCAGTTGTTTGTTTCCCAAAAATTGAAGTTTTATTAATTTATTTTTTTTATGAATTAAAAGTTAAATATAACAAACCGTAACAATATTCTTAAAAATCCACCTTGTGCAATAAACCTTAAAATTGCTCGATTAATTAATTATCTTTTTTTTTTATTTAAAATTCAAAGCTAAATTTCATGTGGGTTAAATTAGAATGAGTCACAAAATGGCTAAAGATTTGAATAATGTCACAAAATGAAAAATTTTAAATACTTGAACAATAAATAGTTCATGCATTCACATACCATAGGGACCTCAACCCAAGAAGTAGAGAGAGAATAAATGAACTATTTCATTATTTGTCTTAACAACTAAGGCAGATAACTCAATCATGGTAGTTATCAACTATAGTGCATCAACAGGGAACTGACAGAAACTTTCTCCAAAATGTGTCCATTTTAATATCATTCTCTCAGAGGTAATAAGTAAACAGAAGTTCAGGGATCTTATTACCTAACTAACAAATGTAATGCTTTAAGTTACAATATTGCTACCATAACAATGAGGCTGTTACTGAAACACTGCATTTATTCAGCTAAGCTTTTCTTTCATTGCTCAATTATTTTCTATCAAATATTATTGGAATGATTCTTTTTAAAAAGATAGATCCACAAACGAGAGAACAAAATGGCTGAATACCATGTTGCATAATACATTTGCTTCTGTTAATAAAATAAATAATAAACTATATATGGAGGCCTAAAATGGTTCTCAAGTGAAGTAAGACTTATTGAAGTGGAGTACTTGGAGGCATTAACACCTTTCTACAATTACTTCTATACACAAATCACTAAAATTTGAGGGACATTTAGCAGTGAAACTTGGAATCAGTTTAATCTACCAGATTGTATAGTTCTTAGCTTCTAGCACAGCTCTCAACAACAGCATAAACACCTTGTTTAGATAAGGCCGTGATATGTAGTGACTATATAACATGGCTCAGGCTATGGAAAAATAACCCAAACACAAATGTCAAAATTGTTGAACTCGGGGGCATGTTGCAGCAACTAAAGGCAATATTTCCCCTAATGTCACTCACTACCTGCCTCAATGCAAAACTTGGTTCTGGATTAACTGATTTAAGGCAACATATATTGAGTTTTATGAAAGAACCTTGTTAGCTTGCCACATAATGTAATATAGAGCATTCTATTATATCTAAACCCATAAAACTGGATGGCAAATAAATCTGCAGCTCATACATTTATAATATGACAGAAATTAATATAGGGTTGTGACTAGATGGAGTTTGTATAATGGAAAAATTTAGGGAATAATGAGATGCTTTGTCATGCTTATCCCCTCTCTCCTCCTTGTTCATGTGTTTAGGATTGATTGTTGTTGTTGTTGTCGTGTCCAAAGAAGAGTCTCAGATGTCCCCATGCATCTCCATCACAGCAGCAGCAATATCCACTATCTTGGGTGTGTAAAGCTGCTGCTCTGGGTCTAAGTCAATTTTCTGCAAGGCTGCGGCCATTGCTGGGCATGAGAATGTGAGTAGGTGTTAGTTCCACACCAGGACAGTTGTTGCATGCTTTATAAGTTCTTGTGCCATCTGGATGTATTGTCATTCCTTTATAGTGTTTTGTTCTAAGTCTTGTTATAGTTTTTGTCAGTTTTCTCTCAGAGTTTAGGATTGATTGAAGGAAGCATTTAGAATCACAGCAAGATGCCTCTTCCAACCATCCTAATAAAAGTTTTTTAACAGGATGCATTAGTGCACATCTCAGGTCATCTTGTTTTCCAGATTGGCTTATGGAAGCATTTGTCATATAGACTGATGCCGTAAAATGTCTAACAACCCCACATATTTGGAGTAGTTCCAATGATTACTAACCCTAATTTTGTCATATCATGCCTTGTAAACATGGGAACCAGTCCAAATCTCCCAGACCTCATTATGGTGATATTCCAGCAATAGCAACATTTTATAACATGAATCATACATTTTAGCTTAAAAAGAAAAATAAACTAAATGTGCAAGATGTAATTCTATTTAATAGGTTGATATTGCTTGTCACATTTTCAGAAGCCAAGACCCAGATCAAATACCACATTGAGATTTTTTTTTTTCTGAAAAAAAAAAAATTGCTTAAACAGTTTCAAATTCTTGAAAAAATTCAACCCCACCAGTGAGTGCAAGTAATCAAATGGGGCTTTGGCACTATGTAAGTGCAAAGTAGAACCACTTTCTACATGTGTAGGCATGTGATGCGCTTGCAGTAAAAGTCATTTACTAGCCAGCAAGAATATATACACTAAATTTACACAAAATTCCCCCACCTACTTTATATTTTAAATGATTTCAACTGTGATATTGTAACACTATGTGGCGCTGAGTTTGTGTATACAAAGATGTAATGCCTCGATAAAGGTTGGCGTTCAGCCAGCCGAAATATTGGCAAAATAAATATTTTATTAAATCCAATATATGCCTTTTTATTATCTAATATACACTACTATGTTGCTCACCAGGGTCGGTAGAAGGATGGTTTAAACCATTGGTTTTCATCAGCTACAACCTGGGATCAAATCCAGAGTTGGACACACACACACACTTTTCTAATTTAAAAAATGCTCTAATAGCCCCCAATTCTTGCAAAAGTCTAACCCCACCAGCAAGTAAGTGCCAGTAACCAAAAAGGGCTCTGGTACATTTGTAAGTGTAAAGTCGAACTGCTTTTCAGATGTGTAGACATGTAGTGCACTTATAGTAAATGCAGTCGCCAACTTCTACCCACCATGATTATCATGGCCTGTACAATGTGTACTAGGAATAAGAAAAAAAAATTTGCTCACCACTAAAATAACCATTTTACTAAAAACAACAACTTCCAAAATTTACAGCCATCTCTTAATGGAAATTATAAACATATGGGAGGTAGAGATATATTCTAATTATATATATACATTAGAAGTAGCATTAAAAAAGGTTATAATTTTCATAAATTTGAATGGAGGATAAGTAAAAAAAAAATAAATAAATAAATAAATTTGAATTTTTATTAATTAAATCAATTTAGAAATTAAGCAGGATAAACAATGTTTGTATTATATTTTATGATAAAAGCACAATTTTGATTATAGATACAAGAAAATAAGATCTAATCCAAATAATTTAATAATGTGTGGCGTTTCGGCAGCAGCATTGTTACCATCATAAAATGATTAATTCTTTTGTATGATGATGGTAACAATGCTGTTGCCATCTATCTTGTATCTAATCTATTTTAAATTTGAATTTAAATATTACTCCATTATTATCCAAGATTAATCAAAATATTACAAGATATTGGTACACATCCACTTTACAGACACTTGACTGAAGTAGATTTCTTTGAAATTTGTTAACTTTAAATAAAATGAATAATTTTTATATATGCAAGTAATTGACCATACTTGAGACACCAGTGTTTTTTGCTAAAATCCATTACTGTGTGAATGGTTGTTTTTTATTAGCGCAAATTCAACATGTGCATCCATATTAGATATTTCAAGCTTACATACAAAAATGTAACGCACACATCAGCATTTAATATTTTAATGGTAAAAATGGTTTAATGATTGTTAGTTTTAATGAAAATGCGGTTGTTTAGTTTGAATTATTTGGTTGGGATTCAATTGGTACAAAATAGGCTTTTTCAAAAAAAAAAACTTACTTTGGTTATGATTGGTGTGATTCTTGGACTTGGCCATTGCTAACCTACAACAAAAAAAAGCTGTTTATTATTTGAAAATAGAAATGAGACAAAAAAAGTATAACTTAGATTAATATTATTTTGCGTTTTTATTAAAATTTAAAATTATTTTCCTTTAAAATGTTTGTTAACGGAAATCAACATTAACACAATATTCTTCGATTGAAAAAGTAGAAAATTAAATTTTATTTTAGTAAAAAAACTTTTAAAACATACCGATTGAATTCGATTTAATATTATATCAAATTCGCAAAATCTTCCAACGAAAAGTAAGGAAAACAAAGGGAATTAGCAGTTAACTTCTTTTTCAAAAAGAGGCTCATAAAAATTAAAACAGAGTATTCTCAAAATTATATTTAGGCATAATCTGAAATTCAATTTTTTTATTATTTAAAATTTCATGAAATAATAGTCGAACAATATAAAAAAAAATCAAAAATGAATATTAATTTAAAATTGATAATGATATTACAGAGAATGTTTTATACACAATTATAGAAAAGCCAACATATGTTAAAAGTATCTCAATATATACTATAAAAAAGATATAAATTTTAATAAAAAAATTTATTTCAAATATTTGAATTATGTATACAATTAATGTGATACTTGAAATTTAATATAAACATCTTATAAATAAACTAGCGGATGTATTCTGCTTCTCCAGGGTTTTACGAGTTTTACCCAAGTGAAAGTTTACCTAACGAATATTATATTATTATTATTACAACAACAAAAAAGCCTTTATTTAGGGTCACTGACCCTATACAGGATTCACCAGAGGTATGCATAAGAACAAAGCAGTGAGACAAAGGAAATAACGATATATACAGAGTAAGAAGAAAAAGAAAAAAAAAAACAAGAAAAGAAAAAAAAAGAAAGAGGGAAGCAAGAAATCAACACAAAAAGAGTAGCAGTAAGAAAGTGAGGAGTGAGTATCACTTGGCCTTCTTCTGAGATATGGACTTGTGGAAACCATAAAACGCCGCAGCAATATACTTATTCTGGGTAACGAATATTAGATAAGAAATATTATCTGAGAAAACATCCACTCTCTACTTAATATATTCTTATAAAGATAAATTATGGTTTATTACTTTTCTCCACAACACTACTGAATAAACCTAAACCGTTGGAAATTAAGCATGTTGATATAGATGAATATATAGACCAGCATATAAGCTAATCAAAAAGACTAGAAGCATATATTTTGCATATTTTGAGATTATAAAATCATGAGATAAATATTGTTGCATCATGGCTAATGAACCTATTTTATTTTAATTTGTAATATTATTTTTCATATATGTTCGCTGTACACTTTTAGATTGGTGCACTATGACGTTGGTTCCTTTAGATTTAAATGGTCTCAAGCAAAGCTGACAATATATATATTTAAAGAGGATCAACTTTGTATACAAAAGCAAACTGAAAATAATCTAAAAACAACAACGGTATTTATATCTTCTAAAAGCATAATCAACAACTATGCAAAAAAGTGCAGATACAAGAAGTAAATATGCATATATACAACAGCGTATAACATGGCTTATGTTTCCATGATGATAATTGAAACAAATTCATGAATAAAAGCAGATCGCGCGGGCGTGCTTTTACGAATAAACAGCACATTCTTTTCTCGCAGACCACATCAGGCCCAGCGCAAATTACCTTTCCCTAACATTCCTCCCACCAATTTAATTGATATAAATTAAATTCTAATACTATATTTTCTTGGCTATATAGTAGAGGCTAATCTAAATTTGTTTTATCTCTAATGGAAAAAGTCGCTGTAATGGACAAAGAAAAACTCCCGATGATGTCTTCCCTCTTGCGACTCGAACCTGTCCATCGGCTCCAGGTAGCACCTCCTCCACTTCTCCCAATGGCCATGAAATCCTTTTCCTTTGATCGTTTCCTATAAGTACTATTTCTCCTACCTCGATCCTCCGTGATTTCTTTGCGTTTCTATGATGAACCAGCATTGTTAAGTATTCCTTCGTGAATCTGGCTCTAAGTTCATCTCTACAAGCTTGCATATTTCGGTAGCGAGTAACCATTGAATCCCGTTCTACTTCATCGGCTTCAGGTAAAATTGAGCTTCCACAGTTGTTAATAAGTTTGTTTGGGGTTAGAGGCGCCAATTCATCATCATCTTCTGATACATACGTAAGTGGACAGTTATTCACTACAGCTTCCACGTCACAAAGCAGTGTCTGTAATTCTTCGTTAATGACACGTGCAGATCCCAACACTGATCTAAATAGCTGCTTAACGATCCTGATCATGCGTTCCCAAAAACCTCCCCACCAACAGGCCGTTGGTGAATTGAACTTCCACGATATGCGATTGATTGCTCCATATTCCACAATCTTGTTCCAATCCAATGAACTGAACAGGTTCTTGCACCCAAGTAGTTGCCAATCGTAGATGGCCTTCCTCTTCTAGCTACGAACCTGCGCATTGCTCCAATAAATGTTTCCGTAGTAAGGGAAGTACACAACTCTAGATGGATTGCTCTGTAAGTAGCACAAGTAAAAATTGCAATCCAGTACTTTTTGCTCCTCTTTAGATGTAGTGGACCTGTCATATCGACTCCAGTTACATCAAACGCTGATCCCACTCGAACTCTGTCCTTCGGTAAAGGTCCCTCTTCAACATAGCAAGGCTGTGCTCGGAAACGACGACAATGTGCACACGGACGAATTTCGTTGCCCGCAAATTTGCATGCAATGACTGAATTCCAGCATGGCACATTAGTCGATGGTAACTCCAAATTAACTGACCCGTAACTCCATTCGAAGGCATCACGATTGGCTAGGAGTGTGCATCTACTTTCTCCACTTTCATCTTCATAGACACGCAGGTTCTTGAATTTCTTATCCTTGACTCCCTCGAACGAGCACTGTTGAACCAATCTGATCACCTTTTCTTCAGCTAATGTCATTTCCTCCATCGTAATAGGGCCTTTTGTAATTTTGTTTGAACGTTTTCTCTGCAGCCAATCAAGAAATCTTCTCCAGTATGCAACCATCCGAAGAATTTTGTGATAATTGGAGAACTGAGTGATCTTCGCCAACATATCTCTTTTTTCTATGTTGAAGTGTGTGACGACTGCCTTTCTCAGTTCACTATTGACTTCTTCGATTGACTCCTTTTCTACAGACTGTGTCCAAAATTGTTCTTCTTTAAGCCAAACTGGTCCCTCCCACCATCTAGTAGTAATCAATTGCGAGATTGAGCTCTACGTGAGGGGATGTCTGCAGGATTTTCTTTACCAGGAACGTGCCTCCAATCAGTAATGCTTGAATTTTGTCGAATCTTCTTTACCCTTCCTGCGACAAACACTGACCAGTTCATATCACGTTTAATCCATGCTGAAGCAGTAGTAGAGTCCCTCCACAATGTAATTGGTATATCTTCGAACTCCATCATAGATTTTATGTGTACAGCCAATCTAGATCCAATTTCACATGCAACCAATTCTAACCTTGGTATAGTGGTATTCTTCATAGGAGCTACTCTCGATCGAGCCATGAGTAATTGAACTTGAACACTCCCAGGAAATCCATTTCGTAAATAGGCACAAGCTGCAAACGCCGCGTTGCTACTGTCCATAAAAATATGCAATGTCCATGTTCTTCTATCTTGAGATTGAACAACACAGCGAGGAATTTTCAATTTGTCCACCTCAGTTAACTGACTCAACCATGCATTGAATCTTCGACTGATGTCTTCCGATATGTCTGTATCCCATCCAGCTTTGACCCCATAAGATTCTTGAAGTAACATCTTAGGAATGATTGTGAACAGACAAGTAAATCCAATCGGATCGAACAATGAATGAGCTGCCGATAATATCTTCCTTCTTGTCACTTTTCCCGGTTCCATTTTCTTCGCAAAACTCTTAAGATCACAAGTTAACTCATCAGTCCTCAGGTTCCAAAACAGACCTAGACCTAGTTTTCTTCAGACGATGGACCAATTTCCCATTCTCTTAAGTCCATTTTTGCTGCTCCAAATATTTCAACTGATTCTTCCTTGAACTTCAAAGCATCTTCTTTTGATCCAACGGAAGCGACGCAATTGTCAACATACATTGACCTTCTCAGAATATCAATCGTTTTCTTGTATTCATCTTCATAAGTACTTAGGTGATGATCAATTACCGCAGCGAGAAGAAAAGGATTACTTGATACTCCAAAGACGACACGACAATGACGGTACATTTGCTTTTCTTCCAATTTCTGATTTTTGTACCACCAAAACTGTAAGTAGTTTCTGTCTTCTTCAGCGACCTCGATTTGCAAGAATGCCTTTCTAATATCAGAAGTTACTGCCACTGGACCGAGACGAAAACGAGTAATGATATCTGGAATATTTTCTAACATATTTGGTCCAACTTCCAGACAAACGTTGAGTGAAGGATTTACTTTTGTGCGAAATGAGGCATTGAATACTGGACGCACAGGAGTAGATTGGCTTTCTGGTTTGATTACTCCATGATGGCTCAGAACATGTCCAGATTCCGAATCGACACACTCTATTATTCCTTCATCCTCCCAGGACTTGAAAACATCGTGATAGGTTGACAAAACTCCCAACTTTTCCAATCTTGCAGTAGTAGATTCAAGTTTCTTCTCCGAAATTAGCTTGTAATTAGGGAGTGGTGGGTGCTCTCCTATCCAAGGTAAATTGACAGAATATCGACCATCTTCATTCCGTTTCACTGTTTGGTTGAAATGTTCCAACACTGCAACTGACAACTCTTCTTTGCTCTTTTCCTTAATGGGTTCCATGATACCGATAACATCTAATCTCCAAAGATCTTGTATTGTTGCATAACGGACTAAGCATGACAGAACTGATGATTGAGATTCAGTTGTTTGAATATTTTCCAAAAACTTTCCACTGACAGTCCAGCCCAGCTTCTTTTCGAGAGCGACAGGACCAGATTCCAATTCTATTTTCTTTCCTGTTAGTAGCTTGGCGTATACGTCTGCTCCTAGTAGTAGTTCAATCTCCGTGTTCGACCTATAGACATCCAAGTCAATTCCCTTTGATCGAAGTTCCGTCATCCATTCGGCAGGTTGAGCGGAAGGCATTGCACTACAAATCGTTGAGCAGTCTTGTACTTCAAAATTGCAGTTGTACTTGGAGTCCACATCAGAAATGTAAATTCGATACCGCTTGTGCTGCTGTGGTCTCGATTTCACTCCACCAAATAGTAAGTGTACAACTTCCTTTTTCCCGAGCATAGTGAGTCCAACGTCAGAAGCAGTTTGTTCCAATACATATGAGTTCTGAGATCCACTACCTAACATTGCTCGAACAACTTTTGATTTATTTTCGCCATTAATCTTTACCATGATTGTTTGAAGTAAGACATCTTGACACCGAACTCGATTCGACATGTCCACGGATGCATCTGTGTTCTTCCTTTTCTCTTCAATCCCATCAGATTTTTGGCTGCCTTTTGAAACTGGACATACGATTGCCCAGTGTTTTCTACTACAGATGACACATTTCACTACGTTTCTGCATTTCTTGGAAATATGTCCGGGCTTCAAGCAAGAATAACAACACCGTTTTTCTTGAATTATTTTCCTTCTTTCTTCAAGAGACATTGACATGGCTTTACAGCATTGTTCACTCAAATGTTTTCCATCACAAAATACACATTTATAAGCGTTATTTGACTTCCCTTCAGCAACTACCAGACTTGCAGCGGTGGCGACAGATGTCTTCGGCTTGGGCGGCTTATCTCGATTAAATTGTGATGGATACGAACTCGAAAACGGTTGACGAGCTAAACGCATTCTTTCACTTCCCTCAACTTCGTGTTTTAGGAATTCTATGAGCTTCTCCAGGAGGACTTCACTTGATTTATGCTTTCCATCTTCATCAGGTTTGTGATGATGACGAGTCCTTTCCCACGCGACGAAGATATCTTCAGGTAATGCTGATTCCACCATGGGGTACAGAATAGCAGCGCATTTATCTGTTGTGACTCCTAAAGATCCCAACGCTCGTAGTTGTGACGATAACCGAACGTATAAAGTCGAAAAATTTGTCGTGTTCCTTCCATAAGCATTTTCCAAAATGATAGCAACCAAATCCCTTACGTACACTTCCACCAACATGTCTCCACGGCCAAAACGTTCCTTAAGAGTGCTGATGGCAAGTGGATAATTTAACGCTGAGTTTGGAAAGGATGAAACTATTTTATCCGACACCGATCCCTTTATCATGCAATTTTGTAGGTATTGGAACTTGACACAGGCCGAAATGGAGTCATCATCGTGGACGCTTTGAAAGGCTGACCAGAACTGCAGCCACTCCCGTGCTTCTCCTCCAAATTTCGGTAGTTCCAACTTCGGAAGTCGATGAAGATTTGACTTTCCTTCGTTCCCCCCAGAAACTATTGATTCTCGGTCTACTGATCGACATCTTCAATTTCTTCATCTTCTCTATCCGCCTTTGTCAGTTGTTCGATGAGACAATCACTGGCAATTAAGAACCTGTCTTTACATCTGAGGAGCTTTGGTCGTAGAGACATCAACATTTCCTGGCTTGGTTCTTGCTTTCCAAGTTCGCCATCTGCTTCTGCAATAACACTTTCCAACGTCCTCCTTTTCGTCTCACAAGCTTTCTTGAGTTTGTCCATCTTAAATCCTGGCAGGCTCGCCACAATGTTCGCTGTACACTTTTAGATTGGTGCACTATGATATTGGTTTGTTTAGATTTAAATGGTCTCAAGCAAAGGTGACAATATATATATTTAAAGAGGATCAACTTTGTATACAAAAGTAAACTGAAACTAATCTAAAAACAACAACGGTATTTATATCTTCTAAAAGCATAATCAACAACTATGCAAAAAAGTGCAGATACAAGAAGTAAATATTGTAGCGTAGAAATCAAGCCTTGAAATATCCTAAGATGTAAAAGTATTTATTGATGACGTCACAGCGACGAGTCGACAATTATTAACAGGTCAGCCCCAAAACCTATTTACCGCAATAGAATCTTAAGCAAGCAAGCAAAGAAATATTTAAAAGATGATTTCACAAATACAGATTAATATATATTTTTATAATCTGTTGAATATTTTCATTGAATAATATCAAATTAAATAATAAAATATTTCTTCGCCACATAGCCTCCTCCTATAAAGAGCATCGACCCGATGCTCAGAAGGAGACATACATCCTCAGTCTCAAGGCTCGAGAACGGGTGATAGGGCCTGAGATCTCTTCGCGGGTCTGTGGTTGTTGTGTTCGTTCAGTGGGGATGTCTTCTTCCTGGAAGTTTGTCGAGTCATCTTCTGGGTCCTCTTCTAGGTGGTCCTCCTGGTCCTCTGGGTTTAAATATGGTTTCATCCTACAAATGTGAACTAAATCTTTTGTTTTACAACGACCTTGCTGGTTTCCAAATGTTTCAACTTCATAGGTCACATCAGATATTTTTCGGGTTACTTTGTATGGGCTGAAGTAACGTCTCATTAGTTTTTCCTTCTATTTTAATGTCTATGTAATTTTCTTTTAATTCTAATGTAGTCGATAAGGGAGGATTTATAAATTTTGCGGCTTTACCTCCAAAATAGGACGCATCTTCTAGTTTTCCTGACGGGAACGGCGAGGCGACTGGCTGGGTCTTCTATCAGGAGACGAATATTTGTCTGTTTCGACCGGTATATGGGGTAGGGCTTCGGTAGCGACTGAAATTTTTCCTCGATGATTCATCGTTGGGTTCCTGAGATTGGGTTTGAGAGTTGTAGAATTCCATTGCGTCTTGCTTTCTTTGGAAATATTCATTTCTCCTCTCCTCATTGTGTCTCTTCCTGTCGCGGCAATAGCGGATGACGTGACCTGGGCGTCCGCAGTAGAAACAGATTGACTTTCCCTCAGTTGTCCGCCATTCATTGGTGTCACATCTTCTTCCTTGCTTTCGGTAATGAGGTTCAGGATGCGGTCGTATCGTTTGGGCCCGTATCTAGTATTTGATTCCGGCCTGGATGCTTGAGGGGGACTTATTGTAGGTTTTGATCTAGGTGCGAAGGTCTTTACAATCTCTTCCCTCACTAAATCTTCAATGACAGCGATTTTAGGCTCCTCTTGAGGAGAGTCCAATGCTTGCTTTATCTCTTCACGAACAATTTTTCGGATCAGCGATGACAGATCTTCTCCGTCATCCTGGTCACAGAGAGAGGCTACATTTGGTAGACGCTCGTACTTGGTTGGGGTAACTCGCCTACAACGGAGCGCTTCGACACGGCGACATTCTGTAATGAATTGCTCGGTGCTCTGTACATCCCTCGGTAGGAGTGCTTGATAAAGCTCCTCAGCTATCCCCTTCATGAGGTGGGAGATTTTATCTTCCTCGCTCATTTGAGGATCAACCTCTTTGCACAAGCACAGGAGATCCTGGATGTAACATTCGTTACTTTCACCTTTTAATTGTGCCCGTGTTTTAAGTTTCTTCTCCGCTTGCAATTTTGAATTTTCTTTTTTTCCGAACACATTCTCTAATTGAGATGTGAATTCCTTCCAAGTCTGTATGCTTTCTTCGTTGTTCTCAAACCATTTGAGAGCAGTTCCAGACAGATAAAAATAAACTTTAGTAAGACAAAGGGTTTCGTCCCAATGGTTGTACCTTGCCACACGTGCATACCCTTTTAACCATTTTTGGAGATCTTCACCATCCTCCCCGGAGAAAATGGAAGGGTTCCTTGGCAGATGTTGAACAACGTAGTTGCTTACCTGAGTACCTTCCTTCTTTACATTCATAGAAGTTTCTTCTGGTTCAACAGAATCAATTTTTCTTTTGTTTCTTAATGGGTATCGGTCCAGTCTCTCCACCAGTTGTAACGTAGAAATCAAGTCTTGAAATATCCTAAGATGTAAAAGTATTTATTGATGACGTCACAGCGACGAGTCGACAATTATTAACAGGTCAGCCCCCAAAACCTATTTACCGCAATAGAATCTTAAGCAAGCAAGCAAAGAAATATTTAAAAGATGATTTCACAAATACAGATTAATATATATTTTTATAATCTGTTGAATATTTTCATTGAATAATATTAAATTAAATAATAAAATATTTCTTCGCCACAATATGCATATATACAACAGCGTATAACATGGCTTATGTTTCCATGATGATAATTGAAACAAATTCATGAATAAAAGCAGATCGCGCGGGCGTGCTTTTACGAAAAAACAGCACATTCTTTTCTCGCAGGCCACATCAGGGCCAGCGCAAATTGCCTTTCCCTAACAAAGCATGTTGATATAGATGAATATATAGACCAGCATATAAGCTAATCAAAAAGACTTGAAGCATATATTTAGCATATTTTGGGATTATAAAATTATGAGATAAATATTGTTGCATCATGGCTAATGAACCTATTTTATTTTAATTTGTAATATTATTTTTCATATATATTAAATTAAAATTTATATTTTATATTTATTTATTTTATCAAACAGAATATATGTATTATTATTATTATTTATTTAAGTAACCCAGGTTCCTGGAGCGTACAGAAGTCGCCAACTACCCGGGATGTCCTTCTGACCTAAGTCTTCTTGGATTTATGTACAATGCCAGTGGAAGTTCAATTAATTAGGTTTTGCCAGGCAGATTTCTTTCTTGGGAGATTTTCTAGGGATGCTGGACATATGTTGGTGATACCTAGGAGAGTGGCTGTCTGGAATCTTTGGTATTGGAAGGTTGGACAAGTGAAGAGGAGGTGGTCTACGGTTTGGTCTTCATCTTGGCAGTGGGGGCAAGTTGGGCCTTCTTTCGATACCGTTGCAAGGTCTGCCTGAATGTAGCCATGGCCAGTCAGGATTGTTGTAGAGGTAGATCCATGCTTGATGTTTCGAAGCATTTGGAGGAGTAGTTTCGGGGTAGCAGCAAATCTTCGTAGATTTCTGTTGGAGTAATCTTGGATGTAGAGATCTGTCCACATTTTGAGGGCTATCTGTTCTTTTTTACCTCGCGCGACGCTCTTTGGGAGGGTGGTAAAGGATAGTGGCAGATTAGAATGTGCTGCAGCCTTTGCCGCCTGATCCGCCAGTTCATTTCCTGGAATACCGCTGTGGCCTTTGATCCAGCAGAGTTGCACATTTGGTGAAAAATGCAGGTTGTAGATTATTGCCGCAATTAGTTGTGTTCTTGGGGGCCAAGACCTACATATGGCTGATAGAGCTGATTGGCAGTCTGAGGCAATGATAAAGTGTTCTTTCGGGAAATTCATGGTGAATTTTGTTGCGTAGAGAATGGCAAGCAGTTCAGCTTGGAGCGCTGAGCACTCCTGGTGGAGTTTAAGTTGTATGGTTTGTAGAGGAGGTGGTAGGATGACTCCATATATGTATTATAAACAGAATATATGTATTATAGAATCATCATTTGTATTTAGGTACACTGTGTGACTTCACTACTCTCTTTGATGTGAGAAATAAATAAAGGATTCTGGAGGCTACTTAAAGTAGAGTTATCTCATTATTCCCTTAAATAAATTTGTAGGATGGTTGAAACACGCTCTGGTAAGATGCAAGACCCGGCACAGGAGAGAATTAAGAACAATTGGTCGAGATGCAAGTTCCGACCCAGTTGTCCTGAATCCCAACATCGACATCCCCAAGTACGATGGAACAGAAGACCCTCGCCCATGGATTGAATCTCTTGAAGTAATTGGCTTCCTGTACCATTGGGCAGACTACATTATCTCCCGTTATGCTGCCATGAATATGATTGGTAGAGCCAAAACCTGGCTGAACCTACACATGATAAGTTTCACCAGCTAGGAAAATTTCAAGAGCCGCCTAATTGAGGATTTGCCTCAGACGCCAACAAAGAAGAAATGAAGATGAGACTAAACAGGATGCAACAGTGGAATGAACCTGCAATCAGGTTTGCAGAGGATATCCTTGTACTGTGCAACAAGGTCGACCCCCAAATGGAAGAAGAGACTAAAATAGATTGGGTTATTGTGGAGGGTTAAAGAAAGAATACTCTTTTGCCCCCCACCTAAACCCTCCTAGAAATACCAGCGAACTCCTAGAATTTTGTAAAAAGCTGGATTTGTTCGAAAATAATTACCAAGAACGTGTAGAAAAATCAAAAGCTCTATATAATAGACCACGCTCTCCTCGTCCCCATCATCAAGAGCAATAGAAGTATGCTATGTCGTTCAGAATACCATACCAGAATACCTCCAAGCCCCAGGCCCCTGCTCCGAGGTACTACCAGAACACCTCCAAGCCCCAGGCCCCCACTCCGAGGTACTACCAGAACAAGCCTCTGCCCCAGGTATCTGCCCATAGACGATCTTACACTCCCAATCCTGAGCCAAAACCGGTCTACCCAAAGAAAACATACAATAAGAGTCCAGATTCAAACAGGAATAGGACAGAAAACGGGAGACCAATATGTTTCAAGTGTAACAAGCCAGGACACGTAGCGCGGTATTGCAGAGTCAGGTTTGTAAGAATTGTGGAAGAGGACCCCATAGTTACACAAGAAAAGGTCGAAGAAGAAATCCGAATGGATAATGGAACTGAGAAGTCGAGACCTCTGCTTTACGCTGACGTAAGTAATACCACGTACTCAAGTATCCCTACAAGGAAAAGATATGCCGCATTGGAAGATTTAAACTAAGCATCGCGCCTGAGTCCGTCAATCAAAGCAAGTCGACCATAAATGGAATTAAAAAGATGGACCCCAAATATAAAATGAACATTAACGTGGATAGAATCGGTATCTGCGAAGCTTTGATTGATACAGGCGCCGATCTTTCAGTGGTCGACCTTAGTACAGCTCTTAATACAGGTCTTGAAATAATAAATCCTGATAAAATGTGCTCCGGACCCGATGGCAAAGAATTAGATATCGTAGGAAATATTGTTTTAAATGTAAAATTTGATGACAAAACAATTACACATCAATTTGTGATAATGAGAACACATTTGCGAATATTTATACTTGGACGAGATTTTCTTAAGAAAATGAACGCAAAAATTGATAGTCAACGTGAAATAATCAAATATGACTTGACAGGAAATCGTGACGTAATCAAATATCAACAGAAAAAATAAAAAGTGCAAAGGATGCCATTATACCAGAACTTTCTATTGAATTGATTAAGGTATTTGTAGAAGCAGAGGATGGCGAATACATCATCGAGGAGAACCATAAAATGTTTCAAACAAATGGACTTCGACTAGCGAGAAGCTTAATAAATGTTGCGAATAAGGAAACATATATCTGGATAACAAACCCTTACCCTCGACCATTAAAAATATTAAAAAACCAAACATTGTGCTTTGGAAGCCAGCCAGCCGAAGTGAATCTTATGGAAAAAAGTGAACAAAAGAAGCATGAAAAACCTCAATTTCAGATAAACGAAAATTTGTCATATAAGGAAAAGGAGCAATTGAAACAAGTTTTGGAAAAGTACGCGGATTTGTTTTCGTCGGGATTAGGAAGATTCAACTTAGCGAAATATCTGATTGATACAGAAGGCGCGAAACCGATCAAACACAAGCCGTATAGGGTGAGCGCGAAAGAGCGGGAAATCATAAAAGAGCAAATTGATGAAATGCTCAGAGACGGCATAATTAGACCATCCTCGAGTCCATGGACCTTCCCCGTAATATTGGTCAAGAAGCGAGATGGTAAGTACAGATTCTGCGTTGACTACAGAAAATTGAATGATGTAACAGTGATGGATGTTTACCCAATTCCAAGAATTGATGAAGCATTGAAAAGATTTCAAGGATCCAAATACTTTTCAGTAATTGACCTTAAATCAGGATATTGGCAAGTAGAGGTTGAGGAGAAAGATAAGGAAAAGACAGCCTTCACTACAGCACATGGCCTATATGAGTTCAACGTAATGCCCTTTGGACTATGCAATGCCCCTGCTACATTTGAGAGGAACATGGAAAATATGCTTGGTAATCTTAGATGGCAAATTTGCTAATGTTATCTAGATGACGTAATCATATATAGCTCGGATTTATCAACACATCTCAAAAGAATATAAGCTGTTTTAAGATGTTTTTGCGAGGCTAATTTAAAATTGAACAACAAAAAAATGCCTATTTGCTTTCGAAGAACTGAAGATTCTTGGCCATATAACTAATCAACATGGTATAAAACCAGCGGAGCATAATATCAAGGCTATTAGAGATTTTCCTCGACCTAAAAAGATAAAAGAAGTTCAATCATTTTTAGGAATGTGTTCATATTATAGAAAATTTATCAAAGGTTTTTCGAAAATTGCCGATCCATTAACCAGTCTTATAAAAAAAGAATATACCTTTTACCTGGACAGAAAATCAAGAAAAAGCATTTCAAACCCTTAAAGTAGCATTAATAAATCCTCAATATTAGGGCACTTTGATCCGAATGCAACTACTTACATTCATACTGACGCATCTAACATCGGCTTGGGTGCAACATTAGTCCAAAAGTTCGGCGATAAAGAAAAGGTGATCTCATATTTAAGTCGAACACTGAGCAAACCTGAGCAAATTATTCGACTACCGAAAAAGAATGTCTAGCTGTTGTGTGGTCAATGTCCAAGTTACGACCCTACCTATATGGAAGGTACTTCATAATCGTAACTGATCATAATGCACTATGCTGGCTTAAGAATCTGAAAGATCCAACCGGCCGATTAGCACGATGGGCACTGATGATTCAGGAATATAATTTCGAAATTATACACAAATCGGGTAAAAAACATCTGGACGCTGATGGTCTATCTAGAGGACCTTTACCGGAAAACGATTGGGACGAAGATTATGAAAGACTATTTCTGAATCAACTAATAGACTAAAAGGATGATTTTTTTTTAGAATATCAAGGAGAACCTTAGGGGAAACAAGTGTTCAATTACACAGAACTTTAAAGAAGAAAATGGGTGTCTCTACAAGAAAAATCCAAATCCTGAAGGTAGGGCATGGTAGCTGGTAGTGCCAAAGAAGAGAAGGAAGGAAATCATGAGTGAATACCACAACCCTATGCTAAATGGCCATCTGGGCGTCGCCAGAACCACTTACCGATTGAAAAATAAATACTATTGGCCTTCCATGCTGAAAGATGTTTCCGAATTTGTAAAGACGTGTCACCTTTGCCAAAGTCGGAAAGGTTCAAATCACTTGCCTTCTGGACTTTTACAACCTATCCTCCCTGCTAATTACCCTTTTGAAAGAATCGGAATCGACTTTGTTGGCCCCTTGCCATCAACGAAAAAGAAGAAGGAAGTGGATAATTGTGTTGACTGATTATTATACCAAGTATGCTGAAACAAAGGCAGTATCAGAAGCAACCGTGAAAGAAGTCTCTACATTTTTAATCGAACATATTATTTTACGTCACGGGGCCCCAAGATTTCTTATTAGCGATAGAGGTTCACAATTCACTAGCAATTTGATGAAGGAGGTAATGAAAATGTGCAAAGTTAAACACTGATTCACAACGAGCGAGCTACCACCCCCAGACTAACGGAACGCTAAATAGAACTTTAATCAATATGATCAGCATGTATGTGAACACAGACCAGAAGAACTGGGACGAAATCCTCCCTTTTATCACCTACGCGTATAATATCACAATTCAAGAAACCACAGGCTACTCTCCATTTTTCCTGTTGTTTGGGAGGGAACCCATGTCCCTCTTAGACAACGAGAATATTCTAATGGACAGTAACATGGATGATTACGACGAATATATAGAAAACTACTTAGATAAAATTACAAGGACGAGACAGGTAGTCATTAACAACACAGAGAAGACTCAGGAAAGAATGAAAAGAAACTATGACAAAAAACACAATCAGAAAATCTATGAACCGGGACATTTAGTGGCAGTTTGGACACCAGTCAGGAAAATGTGAAAAACTATTGAGAAAATATTTTGGCCCATATCGAATATTAAAGAAGCTGTTTAACGTTAATTACTTAATTGAGCCGAAAGATAATCTTGGCCAAGACCCATTGATTGTCCATGTCTCAAGACACAAACCCTATTTTGAGAGAATTGATGAGGTAACTCACGAGGACGTGACGACCTCTGGAGAGGGGGAAGTGTTGCATCGTGGCTAATGAACCTATTTTATTTTAATTTGTAATATTATTTTTCATATATATTAAATTCAAATTTATATTTTTTATTTATTTATTTTATTAAACAGAATATATTTATTATAGAATCATCATTTGTATTTAGGTACACTGTGTGACTTCACTGCTCTCTTTGATGTGAGAAATAAATAGAAGATATATTTAAATATATATTTAAAAAGAAGATATGATGTCAAGTCACAAGCCATCAGGCGTGAAACGAAATCGCTCCGAGATGGACTCTGACCCTAAACATCTCGATTTCAAGTTCGGTCAAATCTCTTGCGCCTTCAACACCGGCGTGAATCAAATAAATACGCTCGCTACCAAGGCTAAATTAAATGAAGATCTACGCAGAAGCCTCATAAAAACTCTTCACTCCTCTCTGACCTGCGCTGAGCTGGCTCTCCAGGATGCCTACACTGGTATCAACCTCGCACAGTCTCGCCCCAAGCCAATGGCAGAGACACCATCCAGACCCTCATATGCTAAAACAGCAGACATGACCAAACCCCCAGCGCCTGTCTCCTCGAAGGTTAAACCAACCTATAACAACCTGGCAAGAGACTTTGAATCCCATGTCGTAATTAAATCCATAAATCCTACTAAGGAATCTAGAGAAATCCTCCGCGAAGTAAAGTCAAAAAAACCCTTCTCTCTTTGCCTCAAACGAGGTAGCTGCTTCAGTGAAAGGTAAAGGGAAGCTGGTCATCCACACTAAAACCAAACATGTCGCCGCTGAGCTAGCATCCAAGCTGAACAATGCAATGCCATCCGAACTGTCTTGTCAGGAACGTCCAACGATCCACCCCAGATACTGTATCTTTGGGGTAGAAGACAGCACCAAAAATGAAGAAATCCTTAAAAGTCTGGAAAACAACCCATCATTCAAGAATCTACCAGGGAAAAGACACTTCAGAATTGCACATCGACCCAAACCCAATCCAAAAGGTTACACCACAGTATTCGTCGAAGTGGACGATGACGCCGCCAAGACTCTGCAAAAACGTGGTAAGATCCGCATCGCAAGCTTAATACACCGTTATGAGAAAAGCTATTCTCTGAAGCAGTGTTACAGATGCTGCGGTTTCAACCACCGCGCATCGACCTGCCAAGCCGCCAACCCCATATGCTACAAATGTGGTACAACAGGACACGAGGGACATGAATGCCCAAGCAACACACTGAAATGTCATAACTGCTCCAAAAAGGTAGGAACCTCATCTGAAGCACTAACCCACCAAGCCACATCCCGCACATGTCCCTTGGTTAAGGCACAAATATCCAAGATTAGAAATATGATTAAACCCCTCAAAGTTCTACAGGCCAACCTCAGAAAGTCACCAGATGCTGTTCTGGAACTTTCCCAAATGGCAATCAAAACACAAGCAGACGTAATCCTGCTCCAGGAACTCCCCCGAAACTTCAGATGGCCCAATAGCACATTTTTAACGTTTGCTCCACCTGGTAACTACATCCCCTCGGGATTAGTTATTCGCGCCAGCCTTCATCCTGTACAGGTTGATTCCTCCGACCCAAACATCACTGCTGCGATGATCTGGCTAGGCAAACAAGCCCTCTTAGTTTGTTCAGCCTACTGGCACCATGATACAACAGAATATGACTTTCTTCCGACCCTCGAATCCATCATTACCACATGTGCCATACCAAGTGTTTTAGGCATGGACGCCAACGCCCACTCCCCTACCTGGGGTCTCGGTGCAGTCCGTGATGCTCGAGGCGCTAGTCTGGAAGCATCTTCTATGCTCACAAACTTACACTTTCTGGGAGCTCCTGTGCAATACACTTGGAGCAACGGACACCAGTCTTCCTCCATCGATGTAACCTTGGCTTCCAGTTCCCTAGCCGCCCGAGCAACTAGAACATGCCTCCCTGAAATGGCATTCACAGACCATCTACCGATCTTTACTACAATCCAAGATACTATATCCCCAGCGCAAAATACTTCCTGGGCTGAATCGACGTGTGTGGAAAGCGCCTTCACTACATTCCTTGGCTCCTCTCTGCAACATGCAGTCTCACGTCTCCATGCCGCATCAACACACCAGGATATAGATGATGTGGTGCATATTCTTACCAAAATCCTTCAAGAGGCCTGCAACATATCCATGAAAAGAAAAAAGAAAGACAACAAACCATCAAAACCCTGGTGGAATAAAGACTTAGCAAAACTCCGCAATGTAGTAGTTTCTCTAAGGCGCCTTTCGCAGTGCACATCCACGCCCATTAGAAACTTCTTCAAAGGGCTCTACAGAGCATGTCACAACAGGCTGAGAGCCGAGATAAGACGTGCCAAACACCTATCATGGATAAACCTCTGTCAAGAAGTATCCTCAGCCGCTTGGAGCTCTGTCCACAAATATATTTCCAAAGGACGAAGCACCCAAAGAGGACCTCCACTGCTAAAAAAATCTGACGGAACCCCCTATACACCAGAGGAAACTTGTGAAAAAAATCTTGCAGCACTTTTGTCTGCCTGACACACCAATATCTCAGCCTCGGCCCTTAATACAGTTTTCTGGCCTCATTGAGCCAAACTTCACCGACGCTAAAGTACTTCGGGCCATCAAATGCTGTGGACTCAAGAAATCTCCAGGCCCTGATCGACTTGGAGTAAAGTGCCTTCAATTAGGAGGTCCTCCCCTACATAAACAACTTGCAGGACTTTTTACCAAGTGTTTAAGATTCGGCCATTTTCCATCACCCTGGAAAATTGGCCTTTTAGTCCTCATACCCAAACCGGACAGCACAGCAGAAAACCCACTGGAAAGATTCCGCCCAATTGCTCTCCTCAACACCCTAGCCAAGGTATTTGAGCGTTGCATTTTGGCTCGACTACAATGGCTAGCAGACCGGCACAATTAGTTTTCACCGCTCCAATTTGGATTTGTTCCTTGCCGTTCGCCGAAAACGCCCTAGCTGCAATAAACCAATTCATAGACAGGGACATGGAAGAGGGGGGAGAAAACACTAGTTATCAGCTTAGACATTAGAAGAGCCTTCGACACCGTACATAGGTATTCTATCATTGAAGCCCTACGAGAGGTTAGCTGCCCTGAGGAATTACTACAACTAATTACCAGCTATTTAATAAATAGAAAAATGGCCTATAGCGTATGGGGACACACTGCTCACATTCTGTCACTCCGTGGAGTCCCACAAGGAGCGGCTTTAAGTCCCTTCCTCTTCAATATGATTGCAAGAAAAGTATTTACTTTGCAAAAACCTAGAAAGAGCGAATTAGTGGGCTTCGCAGATGATTTCACACTAATGGTGCAGGTGGCCCCAAAGCTTCCTAAATGTCAAATAAACAATTTTCTTGAAAATTTCTCACAATGGTGCAGAAGGCATGGAATGTTGGTAAATCCCCACAAGACTCAAGCATGCATGTTTTACAGAAACAAACCAAGATGGCCAAACAAGGACAGCATCCGACTTCTTGACCAGCCCATTGCAATCAACAAAACAATTAAAATCCTTGGTATTACCTCTTTGATTCAAAGAGACAAATCATTAAACATCTCAATAACAGTTTACTCAAATACCGATGGATACTCCCAAGGCTTACTAGCACCATAAAAGGGCAATTTGGTTCAACCTTCAGTTCCGGACACAAAATTTACAAGAGAGTCGTTCTCCCAGCGCTACTATATGGCTCTGGTGTCTGGGGAAAACGTGCATATGACACAAATGGGGCTCGCAAGCTACGTAGTCTCCACTACAAATATGCGAAAGCAATAATAAGAGGTGGTCCATGCACACCGACAATACCAGCTATCTCATTGACGGGTTGTCCCCCACTCGATATCTCTATAAAGGCTCACATAGAATATTTAAAAACTTTGAAAACAGTCACTACGAATCACGCCCAAGTCCTTTCTTTTTACCCTATCCCCCATTACGGAAGATAATCTATTTTACCAAATCACTACAACTAAATGTCACCACCATTTACACAGACGGATCCCAATCATCAGAAGGAGTTGGGGCTGGAGTCATCCTACCACCTCCTCTACAAACCATACAACTTAAACTCCACCAAGAGTGCTCAGCGTTCCAAGCTGAACTGCTTGCCATTCTCTACGCAACAAAAATCACCATGAATTTTCCGAAAGAACACTTTATCATTGCCTCAGACTGCCAATCAGCTCTATCAGCCATATGTAGGTCTTTGCTCCCAAGAACACAACTAATTGCGGAAATAATTTACAACCTGCATTTTTCACCAAATGTGCAACTCTGCTGGATCAAAGGCCACAGCGGTATTCCAGGAAATGAACTGGCGGATCAGGCGGCAAAGGCTGCAGCACATTCTAATCTGCCACTATCCTTTACCACCCTCCCAAAGAGCGTCGCGCGCGGTAAAAAAGAACAGATAGCCCTCAAAATGTGGACAGACCTCTACATCCAAGATTACTCCACCAGAAATCTACGAAGATTTGCTGCTACCCCGAAACTACTCCTCCAAATGCTTCGAAACATCAAGCATGGATATACCTCCACAACAATCTTGACCGGCCATGGTTAGATTCAGGCAGACCTTGCAACGGTATCGAAAGAAGACCCAACTTGCCCCCACTGCCAAGATGAAGACCAAACCGTAGACCACCTCCTCTTCACTTGCCCAACCTTCCAATACCAAAGATTCCAGACAGCCACTCTCCTAGGTATCACCAACATATGTCCAGCATCCCTAGAAAATCTCCCAAGAAAGAAATCTGCCTGGCAACACCTAATTAATTGGACTTCCACTGGCATTGTATATAAATCCAAGAAGTCTTAGGTCAGAAGGACATCCCGGGTAGTTGGCGACTTCTGTACGCTCCAGGAACCTGGGTTACTTAAAAAAATAAATAAATTGAGGATTCTGGAGGCTACTTAAAGTAGAGTTATCTCATTATTCGCTTAAATAAGTTTGTAGGATGGTTGAAACACGCTCTGGTAAGATACAAGACCCAGCACAGGAGAGGATCAAGGTTGAAGAGTCTGCCAAGCCGCAACCTGGTGCAACAATATTATTGATGACACTTAATGACCTTGATTTTCCCAGTTTATTCCCAAGTGAATATTTGCCAGGCGAATATAACTTTAACATTTGTTATTTATATTACAAAGCTAAAAAGCACATGTGTTCCTGGTCAGGATATTCCTTTTATATTTTTAATATAAACACCTGATCGTTTTATTTTTATTATATATACTGTATATATATAAGAAACAGTACAAATGTGATATTGTACTGGGATAAGGTGTATAAATTAAGAAAGAAAAAGGGGGCATCTCCTTATTGTTCAACTGGAAGTTGCTGATGGTTTGCGCCATCTATCGGAATAAATATCAACTATTTGTTGATTTTCAATTATTCCAGAATTGTCCAAATACCTATTATTTATTAATTAAGAAAAGCTAAAAACGTACGCGTTTCGGGCTGTTGGAGTCCAAAAAACTGGTCATTCAGGCATCTTAAAAATCGTCTGCGGCGAATACCTGCGGCCTTCCAACTACGACTTCCTTCGACAATGGTAGCCGGGCACTCAATCGGACGGATGTAATGGAGCTCCAGGATTCTTCTGAAAACCCCGCGCCTTTCACCAAGGTCGAAAGAAAGAGGCGAAGAACATCAGCATCGCAACGCACAACGGAGCAGCAAGGAAACGCCGTCCCAAATCAGAGAAACGTCAACGTCTTTCGTAACAAATATCAATCAAAGTGTCAATCATTCGCCCAGGAGATCAAGGTGACGCGAAAGCATATCGCTGAATCAAGTGCGCAGCAGGCCACGGACACTCTGGACCAGTGCATATATGTAGAGCACTGCTCCGACTTCAGCCAGCTCCAATACCTGCAGGCATTGGACAAGCTGGTGGGAGGGAACAACATCATTCAATTCGCTCGAATGAACGGCCTCGTCGGCCTTGCTGCAGGGCTCACGCCGAGCGCCTCCTTGAAGAGGATCTGGAAATTGAAGAAACTCTACTAAAAGCCTTCCCATATCGCAGAATAGCTGAGAAGGTAATTATTAGCACCTTGCCCTTCTGTGTATAAGACGGGGAAATCATCGCTGCCCTTAGGCCTTATGGGAAAATAATGTCGATCACACCGTTACTCCTCACTGTGGGAGGTTTTGCATTCAAAGATAGCAGGAGAGGGGTCTATATTCCACTGAACGAGGGGTTGAAGCTGGATGGACTGGCAACGCGTATAGACATCAAATCCAAAGGAGATACTTTCTTAGCATTCCTATCTTACGGAATATAATGCTCACGGTGCCAAAGGCAAGAGCACCGTAGAGCCAACTGCCCTCTGAATGCTAGGAAGCACGCAGAAGTATCCGTACAGGCATCATCCAACATCGGCGCTGTTACGCCTGCCACCGGGCCCACAGACCCTGCAAACTCCCTCAGTCCTACGTCTTCAACCGAAACTGATGCCGCTGCCCCTGTGATATCCTCGGTCACAGTCAAACCACCTTCACTTCCTGCCGTTGTCCTGACGACAAAATCCCAGAGGGAGGAAGCGCCACCCGAGAAGATGGAGGGCATCACGACGGAAGAAGAAGAGATTCATGCCTCTACTCCCTCTGGAGGCGGCTCCAAAACGCGGAATAAATTGAAGAGAGGTTTGTTTTTGCTAGAGAAGCTATATTACTTCCCTTTGAAGAGGCAGAACTCAGGGCTCGACAGAGGAGAAATAATGGAAGCCCTGGTTTCGGTCCCTGCACTACAGAACCTTTTGAAGATAAACGATGCTCAAAAGATAGAGCTCTGCAGGGTGGCCCAGAAACTGTTGGACTGTATGCCAGACACTCGAACGGCTCTCTATAAGCGCCTCCTGGCCGTCCGGCTCCAGACAAAGGGCGCCCAATGAGTTTCCGCCTGACTACCATCAACGTCCGCAGGCTTGCCGCTCGCGAGAGGAGTACCGAATTTTGCCACTTTTTGCGCCAACATCGAGTGGACGTCGCATTTGTCCAAGAAACCAACGTCTCGTCGCTGGACGAAACAAATGACCCCTGTCTAGACTACAGCGCCGTTGTTGCGCCCCCTACAGCCATCAGGGGTTCGGGTCACGCCGGGGGGTCACTGTCCTGCGGCAGTGCGTTCTGTGGCCAGGCCACATTTCAATCGACACTCATCTACGTCTACGGCCAGAAAATTGGCGTAATTAACTGCCACCTCTCTCTTACTCCTCGTGAGCGGCACCAACAGCTGCAGATCATCGAGGTGCCGCGGTCAGGAAAACTTGTGGATATTGGGAGACTTCAACATCAGCGTGGAAAGTACATACGATACAGCATCCGGCTCGGTGGAGGCCCTACTGGACCAGACAGCTCTTTTCGACGCCGCTTCTAACCCATCCAGAGTGGCCAGCTACGGGAGCGGGTTCGACGCCTCTCGCCTGGACAGGGTCCTTCTCCCTTCGAGGTTCGTAGACCGTGTCGCAAAGTACAGCACAATTCACTACAGACTCTCAGATCATCTAGCTGTCCTCCAGGTGGTCATGCCTCCTTCACCTCACCAACGCTGCGTGGCCGTCATGCTGCGCTCGGGGCTCGTTGACGAACATCTGACAACGATTATTGAAACAATCTCTGCATCCATTGCAAATATGACAGACGAAGATCTCTGGAATGGCTGGTCCTCCATCAGGCTGAATTCTTGGCTGAGGTGAGATCTCTCGACATCCCTCGCTTTGCTGGCGGTTTCTGCAGGCCAGACTCGAAGCTGCGTCGACGGAAGCAGACTACCCATCACTGACCGACCTCAGCCTGCAGGGGCAAACTTCCGTGACGAAGAAGATAACATCATCGAGGGCACGAAGTTGAGACGTATGGTCTTCTCCACTTTACAGCGCCACTTCGCCAGCTAGCCTTGTGACCTCAACGCCGCCGCAGAGTTAATCCGAGGGAAAACGACCCCCCTCATCCTCGAAGAGGACGACCCCCTGCTTCGCTCCGAGATCTCTGCGGCAGAGATTGCCGCCGCCATCCGCCGCCTGCCTCTCGGAAGGGCCCTCTGGTGGGAAGACTTTCCCTGCGAGTTCTACATGACCTACGAGGACAGGGCTGCGCCATCAGCGCCGCAATGTTCAGTCTCGCAACAAGCCCTCTCCTACGTCACCTTGAGCAAGTGCTTGGCCCCGGGAATGTCCTCGCCTACGCCGACGACATCGTCCTGCTCATCTGCAGTAAGGAACAGTTCGGCGTGGTGACCTCCATCTTCGAGAACTTCAGGCGCGCCTCCGGTAGAGAGGGAAATTTCACCAAGAGCAAAGGTCTATGGTGCGGCGCCTGGCGTGCCCGCAACGACGCTCCACTGGGCATCTCCTGATCGTCGGTGAAGCTAAAGGTATTGGGATGCAATGTGACGCCAGGAAATCAAAACTCAGCCCAAGAACGACATATCCTGGTCCTGCTCGAAGCTGCTATAACGAGGTGGGCCCCTATACCCACGACCTCTCTCTCGTCGGCCGGGCCAGAGCCGCCAACTTCTTGATGCTTTCCTCCGGTGGTCCATCACATCCACGGCTACCTGCCTACTGACCGTACCATCCACAAGATCCAGGCCCGTATAATGCAGTTCATCTGGGGGCCGGAGCGCATCGCCTGGTTGCCTGGTAGCATCCTTACGAAAACCGTCTCTCTTGGAGGATTAGACCTCATCGACATCAAGACCCAGCTGTGGTTGTCATGCTTCAAGGGCGTGCAGGCCGCGCTACGTCTAAGCCGCAATGTCTATTCCTAGCTGGTCGAGAGCGGTGCGTGGCTATATCTCCTTCCATCCGGGTCCTGGCTTCCGCCGCGGCGTCGTCTCCGGCTTCTTAAGATCTGGGAGACGGTCGCTGACATCCTCACGCTGGACCACTGTGCATTTACACCGCCTCAGCTCCTGAACATCCCCATCATCGATGGCTGCCGCCTTTTCCGGCCACCCGACCTTCTGGCTCCTACCCGGTGGGTCAGTGCCTGCATTGGGGACTTCGCTGGTCCTGTTCCTCCCCTCACTCGGCCTACACTCTGCGCCCTGGATGACGCCTCGTCGCTGACCAGCTTCGGGCGTCGTCTTATCAATGAAAAACTGCGCGGGATCTTTCGAGTAAACATCATCGGCGAGACCCTAGTGCTGCGCGGGACGACTACGCCGTTCTTGCGAGTCATCACCCGAACTGCCCGCCGCATCTTAGAGCGCCCACGCCTGGCTGCCCTGTCAATCGCCCTGCGTCATGTCCGTCTTTGTATTTGAGCAAAGGTGGCCCCAGAGAACCTCTGGAGATATAACGGTGAATGGAGCTCCATGCGGCTGAGAAGACCTCTTGGCAAAGTAATAGCCAGGATAGATGCTTTTCTCGCCTTTTAGCCGCTTCGAGTTTATTGTGGCAGGCTCGGTATAGACCTTTGAAGAAGCTCCTGGTGGGAAAAAAGGTGTTTTGGGAGAAACGTCGGAGAGCCACCACGATATTTCGGAGTTTAAAAGTTCTTTGTTCCACCAAGGTTTTGATGGTCTTGGAGACTTGGATTTCTTCAAGAATGCATTGCAGGTATCTTGGAGACAGGTGGTGATAATAACTGCTTCGTCAATGTCACCTGGGGTAAGTGCTGTCTGGAGGCGACGTGGTGGAGGGTGTTCCCTAGGAAAACTGTGAACGCTGCTTCCAGACATGAAGAATCAACCCACGAACTGGTGGGTTCTGAAGGTAGAATGTCAGAAAAATTGGTAAGGATCAGGAGATGGTCTGAGAAGGCCATCTCCTGGAGGCAAACTCTAGTGGCATGGACGGCAAGGGAGCTTGATGCTAGGGTGACGTCTATGGAAGAACGCAGGGATCTATTGGACCAGGTATGAGATGTTGTAGCACCCAAAAACTGTAGGCCCATCAGTGAAGCGGTCTTCAAACTGGCTCCACGAGCGGGTGGCTCCACTAGAGCGCAGATAAGTAACATAAAGGTAACCCAGGCTCCTGGAGCTTACCTTTAGATCGCCAACTACCCGGAACTACCCCTATTTACAAATAAGACCACCACAGATTATTCTGTGACAATGTAAACCGTCAAAACTAGACGTCATCTATTGACCGTCGCCTCAAACTAGCGACCTTGGGTCGGTGACAAAGCACAACACTTACTTGGCAAACTGAGAAGCGTCCACCTGGAGACCATGTTTTCGGGCTAATGGCCTTCGTCATCCCTGGACGGACTTTATTCGTGATCCACACGGGATTTAATGAAATCTTCACAATCTGGCAAACATGTTTATCTGGCAAAGTGACTGGGCCAAATCTATGGCCAGAATATAGATGTAAATTTTGCCTGGAGGAAATTAATCTATAAAAGCATAGGGCGCCTCTCGCGCCAAAATAATCGTCAAAACTAGACGCAATTTATTGACCGTCGCCGCAAACTAACGACCTCAGGTCGGTGACAAAGCCATAACACCAGCTTTAGCAAACTGAGAAGCGACCATGGTTTCGGGCAAATGGCCCTCGTCAGTCCAGGGCGGACTTTATTCCATGAGATCCACAAGGGATCGATTGGAAACTTCACTATATACCATAGGGATGACGTCTATTTTTTATGTTTATTTTTACGGAAGAAGCGCCCTATGCTTTTATAGATACATTTTCTCCTGGAAAATTTTCTATTTATATTTTGGCCACAGGTTTGGCCTAGCCACTTTGCCAGCTAAACACTTCTTTGCTATATTGCTAAATTTCCATTAGATCCCTTGTGGATCACATGGAATAAAGTCTGGCTAAGAAAGAAGCATGGAGAGCGGCCTGCTCGCATTGCGAAATCAGCCCTTGGGGTGGAATCTAGTTTCATAAAGGGAAACTTCAAGCGCAAACCTCTCTCAGCTCTCCCAGTTGGTAGTGGCTTCATTGAAGGTCCGCGAGACACACTAAATCACGTTTTAGGACACTATTTCGGGTGCATCCCGCCCGATACCATGCCAGCACACAGAATTCTAAGCCGCGTTAAACCACCGACTTCTGATTCTGACCCTCTGTTTACTGAACACGAGTTGTTGTTGGCAGCAGATAAGGTTCGCTTATCTTTTTCTCCTGGTAGTGACGGCATGCCACCCGCTCTTATCGTGAAACTGGTGAAATATTTCCGGACGTTTTTTTCTGAATATTTTTAATAAATGCTTAACCACTGGTCACTTTCCAACTCCATGGAAGCTGGGGGACGTCATTCTAATTCCCAAGCGAAGTGGGGAGGACTCTCTCGCATCACCTCGTCCAATCACGATGCTGCCTGGCTTGGGCAAGATTCTTGAGCGTCTTGAGCTCGCCGGGCTATCGTGGATGGCCGATAGGATGTGTAAAGCGCCTCTAAACCAGTTTGGATTTAAGCCTTGTAGATCCACTACAGCCGCACTCTTAAACCTTAAATCCACTATCACCCGGTCGATCCAAAATAGTAAATCTTGTCTTTACCTTTCCTTTGATGTCAAAGGCGCTTTTGACAACGTGCTCTACTACAGCATCTTGAGGGCGTTGCGCAAAAGCGCAATTCCTAGTAATATTTATCATCTCATAAATTCGTTTTTATGCAATCGTGTTGTCAGAATGATATACTCACCAATAACCCAATAAAAAGGTCGAGTGTCATTTTTACACCAAAAGGAACTTTGTTTTTCACTTGGTTAACATCCGCAAGAGCTGCAGATGGGTGTTCCCTCGACTAACCAGCACAATCCATGGTCAGTTTGGACTCACCTTTACAGCAGGCCGACAAATCCACGCCATGGTGATCCTCCCAGTCATCTTCTATGGCTTGAGTATTTGGAGCAAATTGGCGTTTGACACCAATTGCGCTCGTGAGTCAGGTAGCCTTTATTATAAAGTTCACCGAAACCTTGATTAGAGGAGGTCCCTGCACTCCCACTAACCCAAAAATTCCCTAATAGGCTTCCCCCCCACTGTATCAAAGCCCACCTTGCCTACTTGAAAGAAGGCTCTTTCGAAACACGCCCCAGGTCGGTACCCTATCCACCTCGTAGAAGGCTCCTCCAATTCTCTAGGTCTTCATCAGAAAAGACGACCACATTTACTCGATGGCTCATGGTCATCTAATGGCGTTGGTGCAGAAGTAGTACTCCCACCTCCCTATTAACCAATATACCTCAAGCTTCACGATAACTGTAACTCCTACCAGGCAGAACTACTCTCCATCTTGTATGCTATGAGGGCAATGCAGATCATATACCAAGACAAGACATCGCAAATGCACCTGATTTCATGGCAGTCCTATACCCCATCTGTCCTCCTGATGTTTCAAGAACCTCACTTGTTGCGAAGATAGTTAGGAACCTCAATACTCTCTCTTTCCTTGGAGGATGTTCAGCTAAGCTGGGTCCAGGGCCATTGCGGCATCGAGGAAATGAACAAGCAGAGCGGATTACATAAACAGTAGCCCTCTCCAATTTACCTCTGCACCCAAGAAAGATCGCCCCTATTCGCAGTTCACTCCACAAGATACTCCAGAAGAGTGGCAGTATCTCCCAGACTTCTAATTTCCATGCTTTAAAAAAATCATACTTTGTAACACCGCATACACAATATTGACAAGACATGGCTTTGTACAAGATGAAGTTACGAAATTTTCCAAAAGCGTCCCCACCTGCTGGCACTGTCGATAAGAAAACCAAAATGTTGATCACCGTCTTTTCAGATGTCCCTCTTATAATCTCCAGAAATTCCTGACTGAAACCCTTCTCGGTGTCAAAACATTGGACGCAAAGATATTAGAGAACCTACCTAAAAAAAAAATAGCCTGCAGCATCTGATCCGCTGGATGTCCACAGTAACATGTCTGAAGGCCAACCCGGATTTCTGTACGCTCCAGGAATCTGGGTCACACCCAGTTAGTAGTGGTAGTATAGCTATACAGTATATCCTCTCATGAGTGCCTAAAACATGACTAAATCTCTCCTGGAGGTGATCTCTAATCAGAAACTCTGTCATGTTCCCACCACTGCACCACCCACCACTGCACCCACCACCGTATGTTTCTGAGCCATGTCGACCAGTCAGGTGAGCCAGAGATCCGGGGATTTCTGGTAGAGGTACATGAGGTCCAGCAGCATCTGTCCAGCACATAATGAGGAGTCTTTCAACCTAAACACAGAGTCTTAGAAGAGACCATCTCCAAGAGAGACCGGTTTAGGCTATGGTCTCTTATGGAATACTATATTCTGTCTCCATTTATTCAAAATAATATAATAGACATTCTTTCCCCACATTTATATATTTGCAAATTTTATAGTACATCAGGTGTCAGATATTTAAACTATTTTGGACGCGTATGATTCTTTTTGATTTAAAACAAATTTCTACTGCCCTTAATGCAATGAAAAATTAATGGGAGGGCCTGGCTCATCAGTGGTGAACCCTCCCAGCGATTTCACCAGTTTTATTTACCATACCGCTGTAATATTGTATTGGACTGTTTTCCTTTTATACTGATACTGAGAATGACCTCTTGGAAAAGGTATTTTGAATAATCTATGGACATAAGCTTTGAGGACAGTATTTTGTAAATTATTTTAAAAATATTCATACGTGTCAAAAATAGTTTGAATTTCATGTTAACATAGAAGTATTTGGCTAACAATTAATAGGTAATCCCCTAATATTATGTGCAAATCAATAAGCTTGGGGGATAAGTATCTTTCATATACATTTATTTCTAGCTTTCGGGCATAACCACCCTTCGACAGGAAAAATTATAATAGCTACTACAGTTTTCGGATCTAATTTATATTTACATTTGTGAGACGCCCGTGTTCCAAGTGTAATGCGAGGCTTGCCGCGAGAGGGGATGAGATCTTTGAAAAATATGGCCGTTTAGCCCCTTGAAAAATCGGAAATAAAGGATTATTCATTGAATCGCAGAGTTTATGATACAGAGGGGGGTTTGGTGGCTGCAGGGAATATTACATTGTAAATTTCAGGTAAATCGATTTTTCTATTGAGGCTCTGGAATTTGCTTGACAGGATGGATTCAATGATTAGTCTTTGGTGTTTGTTGGCAATATTGGAATAGTGAATTTTCGGTGATGTAATGTTGAAGGAATGGCCAGTTTCGTTTATGTGCTGTACTATTAAGGATCTATGGTCTGAGTTATCGATATTTCTTTTATGTTCATGAATTCTAATATTGACATGTCTCCCGGTTTCGCCTACGTAGATTTTTGGGCAGTTCAAACATTCTATGGAGTAAATAGCGTTTCGTGGTGTGCTGCGAGGTTCATTGAGTTTCATGATCTGGTTTCGGAGAAGGGATCCGGAGGTAGGTGCGCAGGTGAAGTAGGTTTTGATTCCAAATTTCAATAAGAATCTCGCTATTGTGGAGGATAATGGTGAATACGGCATATTGCAAATAGATCTGTATATTGGAGACTGTGTCTTTTTAGTTGGGTCATAAAAGTGTCGCAATATAAAGGATCTCGGGTATGCGCAGTCCCTGAGGTTAGCTAATATGTTCTGTGTTTCAAGGTTCTTGTACTTCTGGAGGGAGCAGTGGGTATGGACTCGTTTTGATAGAGCAATGACTGTGTTGATTTTGTGACTGGTAGGACAGAATGACGAGTATTGAACGTAATTAGGACGGAAGGATGGTTTATAATAAACGGTGGTGTGCAATTCATGTTGGTGCCGGATGATTTTAACGTCGAGAAATGGAAGGGTATTATCGGTTTCTTTTTCAACTGTAAAGTGAAGATCAGGGTGATAATTGTTTAGATTGTAGAGGATGTCATCGGTTTTGGTGGTGGTGCAAATGCAAAAGATGTCATCGATGTACCTGCGCCAAAAGAATATATCATGGGGGAAATTGGCGGTAATCCTTCGGTCTATTGCGCGCATAGAGATCTCAGCAATTGTGGTCGATAGAGGGCTTCCCATTGGGGACCCTTTAGCTTGCCTGAATGATTCGGAGTTGTATGCGAATATGCAGTTATCTAGACATATGGAAATGAGTTGTGTGATTTTTTGGATGATATCTGTATCAATATGCTGTTCCTGCAGAAGTTCTATTGTATCACTTATGATCAGAGGATGTGGAAGGCTGGGATATAAGGCTTGCACGTCAAAAGACACCATGATGCGGTCAGATTCAGGTTTGATCTTAAGGACTTCTCCTATAAAGGTTTGGGTGTTGGATATGGGGAATGGGGCATTCTGTAATTGGAGGAACGGTTTTAGGAAGTTGGCTATAAATCTGGAAAGAGGGGCTGTTGGAGAAGAGAAAAAGGCCACTATAGGACGCAAGGGAGTTTCAGGTTTGTGTGTTTTTGGGAGACCGTAAATATAGGGCTCATTGTGTGGGCTGGACAGGTTAGATAGGAATTCTTTAAGTTCATCGTCTGTGATCTTGTGGTCGGTATTCATCTTTTTCAGTTCTTTTTTGAATGATTTATAGGCAGATTTTTTTATCACTTTCGGATATGGGATGGAAAGCGGTTCGGTCTTCTAGGATTTTGAGCATTTTGCTGTTATAGTCTGATCGATTAAGGATAACTGTCTGTCCTCCCTTGTCTGCTTGGGTGATGACGATTTCTTTTTTGTTGCTTAGGTATTGCAACAATTTCCGTTCATGAGGGTTGTGAAGGTATACCCGAGATCCTTTATATTGCGACACTTTTATGACCCAACTAAAAAGACACAGTCTCCAATATACAGATCTATTTGCAATATGCCGTATTCACCATTATCCTCCACAATAGCGAGATTCTTATTGAAATATGGAATCAAAACCTACTTCACCTGCGCACCTACCTCCGGATCCCTTCTCCGAAACCAGATCATGAAACTCAATGAACCTCGCAGCACACCACGAAACGCTATTTACTCCATAGAATGTTTGAACTGCCCAAAAATCTACGTAGGCGAAACCGGGAGACATGTCAATATTAGAATTCATGAACATAAAAGAAATATCGATAACTCAGACCATAGATCCTTAATAGTACAGCACATAAACGAAACTGGCCATTCCTTCAACATTACATCACCGAAAATTCACTATTCCAATATTGCCAACAAACACCAAAGACTAATCATTGAATCCATCCTGTCAAGCAAATTCCAGAGCCTCAATAGAAAAATCGATTTACCTGAAATTTACAATGTAATATTCCCTGCAGCCACCAAACCCCCCTCTGTATCATAAACTCTGCGATTCAATGAATAATCCTTTATTTCCGATTTTTCAAGGGGCTAAACGGCCATATTTTTCAAAGATCTCATCCCCTCTCGCGGCAAGCCTCGCATTACACTTGGGACACGGGCGTCTCACAAATGTAAATATAAATTAGATCCGAAAACTGTAGTAGCTATTATAATTTTTCCTGTCGAAGGGTGGTTATGCCCGAAAGCTAGAAATAAATGTATATGAAAGATACTTATCCCCCAAGCTTATTGATTTGCACATAATATTAGGGGATTACCTATTAATTGTTAGCCAAAGTTTTAGCATGAATCATATGTTTTCGGATAGAGATATCCACTATTATCTTCAGCAGATCCGGAAAAAGTCCATCCAGCTCACCAAATGGAGATGCCACCTTGCCTTCAATCGCAGGTGTGAAGAGTTAAATTTCATCCCACCGCCTCTGAGAATTAAGGACCCAGTGAAGAACCCATTCTCCTGCCAAGTAATCAAAGACACTCAAATGAAACTTTTAAGATGCAGAACACAGGGATGTTATTCTCATATCCGTATTCTCTCCAAAACCATTAAAGAATTAATTTGCCTCACCTCTCAAGTAGTGCCACCTCAGAGAATGTATGAGATGGTGACACATGTCACCTCAGAAGTGCTTTCTTTAAAGACAGAGATTACGACCAAGCACCACAAAAAACTGGAACATTGGGCCCGCAAATATAACTGTCCAAAACTGAACCCACGGAACATAACAAGCGCTATAATGAACCTGTCGAATGCCACCTTATCATTGGACGAAGAAATCCTACTAGCAAAAGGAATGAAATATAGAACAGTCCAGAAACCAGACCCCATTAGAATTATAAGTGGAATCGAATCAGCCATTACCAGACTCAATCTACAGGAAAGAAACATTATACGAAACAAAGTCACCAACTTAATAGTGTCACCTCCCAATCTCCCCCTTCACAACCCTCATGAACGGAAATTGTTGCAATACCTAAGCAACAAAAAAGAAATCGTCATCACCCAAGCAGACAAGGGAGGACAGACAGTTATCCTTAATCGATCAGACTATAACAGCAAAATGCTCAAAATCCTAGAAGACCGAACCGCTTTCCATCCCATATCCGAAAGTGATAAAAAATCTGCCTATAAATCATTCAAAAAAGAACTGAAAAAGATGAATACCGACCACAAGATCACAGACGATGAACTTAAAGAATTCCTATCTAACCTGTCCAGCCCACACAATGAGCCCTATATTTACGGTCTCCCAAAAACACACAAACCTGAAACTCCCTTGCGTCCTATAGTGGCCTTTTTCTCTTCTCCAACAGCCCCTCTTTCCAGATTTATAGCCAACTTCCTAAAACCGTTCCTCCAATTACAGAATGCCCCATTCCCCATATCCAACACCCAAACCTTTATAGGAGAAGTCCTTAAGATCAAACCTGAATCTGACCGCATCATGGTGTCTTTTGACGTGCAAGCCTTATATCCCAGCCTTCCACATCCTCTGATCATAAGTGATACAATAGAACTTCTGCAGGAACAGCATATTGATACAGATATCATCCAAAAAATCACACAACTCATTTCCATATGTCTAGATAACTGCATATTCGCATACAACTCCGAATCATTCAGGCAAGCTAAAGGGTCCCCAATGGGAAGCCCTCTATCGACCACAATTGCTGAGATCTCTATGCGCGCAATAGACCGAAGGATTACCGCCAATTTCCCCCATGATATATTCTTTTGGCGCAGGTACATCGATGACATCTTTTGCATTTGCACCACCACCAAAACCGATGACATCCTCTACAATCTAAACAATTATCACCCTGATCTTCACTTTACAGTTGAAAAAGAAACCGATAATACCCTTCCATTTCTCGACGTTAAAATCATCCGGCACCAACATGAATTGCACACCACCGTTTATTATAAACCATCCTTCCGTCCTAATTACGTTCAATACTCGTCATTCTGTCCTACCAGTCACAAAATCAACACAGTCATTGCTCTATCAAAACGAGTCCATACCCACTGCTCCCTCCAGAAGTACAAGAACCTTGAAACACAGAACATATTAGCTAACCTCAGGGACTGCGCATACCCGAGATCCTTTATATTGCGACACTTTTATGACCCAACTAAAAAGACACAGTCTCCAATATACAGATCTATTTGCAATATGCCGTATTCACCATTATCCTCCACAATAGCGAGATTCTTATTGAAATTTGGAATCAAAACCTACTTCACCTGCGCACCTACCTCCGGATCCCTTCTCCGAAACCAGATCATGAAACTCAATGAACCTCGCAGCACACCACGAAACGCTATTTACTCCATAGAATGTTTGAACTGCCCAAAAATCTACGTAGGCGAAACCGGGAGACATGTCAATATTAGAATTCATGAACATAAAAGAAATATCGATAACTCAGACCATAGATCCTTAATAGTACAGCACATAAACGAAACTGGCCATTCCTTCAACATTACATCACCGAAAATTCACTATTCCAATATTGCCAACAAACACCAAAGACTAATCATTGAATCCATCCTGTCAAGCAAATTCCAGAGCCTCAATAGAAAAATCGATTTACCTGAAATTTACAATGTAATATTCCCTGCAGCCACCAAACCCCCCTCTGTATCATAAACTCTGCGATTTAATGAATAATCCTTTATTTCCGATTTTTCAAGGGGCTAAACGGCCATATTTTTCAAAGATCTCATCCCCTCTCGCGGCAAGCCTCGCATTACACTTGGGACACGGGCGTCTCACAAATGTAAATATAAATTAGATCCGAAAACTGTAGTAGCTATTATAATTTTTCCTGTCGAAGGGTGGTTATGCCCGAAAGCTAGAAATAAATGTATATGAAAGATACTTATCCCCCAAGCTTATTGATTTGCACATAGAAGTATTTGGATATATTTGACCAACCTAATAGTTAAACATTTAACACCTTGCCCTTTTTTGGTAATAGATGTAGATAAAAGAGGTTCTTGGAAAGTTTATCTTTTGTTTTTTTAAACAATAAAAGAATTTGAGACACATTTATCAACCTGTATATATGACTGTCAAATTTCTAAATACATTTACCCTTATTCAGATAAAAGTTTAACACAATATAAAGTTAGTTATAGAAGGAATCAACTTTCAAAATTCCAAACCCGAAATATGCAAATAGAGTAGGACCTTTCTGTAAAGGACACCTAATTGCAGAGCCATAGAACATTGCATATATGTAGCTGGAAATTATACCGCGCTTTTTTTTTTGTTGAAATTTTTCAATTTTGATAATGAATTTATTTTTTTGCAAATACAAAAATGCTCTCATTTGACAATTAAATGCGTTCTCCCTTCCTATTCAAATTTCCAAAAGATATTCCTATATTTAGATGATATACTCTACCATAAATAAAATAATACAGTAGAACTTTCCTGTAAAGGACATCTAATTGCAGATCCAAAATGTCCTTTAGGGAAAGGTGTCCTCTTACTGGAGAGTTGCTAAATTGTAAAAATGGTAATTTTTCAAATGAAAACTGCCCATTGTAGAGATGTGTCCGCTAGCGGGAGGTCTGCTAAAAGGAGGTTCTACTGTGATCCCAAAAATTTACCCAATATTCAGAGCGATGAAATTATGATGATAATGATAGAATAAAACAAGTATCAGAGTCATCAATCAACAATTCTGTCACCGTTTGCTTTTGTGAATGGAATAAATACCCAAATATGGCCATTTTTTATAAGCATCGGTGGTTCAGTGGTAGAATGCTCGCCTGCCACGCGGGCGGCCCGGGTTCGATTCCCGGCCGATGTATTTTTTTTTTTTTTACAATTTTCAAAACTCATTTATATTATTATTAAAATACTAGCGGACGTACCCGGCTTCGCCCGGGTTTTACCCGAGTAAAGGTTTGTCTAACGAATCTCTCGATAAAGTGAACATTTTTTTCCGGTCCCTGTGTACCGTATCATCCTGAATTTTGTCTTTCCTAATTTTCTACATTACAAAATCATCATTTTATCTAGTGAACATTTTTTCCCGGTCCCTTGAAAAATGCTCGATAAGTTGAATAAAATCAATATTAATTGGTTCCCTCGGTAATTGGAAGTTAAAGGAATAGTATCTTGCCTTGGAATTGTATCATTATTCTTGTCTCAAATAAATTGCCGTGTCATCCTGAATTTTGTCTTTCCTAATTTTCTACATTACAAAATCATCGTATCATCATGATAATATTTAGAGCAGATTGTTGAATTATAACAGATAAATTAGAATATTTATCTTGATTATTTTTAGGCTAAAAGTTATTTCAAAAATTTTATTTGCTAGAAAAACCTTCCCAGTACTATACTAAATAACTTCCCAAAGTTTCATGGCGTTACAATGAGTGGTTTGGTCAGGCATAAAGGACAGACACACATACATTCATTTTTATATATTCTACTAGCGGACGTAACCGGCTTCGCCCGGGTTTTACCCGAGTAAAAGTTTGTCTAACGAATCTCTCGATAAAGTGAACATTTTTTTCCCGGTCCCTTGAAAAATACTCGATAAGTTGAATAAAATCAATATTAATTGGTTCCCTCGGTAATTGGAAGTTAAAGGAATAGTATCTTGCCTTGGAATTGTATCATTATTCTTGTATGGATGTACCCGGCTTCGCCCGGGTTTTACCCGAGTAAAGGTTTGTTTAACGAATCTCTCGATAAAGTGAACATTTTTTCCCGGTCCCTTGAAAAATACTCGATAAGTTGAATAAAATCAATATTAATTGGTTCCCTCGGTAATTGGAAGTTAAAGGAATAGTATCTTGCCTTTGAATTGTATCATTATTCTTGTATCAAATAAATTGCCGTGTCATCCTGAATTTTGTCTTTCCTAATTTTCTACATTACAAAATCATCGTATCATCATGATAATATTTAGAGCAGATTGTTGAATTATAACAGATAAATTAGAATATTTATCTTGATTATTTCTAGGCGAAAAGTTATTTTAAAAATTTTATTTGCTATAGAAACCTTCCCAGTACTATACTAAATAACTTCCCAAAGTTTCATGGCGATCCAATGAGTGGTTTGGTCAGGCATAAAGGACAAACAAACAAACAGACACACATACATTCATTTTTATATATATAGATATACAGTTACGAGCGTCATCATCTCTGTCACCGTTTGCTTTTTTTTTTGAAATGGCGCTCTCCTATTGGTTGGCTACGATCACGTAGCTACGATGGCGCCGCCACTACGCGAGACACTTTGTTTTTGACTTTGCCCCCCCCCACTCGCTTTTTGGTTTTTGTAACTATTGTGTTGGAGCGGGTCGCTCCTTAAATAAATGCATATATTAGTTAATAACTAAATGGAATCCTCTCTTTCTTTTTCCCAGTAAGAGACGCCTACGGAAGCCAACAGTACATAGACAGATAAAGCACATAGGCTATAGTTATTAACTAATATATGCATTTATTTAAGGCGCCAATTTATAATTGTAACAAATAGTATTTGAATCAAAATATTCAATCGGGTAAAACACGGGCGTTGCCCGGGTCATTCGGCTAGTAGAGATACAAGTATCAGAGTCATCAATTCTGTCATCGTTTGCTTTTGTTAATGGAATGCTTTTACGTAATATACGTAAAATACGTAACTAATATGACTGAAATTTTAGCAGTATGTATAGTAGAATCTGGAAAAACTTATATTGAATATTTCAGGTCTCTATCCCGAATATTCTTCGAGTTATTTGCAAATTTGAGTTGCACATTTGCTCTTTCGCTCGCAAGCAGTGCCTCTAGCGGTGAAGATGGGAGGTAATATCAGCTGACCTAATGTACATGTAAAACGTGTTTTAACAGGACAGAGAAAAAAATATGTAAGATATATTTGTCGCATTTTTAGCCAAGAAAAATTGAAATTGACAGGTTCTGGGCAAAAATAGTTGTTTTATTTTAGTTAGAAAATGATTATGACAATATTGCTGTATCATATTTGATTATCAGATACAAAATTATATCCGGAAAAATTCCAAAAAGAAGAGACCACGGGTGAAGCCAGTTCATTTTTAGTATGCAGGAGCAAAATTCTAACAGAAAAACATTCATTCGAGCAGAAGAAACAAAGCCAGATCATCTCTTTATAAAAATATCGTTTCTCAGACACAAAGTTTGGAGCGGGACGTTTCACAAGAATGACATCCACGGCGCCAATTTATAATTGTAACGAATAGTATTTGAATAAAAGCATTTAATCGGGTAAAACCCGGGCGTTGCCCGGGTCATTCGGCTAGTAGAATATGAACGGGTAATTATGAAGCAATAGCGCGCCATCTGTTATGAAAATTCTAAACTATTATAGACGCGTATGATTATTTTTATTTTATTTTTTAAATTAAACAATTTCTACTGCCCTTACTGTGATCGAAGCATATTGTATATTTATAATTGTATGTAGCCACTCGAGCCACTCGAACGGCTCTCTATAAGCGCCTCCTGGCCGTCCGGCTCCAGACAAAGGGCGCCCAATGAGTTTCCGCCTGACTACCATCAACGTCCGCAGGCTTGCCGCTCGCGAGAGGAGTACCGAATTTTGCCACTTTTTGCGCCAACATCGAGTGGACGTCGCATTTGTCCAAGAAACCAACGTCTCGTCGCTGGACGAAACAAATGACCCCTGTCTAGACTACAGCGCCGTTGTTGCGCCCCCTACAGCCATCAGGGGTTCGGGTCACGCCGGGGGGTCACTGTCCTGCGGCAGTGCGTTCTGTGGCCAGGCCACATTTCAATCGACACTCATCTACGTCTACGGCCAGAAAATTGGCGTAATTAACTGCCACCTCTCTCTTACTCCTCGTGAGCGGCACCAACAGCTGCAGATCATCGAGGTGCCGCGGTCAGGAAAACTTGTGGATATTGGGAGACTTCAACATCAGCGTGGAAAGTACATACGATACAGAATCCGGCTCGGTGGAGGCCCTACTGGACCAGACAGCTCTTTTCGACGCCGCTTCTAACCCATCCAGAGTGGCCAGCTACGGGAGCGGGTTCGACGCCTCTCGCCTGGACAGGGTCCTTCTCCCTTCGAGGTTCGTAGACCGTGTCGCAAAGTACAGCACAATTCACTACAGACTCTCAGATCATCTAGCTGTCCTCCAGGTGGTCATGCCTCCTTCACCTCACCAACGCTGCGTGGCCGTCATGCTGCGCTCGGGGCTCGTTGACGAACATCTGACAACGATTATTGAAACAATCTCTGCATCCATTGCAAATATGACAGACGAAGATCTCTGGAATGGCTGGTCCTCCATCAGGCTGAATTCTTGGCTGAGGTGAGATCTCTCGACATCCCTCGCTTTGCTGGCGGTTTCTGCAGGCCAGACTCGAAGCTGCGTCGACGGAAGCAGACTACCCATCACTGACCGACCTCAGCCTGCAGGGGCAAACTTCCGTGACGAAGAAGATAACATCATCGAGGGCACGAAGTTGAGACGTATGGTCTTCTCCACTTTACAGCGCCACTTCGCCAGCTAGCCTTGTGACCTCAACGCCGCCGCAGAGTTAATCCGAGGGAAAACGACCCCCCTCATCCTCGAAGAGGACGACCCCCTGCTTCGCTCCGAGATCTCTGCGGCAGAGATTGCCGCCGCCATCCGCCGCCTGCCTCTCGGAAGGGCCCTCTGGTGGGAAGACTTTCCCTGCGAGTTCTACATGACCTACGAGGACAGGGCTGCGCCATCAGCGCCGCAATGTTCAGTCTCGCAACAAGCCCTCTCCTACGTCACCTTGAGCAAGTGCTTGGCCCCGGGAATGTCCTCCCCTACGCCGACGACATCGTCCTGCTCATCTGCAGTAAGGAACAGTTCGGCGTGGTGACCTCCATCTTCGAGAACTTCAGGCGCGCCTCCGGTAGAGAGGGAAATTTCACCAAGAGCAAAGGTCTATGGTGCGGCGCCTGGCGTGCCCGCAACGACGCTCCACTGGGCATCTCCTGATCGTCGGTGAAGCTAAAGGTATTGGGATGCAATGTGACGCCAGGAAATCAAAACTCAGCCCAAGAACGACATATCCTGGTCCTGCTCGAAGCTGCTATAACGAGGTGGGCCCCTATACCCACGACCTCTCTCTCGTCGGCCGGGCCAGAGCCGCCAACTTCTTGATGCTTTCCTCCGGTGGTCCATCACATCCACGGCTACCTGCCTACTGACCGTACCATCCACAAGATCCAGGCCCGTATAATGCAGTTCATCTGGGGGCCGGAGCGCATCGCCTGGTTGCCTGGTAGCATCCTTACGAAAACCGTCTCTCTTGGAGGATTAGACCTCATCGACATCAAGACCCAGCTGTGGTTGTCATGCTTCAAGGGCGTGCAGGCCGCGCTACGTCTAAGCCGCAATGTCTATTCCTAGCTGGTCGAGAGCGGTGCGTGGCTATATCTCCTTCCATCCGGGTCCTGGCTTCCGCCGCGGCGTCGTCTCCGGCTTCTTAAGATCTGGGAGACGGTCGCTGACATCCTCACGCTGGACCACTGTGCATTTACACCGCCTCAGCTCCTGAACATCCCCATCATCGATGGCTGCCGCCTTTTCCGGCCACCCGACCTTCTGGCTCCTACCCGGTGGGTCAGTGCCTGCATTGGGGACTTCGCTGGTCCTGTTCCTCCCCTCACTCGGCCTACACTCTGCGCCCTGGATGACGCCTCGTCGCTGACCAGCTTCGGGCGTCGTCTTATCAATGAAAAACTGCGCGGGATCTTTCGAGTAAACATCATCGGCGAGACCCTAGTGCTGCGCGGGACGACTACGCCGTTCTTGCGAGTCATCACCCGAACTGCCCGCCGCATCTTAGAGCGCCCACGCCTGGCTGCCCTGTCAATCGCCCTGCGTCATGTCCGTCTTTGTATTTGAGCAAAGGTGGCCCCAGAGAACCTCTGGAGATATAACGGTGAATGGAGCTCCATGCGGCTGAGAAGACCTCTTGGCAAAGTAATAGCCAGGATAGATGCTTTTCTCGCCTTTTAGCCGCTTCGAGTTTATTGTGGCAGGCTCGGTATAGACCTTTGAAGAAGCTCCTGGTGGGAAAGAAGGTGTTTTGGGAGAAACGTCGGAGAGCCACCAGGATATTTCGGAGTTTAAAAGTTCTTTGTTCCACCAAGGTTTTGATGGTCTTGGAGACTTGGATTTCTTCAAGAATGCATTGCAGGTATCTTGGAGACAGGTGGTGATAATAACTGCTTCGTCAATGTCACCTGGGGTAAGTGCTGTCTGGAGGCGACGTGGTGGAGGGTGTTCCCTAGGAAAACTGTGAACGCTGCTTCCAGACATGAAGAATCAACCCACGAACTGGTGGGTTCTGAAGGTAGAATGTCAGAAAAATTGGTAAGGATCAGGAGATGGTCTGAGAAGGCCATCTCCTGGAGGCAAACTCTAGTGGCATGGACGGCAAGGGAGCTTGATGCTAGGGTGACGTCTATGGAAGAACGCAGGGATCTATTGGACCAGGTATGAGATGTTGTAGCACCCAAAAACTGTAGGCCCATCAGTGAAGCGGTCTTCAAACTGGCTCCACGAGCGGGTGGCTCCACTAGAGCGCAGATAAGTAACATAAAGGTAACCCAGGCTCCTGGAGCTTACCTTTAGATCGCCAACTACCCGGAACTACCCCTATTTACAAATAAGACCACCACAGATTATTCTGTGACAATGTAAACCGTCAAAACTAGACGTCATCTATTGACCGTCGCCTCAAACTAGCGACCTTGGGTCGGTGACAAAGCACAACACTTACTTGGCAAACTGAGAAGCGTCCACCTGGAGACCATGTTTTCGGGCTAATGGCCTTCGTCATCCCTGGACGGACTTTATTCGTGATCCACACGGGATTTAATGAAATCTTCACAATCTGGCAAACATGTTTATCTGGCAAAGTGACTGGGCCAAATCTATGGCCAGAATATAGATGTAAATTTTGCCTGGAGGAAATTAATCTATAAAAGCATAGGGCGCCTCTCCCGCCAAAATAATCGTCAAAACTAGACGCAATTTATTGACCGTCGCCGCAAACTAACGACCTCAGGTCGGTGACAAAGCCATAACACCAGCTTTAGCAAACTGAGAAGCGACCATGGTTTCGGGCAAATGGCCCTCGTCAGCCCAGGGCGGACTTTATTCCATGAGATCCACAAGGGATCGATTGGAAACTTCACTATATACCATAGGGATGACGTCTATTTTTTATGTTTATTTTTACGGAAGAAGCGCCCTATGCTTTTATAGATACATTTTCTCCTGGAAATTTTTCTATTTATATTTTGGCCACAGGTTTGGCCTAGCCACTTTGCCAGCTAAACACTTCTTTGCTATATTGCTAAATTTCCATTAGATCCCTTGTGGATCACATGGAATAAAGTCTGGCTAAGAAAGAAGCATGGAGAGCGGCCTGCTCGCATTGCGAAATCAGCCCTTGGGGTGGAATCTAGTTTCATAAAGGGAAACTTCAAGCGCAAACCTCTCTCAGCTCTCCCAGTTGGTAGTGGCTTCATTGAAGGTCCGCGAGACACACTAAATCACGTTTTAGGACACTATTTCGGGTGCATCCCGCCCGATACCATGCCAGCACACAGAATTCTAAGCCGCGTTAAACCACCGACTTCTGATTCTGACCCTCTGTTTACTGAACACGAGTTGTTGTTGGCAGCAGATAACGTTCGCTTATCTTTTTCTCCTGGTAGTGACGGCATGCCACCCGCTCTTATCGTGAAACTGGTGAAATATTTCCGGAAGTTTTTTTCTGAATATTTTTAATAAATGCTTAACCACTGGTCACTTTCCAACTCCATGGAAGCTGGGGGACGTCATTCTAATTCCCAAGCGAAGTGGGGAGGACTCTCTCGCATCACCTCGTCCAAACACGATGCTGCCTGGCTTGGGCAAGATTCTTGAGCGTCTTGAGCTCGCCGGGCTATCGTGGATGGCCGATAGGATGTGTAAAGCGCCTCTAAACCAGTTTGGATTTAAGCCTTGTAGATCCACTACAGCCGCACTCTTAAACCTTAAATCCACTATCACCCGGTCGATCCAAAATAGTAAATCTTGTCTTTACCTTTCCTTTGATGTCAAAGGCGCTTTTGACAACGTGCTCTACTACAGCATCTTGAGGGCGTTGCGCAAAAGCGCAATTCCTAGTAATATTTATCATCTCATAAATTCGTTTTTATGCAATCGTGTTGTCAGAATGATATACTCACCAATAACCCAATAAAAAGGTCGAGTGTCATTTTTACACCAAAAGGAACTTTGTTTTTCACTTGGTTAACATCCGCAAGAGCTGCAGATGGGTGTTCCCTCGACTAACCAGCACAATCCATGGTCAGTTTGGACTCACCTTTACAGCAGGCCGACAAATCCACGCCATGGTGATCCTCCCAGTCATCTTCTATGGCTTGAGTATTTGGAGCAAATTGGCGTTTGACACCAATTGCGCTCGTGAGTCAGGTAGCCTTTATTATAAAGTTCACCGAAACCTTGATTAGAGGAGGTCCCTGCACTCCCACTAACCCAAAAATTCCCTAATAGGCTTCCCCCCCACTGTATCAAAGCCCACCTTGCCTACTTGAAAGAAGGCTCTTTCGAAACACGCCCCAGGTCGGTACCCTATCCACCTCGTAGAAGGCTCCTCCAATTCTCTAGGTCTTCATCAGAAAAGACGACCACATTTACTCGATGGCTCATGGTCATCTAATGGCGTTGGTGCAGAAGTAGTACTCCCACCTCCCTATTAACCAATATACCTCAAGCTTCACGATAACTGTAACTCCTACCAGGCAGAACTACTCTCCATCTTGTATGCTATGAGGGCAATGCAGATCATATACCAAGACAAGACATCGCAAATGCACCTGATTTCATGGCAGCCCTATACCCCATCTGTCCTCCTGATGTTTCAAGAACCTCACTTGTTGCGAAGATAGTTAGGAACCTCAATACTCTCTCTTTCCTTGGAGGATGTTCAGCTAAGCTGGGTCCAGGGCCATTGCGGCATCGAGGAAATGAACAAGCAGAGCGGATTACATAAACAGTAGCCCTCTCCAATTTACCTCTGCACCCAAGAAAGATCGCCCCTATTCGCAGTTCACTCCACAAGATACTCCAGAAGAGTGGCAGTATCTCCCAGACTTCTAATTTCCATGCTTTAAAAAAATCATACTTTGTAACACCGCATACACAATATTGACAAGACATGGCTTTGTACAAGATGAAGTTACGAAATTTTCCAAAAGCGTCCCCACCTGCTGGCACTGTCGATAAGAAAACCAAAATGTTGATCACCGTCTTTTCAGATGTCCCTCTTATAATCTCCAGAAATTCCTGACTGAAACCCTTCTCGGTGTCAAAACATTGGACGCAAAGATATTAGAGAACCTACCTAAAAAAAAAATAGCCTGCAGCATCTGATCCGCTGGATGTCCACAGTAACATGTCTGAAGGCCAACCCGGATTTCTGTACGCTGTATATCCTCTCATGAGTGCCTAAAACATGACTAAATCTCTCCTGGAGGTGATCTCTAATCAGAAACTCTGTCATGTTCCCACCACTGCACCACCCACCACTGCACCCACCACCGTATGTTTCTGAGCCATGTCGACCAGTCAGGTGAGCCAGAGATCCGGGGATTTCTGGTAGCGGTACATGAGGTCCAGCAGCATCTGTCCAGCACATAATGAGGAGTCTTTCAACCTAAACACAGAGTCTTAGAAGAGAGCATCTCCAAGAGAGACCGGTTTAGGCTATGGTCTCTTATGGAATACTATATTCTGTCTCCATTTATTCAAAATAATATAATAGACATTCTTTCCTCACATTTATATATTTGCAAATTTTATAGTACATCAGGTGTCAGATATTTAAACTATTTTGGACGCGTATGATTCTTTTTGATTTAAAACAAATTTCTACTGCCCTTAATGCAATGAAAAATTAATGGGAGGGCCTGGCTCATCAGTGGTGAACCCTCCCAGCGATTTCACCAGTTTTATTTACCATACTGCTGTAATATTGTATTGGACTGTTTTTCTTTTATACTGATACTGAGAATGACCTCTTGGAAAAGGTATTTTGAATAATCTCTGGACATAAGCTTTGAGGACAGTATTTTGTAAATTATTTTGAAAATATTCATACGTGTCAAAAATAGTTTGAATTTCATGTTAACATAGAAGTATTTGGATATATTTGACCAACCTAATAGTTAATCATTTAACACCTTGCCCTTTTTTTGGTAATAGATGTAGATAAAAGAGATTCTTGGAACGTTTATCTTTTGGTTTTTTAAACAATAAAAGAATTTGAGACACATTTATCAACCTGTATATATGACTGTCAAATTTCTAAATACATTTACCCTTATTCAGATAAAAGTTTAACACAATATAAAGTTAGTTATAGAAGGAATCAACTTTCAAAATTCCAAACCCGAAATATGCAAATACAGTAGAACCTTTCTGTAAAGGACACCTAATTGCAGAGCCATAGAACATTGCATATATGTAGCTGGAAATTATACCGCGCTTTTTTTTTTCTTGAAATTTTTCAATTTTGACAATGAATTTATTTTTTTGCAAATACAAAAATGCTCTCATTTGACAATTAAATGCGTTCTCCCTTCCTATTCAAATTTCCAAAAGATATTCCTATATTTAGATGATATACTCTACCATAAATAAAATAATGCAGTAGAACCTCCCTGTAAAGGACATCTAATTGCAGAGCCAAAGTGTCCTTTAAGGAAAGGTGTCCTCTTACTGGAGAGTTGCTAAATTGTAAAAATGGTAATTTTTCAAATGAAAACTGTCCACTGTAGAGATGTGTCCCTAGCGGGAGGTCTGCTAAAGGGAGGTTCTACTGTGATCCCAAAAATTTACCCAATATTCAGAGCGATGGAATTATGATGATAATGATAGAATATAAACGGGTAATTATGAAGCATTAGCGCGCCATCTGTTATGAAAATTCTAAACTATTATAGACGCGTATGATTCTTTTTAATTTTATTTTTTAAATTAAACAATTTCTACTGCCCTTACTGTGATCGAAGCATATTGTATATTTATAATTGTATGTAATTTTGCTGTCCTCAAAGCTTATGTCCATAGTTCATCTAAAATACCCATCCCAAGAGTCTAGCATCAGTATCCCTATAAAAGGAAGATCGAAAAATGCAATATAACAGTGGTATGGTAGATTAAACTGGCGAAACCGCTGAGAGGGTTCACTATTGATGAGCCAGGCCCTCCCATTAATTTTTCAATTGCAGTAAGGACAGTAGAAGTTGTTTAATTTTTAAAAAATAATCATACGCGTCTATAATAGATTCGAATTTTTATAAACGGATAATAATTACTTAAACGTCTTAAGAAATTTTGATAATATTTCACATACATATTTTATATATAAAATGTGGGAAATGGAAATGACATTCCAAATTGGTTCTAACTAATTTTAATTGAATCTTTTCAGTTTTAATGTCACTGAATTATTATTTAAACTGTGATTTTTAGATTTCGAAATTCATATTCTATTTGAGTACAATTTATTATTTGTAACAAATAAATTTACTGGCAATATGTTTCTTTCCTATAGTATCATCAAATATTATCTCTACAGACCTTAGTGCAATGATATAAGTTATTGAATGAGAGGGCTTGGCTCATCAGTAGTGAACCCTCTCACCGGTTTCATAGGTCTGTCGAGGTACATACATATAATTTCAAGGTATTGCATCGATGAATGCTCATCCGCAAATATGGTTTCATAACAAATATATATTAGTAAATTAAATTTATAAATTAAATTGCCATCTATCGTTAAAATTTGTAACAAATATATTAACTGGCAATGTGTTTCCTTTCAATAATATAATCAAATATTATCTCTACAGACCTTACTGAAATGATATGAGTTATTGAATAAGAGGGCTTGGATAATCAGTAGTGAACCCTCTCAGCGGTTTCGTCAAATCAATCTATAGACCGCTCTACTATTGTATTATGCACAAGAACAATCATTTCACCTTTATTTAGAACTAGCCAGAATACCCGGCTTTGCTCCGTTTTTCCTCCGAATAGAAGTTTGTCTAACGGTTATTGTTTTAATATTGTGTGTCAATATAAGGAATTTACTTGTATATTATTACCATCACTTCATATAAAAAATATGTAAATTATTTTTTATTAAGTTAATTTCAAAATATATTCAAGAAATGGAACTGGTAATATGAAAGCAGGTAGTTCATTGCACATTGTTGCGTTGCAAATAGTTGTATTGCATATGGATGCGGTGTATATGGTTGCATTGCTTATTGTTCATTGCCTATGGTGGCAGTGTATATGGTTACATTTCTTATTATTCATTGCCTATGGTGGCGGTGTATATGGTTGCACTGCTTATTGTTCATTGCCTATGGTGGCGGTGTATATGGGTGCACTGCTTATTATTCATTGCCTATGGTGGCGGTGTATATGGTTGCACTGCTTATTATTCATTGCCTATGGTGGCAGTGTATATGGTTGCATTGCTTATTGTTCATTGCCTATGGTGGCGGTGTATATGGTTGCATTGCTTATTGTTCATTGCCTATGGTGGCGGTGTATATGGTTGCATTGCTTATTGTTCATTGCCTATGGTGGCGGTGTATATTGTTGCATTGCTTATTATTCATTGCCTATGGTGGCGGTGTATATGGTTGCATTGCTTATTATTCATTGCCTATGGTGGCGGTGTATATGGTTGCATTGCTTATTGTTCATTGCCTATGGTGGCGGTGTATATGGTTGCATTGCTTATTATTCATTGCCTATGGTGGCGGTGTATATGGTTGCATTGCTTATTATTCATTGCCTATGGTGGCGGTGTATATGGTTGCACTGCTTATTATTCATTGCCTATGGTGGCGGTGTATATGGGTGCACTGCTTATTATTCATTGCCTATGGTGGCGGTGTATATGGTTGCACTGCTTATTATTCATTGCCTATGGTGGCAGTGTATATGGTTGCATTGCTTATTGTTCATTGCCTATGGTGGCGGTGTATATGGTTGCATTGCTTATTGTTCATTGCCTATGGTGGCGGTGTATATGGTTGCATTGCTTATTGTTCATTGCCTATGGTGGCGGTGTATATTGTTGCATTGCTTATTATTCATTGCCTATGGTGGCGGTGTATATGGTTGCATTGATTATTATTCATTGCCTATGGTGGCGGTGTATATGGTTGCATTGCTTATTGTTCATTGCCTATGGTGGCGGTGTATATGGTTGCATTGCTTATTATTCATTGCCTATGGTGGCGGTGTATATGGTTGCATTGCTTATTATTCATTGCCTATGGTGGCGGTGTATATGGTTGCATTGCTTATTGTTCATTGCCTATGGTGGCGGTGTATATGGTTGCATTGCTTATTGTTCATTGCCTATGGTGGCGGTGTATATGGTTGCATTGCTTATTGTTCATTGCCTATGGTGGCGGTGTATATTGTTGCATTGCTTATTATTCATTGCCTATGGTGGCGGTGTATATGGTTGCATTGATTATTATTCATTGCCTATGGTGGCGGTGTATATGGTTGCATTGCTTATTGTTCATTGCCTATGGTGGCGGTGTATATGGTTGCATTGCTTATTATTCATTGCCTATGGTGGCGGTGTATATGGTTGCATTGCTTATTATTCATTGCCTATGGTGGCGGTGTATATGGTTGCACTGCTTATTATTCATTGCCTATGGTGGCGGTGTATATGGTTGCATTGCTTATTATTCATTGCCTAGGGTGGCGGTGTATATGGTTGCATTGCTTATTATTCATTGCCTATGGTGGCGGTGTATATGGTTACATTGCTTATTATGCATTGCCTATGGTGGCGGTGTATATGGTTGCATTGCTTATTGTTCATTGCCTATGGTGGCGGTGTATATGGTTGCATTGCTTATTGTCCATTGCCTATGGTGGCGGTGTATACGGTTGCATTGCTTATTTCTATTGCCTATGGTGGCTGTGTATATGGTTGCATTGCAATGTGTTCATTGCATATGGCTGCGGTGTATATGGATGGTTCATTGCAAATGGTTCACAGAATATTTCAGTCACCTCAGGGAAGGGTAGACTCTTGATCTTGGATTCATTGTTCTGAGGAAACTTGAACTTCCTAGCTACATAGGATCTGGCATTAAAATGAGATGTCGAAATATCCTGTAAGCAGCAAAACTTTCTATATGGTTTAATTGGCTGACTTGGAGGTTTGGTAATTTTTTTCAACATGATTTTAATATATCCTCATTATTATATAATGCTAAATCGCGATGTTTGTTGTTTCTTCTTCGCCATTTGAAGCATTTAACGTTGTTTTATTTGAAAGAATAAACATATTTCTAAATTATAAAACTATTTTAGAGGCGTAATATTCTTTTTAAAATAAAACAATTTATACTGTCCTTACTGCAATGGAAAAATTAAATAATTTCTAAATAATCAACATATATAGTCACGACCGTCTTTCCACCGTCAATTCCTCAATTCCTCATGTCACGGATGCGCGCGCATCATCATTAGTATAATATAAAAAGCCAACAATGAAGAATGAATGTAAGATAAAAAGCCAACAATGAAGAGTAAATATGATATAAAAAGCCAACAATGAAGAATGAATGTAAGATAAAAAGCCAACAATAAAGAGTAAATGTAATATAAAAAGCCAACAATGAAGAATAAATGTAAGATAAAAAGCCAACAATAAAGAGTAAATATAATATAAAAAGCCAACAATGAAGAATAAATGTAAGATAAAAAGCCAACAATGAAGAGTAAATATAATATAAAAAGCCAACAATGAAGAATGAATGTAAGATAAAAAGCCAACAATGAAGAGTAAATGTAATATAAAAAGCCAACAATGAAGAATAAATGTAAGATAAAAAGCCAACAATGAAGAGTAAATATAATATAAAAAGCCAACAATGAAGAGTGAATGTAAGATAAAAAGCCAACAATGAAGAGTAAATGTAATATAAAAAGCCAACAATGAAGAATGAATGTAAGATAAAAAGCCAACAATGAAGAGTGAATGTAATATAAAAAGCCAACAATGAAGAATGAATGTAAGATATAAAGCCAACAATGAAGAGTGAATGTAAGATAAAAAGCCAACAATGAATAGTAAATGTAATATAAAAAGCCAACAATGAAGAATGAATGTAAGATAAAAAGCCAACAATTAAGAGTAAATATAATATAAAAAGCCAACAATGAAGAGTGAATGTAAGATAAAAAGCCAACAAGGAAGAGTAAATGTAATATAAAAAGCCAAAAGAGTGATGTAAGATAAAAACCCAACAATGAAGAGTGAATGTAAGATAAAAAGCCAACAATGAAGAGTAAATGTAATATAAAAGCCAACAGAGTGAATGTAAGATAAAAATCCAACAATGAAGAGTAAATATAATATAAAAAGCCAACAATGAAGAGTAAATCTCTATATATATAAAAATGAATGTTTGTCTGTTTGTATGTTTGTTTGTATGCCCGGTATACAAATTCGCAGTAGTTCACTAATTCAAACCAAAATTTCCATACATAGGTAAAAAATACGGGGAAAACGATAGGCTATTTAAAAATATATATAAATCAATTATTAAAACTATATATTTTTAGTCAGAAAATGATGATGACGATATTGCTGTATCATGTTTGATTATCGGATACAAAATTATATCGGGAAAAATTCCAAAAAGCAGAGACCACGGGTGAAACCAGTTCATTATTTTGTACGCAGGAACAAAATTCTAACAGAAAAACATTCATTCGAGCAGAAAACAAAAGCCAGATCATCTTTTTATAAAAATATCGCTTCTCAGACACAAAGTTTGCAGCGGGACGTTTCACAAGTGTGACATCCACGGCGCCAATTTATAATTGTAACGAATAGTATTTGAATAAAAAAATTTAATCTGGTAAAATCCGGGCGTTGCCCGGGGCATTCGTCATTAATATATAGTCACGACCGTCTTTCCTCAATTCCTCATCGCTGTCACGGATGCGCGCGCATCATCATTATGATCATTATCTTCTATAGAAGCTTCTATCTTTATAATTATGTATATTTACAAAAAGTCAATTCGCTCGCGCCTCTAGCGGTGAAAATGAGGGGTAATACCAGCTGACCTAATGTACATGTAAAGTTTGGAGCGGGACGTTTCACAAGAGTGACATCCACGGCTCCAATTTATAATTGTAACAAATAGTATTTGAATAAAAACATTCAATCGGGTAAAACACGGGCGTTGCCCGGGTCATTCGTCTAGTCAACATATATAGTCACGACCGTCTTTCCTCAATTCCTCATGTCACGGATGCGCGCGCATCATCATTATGATCATTATATCATTATCTAATGATAATAATAATAATAATTATTATTATATTATTATTATTATTATTATCAACATATATAGTCACGACCGTCTGTCGACCTCATGTCACGGATGCGCGCGCATCATCATTATGATAATTATATCATTATCTAATGATAATAATAATAATAATTATTATTATATTATTATTATTATTATTATCATCAACATATATAGTCACGACCGTCTGTCGACCTCATGTCACGGATGCGCGCGCATCATCATTATGATCATTATCTTCTATAGAAGCTTCTATCTTTATAATTATGTATATTTAGAAAAAGTCAATTCGCTCGCGCCTCTAGCGGTGAAAATGAGGGGTAATACCAGCTGACCTAATGTACATGTAAAGTTTGGAGCGGGACGTTTCACAAGAGTGACATCCACGGCTCCAATTTATAATTGTAACAAATAGTATTGGAATAAAAACATTCAATCGGGTAAAACACGGGCGTTGCCCGGGTCATTCGTCTAGTCAACATATATAGTCACGACCGTCTTTCCTCAACAATTCCTCAATTACTCATGTCACGGATGCGCGCGCATCATCATTATGATCATTATCTTCTATAGAAGCTTCTATCTTTATAATTATGTATATTTACAAAAAGTCAATTCGCTCGCGCCTCTAGCGATGAAAATGAGGGGTAATACCAGCTGACCTGATGTACATGTAAAGTTTGGAGCGGGACGTTTCACAAGAGTGACATCCACGGCTCCAATTTATAATTGTAACAAATAGTATTGGAATAAAAACATTCAATCGGGTAAAACACGGGCGTTGCCCGGGTCATTCGTCTAGTTTCTTACATACAGATGACGAACTAATGCTATATATTTAATTAATAATCAACATAGGCTTGCTTATTTGTGAATTAGTTACGGAATTACTAAGCTTGTTGTTTGTATTTACGTATATTTCTACTGTTCTCAAAGCTTATGTCCATAATTTCCTTAAATACATTTACAAATAATTACGGTAAATCGCCTAACACATAAGGAGAACAAACCAATACAATATTATAGTCCCGTAGATCAGACTTTTCGTAACATTCCCAATTTGCAGAAGCCTTCGCGGATTATTTTGCAGTTTTTCCAAATCGAGAAAGCAATCTCTTGAAGTTATTCTATTGACTGAAGGCGATGCCAATAATATGAAGCAACAAGACCGTTTTAAAACAAGGCCACTTAAGATCTGGTTGTTTAAAACATGGTCGCTTAAGAAGCAGTCGTTTAAGACATGGACAAGGTCATTTGAGTATGGTCATTTAAGTCGCGTGGCTCAAGACATGGGCAAAGTCGCTTTAGGCATGAGCATTTAAGACATAGTCGTTTAAGACATGGTCGCATAAGACATGGTCGTTTAAGATATGGTGGATTAAGACATTGGCCTTTAAGTCACGGTCATTTGAGACATTGTCGGTTATGTGATGAATTTTCGTTTAAGACACGGTCGCTTAATATAAGGCCACTTACGCCTACACACGTGGTCACTTAAGAGAGGTTCTACCGTACAATAATATCTCAAAGAGAGTTCATGATGTAAGCTAGGATATTTATATTGCCATCTAAAATCTCTCTACCTAAGTGGGTGTTATAAATGCATACATTTTCAAGTGTTTTTTTTTTTTGTTTGAGCTTGTATATGTGATATTAAATTCAATATATAAAGCGCATGTGCATACAAGCGTATGTATAGCTTGTACAATTAAAAAAATAATACTTTTATAGAACATTGCATATATGTAGCTGGAAATTATACCAGTTTTTTTTAATGACATTTTTCAATTTTGACAATGAATTTCTTCTTTTCTTTTTTTGCAATTACAAAAATTCTCTCATTTGACAATTAAACGCGTTTTCCATTCCTATTCAAATTTCCAAAAGATATTCCTATATTTAGATGATAAACTACCATAAAATCTCCCTGTAAAGGACACCTAATTGCAGAGCCAAAGTGTCCTTTACTACTAAATAGTAAAAATGGTAATTTTACAAATGAAAATTGTCCTTTGTAGAGAGGTGTCCTCTCATGGAGATTCTACTGTAGTAATTTTATTAACACACAATTTCTCACTTTTCCCTATTTTTATTATATCCTATATTTTCTATTATTAATTATTTTTACAGAACTATTTTTGTATATTCTAATAAATTGTTTTTTTTTTAAATAAATTATTTTCATGCAAAATATTTTTTTTTGTTTCAACGAATAACATAAAAAAAAAATCATCGGTTGAAAAAATCACGTGAAAACTTTGTCACTTGACTAAACACAAAGGTAAATATTTACCTGACGAAATTTTTTTTTTTTTTTTGTTCAAGGAACTTGGGAAATTTAATAAAGTCAATTCATGTCCTATGGGTTGTCGTTCAAAGGTCTACAACTATGGATTCCTGATATTCTGTATTCCTTTGTTTCTGATAGGATGGATAGGTTATAGCATTCCTTCCTTAACTCCAACACCAAATCCAATCTACATGTCAGATGACCCTAATGCTCTAATTGACTTGAACGACTTCGAATTTACCATGGATAATACGACTTGCAATTCGTCTAACGAAATATTTCTTTTAAATTTCGTCGCATCTTCGCCTACCAATTTCGAAAAGAGAATAAATCTAAGAAAAACATGGGCTAACAACCGATTTTATGATAGTAACACCTTGAAGGTCGTCTTTCTTGTAGGCTATCCAAATGAAACATCAGTACAATCCCAGTTGGAAGAAGAAAACAGCCAGTACGGGGACATCATTCAAGGTAACTTTTTAGATTCTTATCGTAATCTTACCTATAAACATGTTATGGGACTCAAATGGACATATGAAAGATGTCCCAATGTCAAATATATCTTCAAATCTGATGACGATATCTTTGTTGATCTTGTCAAAGTTCTCCAGAAGTTGAAAGATAATGATAATCGTAACCAGAAGGGCAAGTTCTTATCGTGTAATGTTATCAAGAATTCCAAAGTTTTTCGAGAAAAAGATAGCAAATGGTATGTACCCATTGAAGAATATAAGAAGGATTTTTATCCAACTTATTGTTCAGGATGGGGTATGGTTATGACAAAGAAAACTGCGTTTGAGTTATATAGGATTTCATCGACGGAGCCATACTTCTGGGTGGAGGATGTATGGGTGGCCGGTATACTAGGCAAAAAGGCAGGAGTCCATCATGTGATGTTTGAAGACACCGCTGATGAAAATCAACTAAAATAAATCCTAGAAAAACCAGATCCCCAGCGTCTTTACATGTTCTATCCACCGAACTTACAAGTTGAAGACATATACAAACTTTGGCGAAAAACGTTCATCTTTTACCTTTCGAATTCTCATAATGAAGAAACTTTTGCAGGAATCTTCAAAAGAAATATCATCGCCAGTATTCTTGATAAAAATCTTGATATCAAATTGTAAATTTTGCTCCTATTTTACATGTTTACTGTAAATAAACATATGATTTTATTTGAATAAAGGTAATCTATTTTTTAAATCTTTGTAACGGATTTAAATAAAAATGGTTGCTTTAATCGTTAGAAAAATCCATTTCAAACTGCACAGTTTTGGCCGATCTAGAAAAATTTCCGAAAACTTTTGCTAAAATTACAGCGTAAATTGACAGTGAATAAATAATTTGGTGAAATACTGGTGAAAACCTGCCACTAAGTGTTTCAATTCGCTAGGTCAGGTGTTTAGTATTAGCTAAAAACTGCTTTTCACATGTGTAGACATGTGGTGTAACTACAGTAAAAGCAGTCGCCTACTTCTACCCACCACGATTATCATGGCCTGTGTTCTAGGGATAAGAAAAAAAAAAGATGGCTTAAAATAAGTTAGGTTAATTTGTTTTAAAAATGTATCTATTTTCGCCGACTGCAAATAGATCTAGCGCTGAATAATACGATCAGCTGCATGTTTTCATGCGTCCGCAGGAATGAGTACCTCACTAATAAATTTATTGACATCATAATAAATAGATGGGGCAAGAACTTTTTTTTAATCGCCGATATCTTAAAACACACCTATAATAATATATTCCTGTGTGGTTTAAAGCTAAAAACTTTCTATGTAGCAGCACCCATTCATGTTCCATAGGAGATCTTCAGGTTTGAAATGAATAAAAAAACATCGTTCTAGCTGTTTTAAGATATCTGTGGATTCAAATAGAACTAGCGAAATTTACTTTTGCAAAAGTTTGCATTCAGCATGAAAGTCCTTTTTTTATATAAAAATAAACTTCAAAAGATGCTTAAATTTCATATTGTTATATGATTTTTTTCTGTAAAATCAGAGATCTTAACTTATTTTATTTTTTTTTACGTGTGCACTATTTATTCTATGTGAAATGTCTCTTTACACGCCACGCCTTACTAAAATCTACCTACAAGAGTTTATGGAACAGATTTGTACATGGTTGTATAATAGGAAGAACCATATAGCGGGAGAATTAAGATTCTACTGACTAGTACAAAATTGGTAGCTGAATTTGATTAGGTTCTATAAAATTCAAAATACCTTTTTTTGTTAGGTTAGGATTTAACTGGATGGTCTAAACCGTTGGTTTTCGACCGCTACGACCCGGGTTCGATTCTCGCATTGGACACTTTTTTTATATATATATATATATATATAAAAATGCTCCAATGGCCCCCGATTCTAGCAAAAGTCCAACCTCACCAGCGATTGCAAGTAACTAAACGGGGCTCTGGGACATTTTGTAAGTGCAAAGTCGAACTGCTTTTCACATGTGTAGACTTGTGGTGCACTCACAGTAAAAGCAGTCACCTACTTTTACCTACCATGATCATCATGGCCTGTACCACGTGTACTAGTGGATAAGCAAAAAAAAAAAAAGATTTAACTTGTTTGATGAATGAAGTAAGCGAGGGTTGCTCTAAAAATTCTAGAATTAAAAGAAGAGTCTGCTAATTTGGGAGAGGCTCTATCTATCTCTTTAATATATATTTTTAAAGAGATGCAAAGACAATCTATGAATGCCCTTGGGGACATCTTTATATTGAAACTTAGAACCTTAGCGCGCCTGCGTTCTACAAACGGAGCTAGTTCTAGGCCAGTGTTTCTAAATCTTATTCAAATTTTATCTTAATGAAATTAGAAAAATAAAGTATTTATATTATTTAATTTCAAATATACATTTATATAGAGAGAGCTGGCGCGTTATTGCTTTGTGTTAATTTATGCCTAACTAGCCTTGTCCTTATTGTTTGCGGAAGAGCATTGCTCGATGTAAATATTTAAATGTAATTCTACTGTCCTATAAGCTTATGTCCATAGTTTTCTTTAAAACATTTCTGTGATTCCACCCTTCAATGCTACGTATATAAGCAGAATCGTCCAATACAGTATTAGACCTCTAAGAAGCGGTCTGGTGAATTAAATTAGCGAAACCGCTGGGAGGCTTCACCACTGATAAGCCAAGCCCTCCCAATATATTTTTCCATCGCAGTAAGGACAGTAGAAGTTTGTATTATGTATAAAAGAAACCTTTGTGCTTAAATCCTTTCATTTTAAAATAAAGTATGTGTGAGACTATATATTTCTCTAATAGGTTTTAAGTCTCCCTTATGCAAATTAATCAGGATGCAAATCAGGATAATGTTTCACAAAATTCTTTTATATATTCTCTCTCAATTTTTTCCAAGTCATATGAATGCGTTTTATATAAATTAGACTATTTAAGCATTTTCATCCTGCTCACTAGCGATGACAATTCAATTATTTGGAACATTTTTTTAGTTGGGTCATATTTTAAAGAATCGAACCATGACCCATTTTAGTAAAGATATATAATTATACTTGATGTAATAAGAGCTTTTTAAAAAAAGAAAACTATAAGACTTGTAAAATAGATTTAAGAAAATAAAGATATGGTGTTATTTTTAAGGATTTCTGGTTGTGCTTTTGGTTATATTTCCAAGGAAGCTCAAGATGGAACGTTGAATTTTTAATTTGTTCCTGTTTTGAAGTCCTAAACAATCATTCAAAAAAAAAAAATAATAATGATTAACTACAATTATTATCTCAATATTGATTGTGATTAGCTTTGCTTTTTTACCTTCATTTGTGGTGAATCCGCGGTAAATACATGTATAATAAATTTCTTTCCCTCCAATTTACCCAGACTAATCTATTAGCTTGATTGTCTTATATAATTTTTCCTGTATATAAATATCATATTACCATTAAGGTACTATTACTTTTTCCTGCATGTATCCTACATTTCTGGAGAATCTGTATAAGACTAAAAGGGTTAAATAAAGCTTTTTGTTGTTGTTGTTGGTTAACTCCAATTATATCCGAGCTCACATCAGCAGAAAAATATGCTATTTGTTTGCATACAAGGTACAAGTAATGCACAGTACAAGTAATGCACAATCATCAATATTTTTTCATTTGACAAACCATGAAGATACAACTTTGTATATATGAATACCTAACTATTGGCTATATATCATTCAATATATCCACCTCTGTACACATTTGGTCCAGCCTTCTTTCCAACTCACAAAAGCACTTTGGTAAAATGCTGCATCTTGCTTTATGAACCATGCTCTAACCTCATGGAGTAACATTTCATCATTTTAAAATGTTCTACAGCGTAGAGAATTCTTTAATTTGCCAAACAGGTAGAAGTCGGAAGGAGCCAGGTCAGGACTGTAAGCTGGGTGAGGCATCAAAGTCCACCCATATCTGGAAATTTGAGCAAATGTTTGTTGCGCGGTGTGAGGTCTTGCATTGTCCTGATGAAATATAATTTGACAGTCCTTTAGGCCCGGCCTTTTTGTTAAAATGACTCTTTTTAGTTTTTCTAATAATTTACAATATCTTTCCTTGTTTATGGAAGTATTTTTTTCAAGCATGTCCATGAATATGAGCCCATCTTGGTCCCAAAAGACCGTGATCATGATTTTGTCTTTGGAAAGGGAAATCCTTGGTTTTTTCTTGACTGGAGACATTTTATGGGTCTATTGCCTTGATTGACGCTTTGAAGAAGGGTCATAATGATAAACCCAAGTCTCATTACATGTTATGACTTCTTTAAAGGCCTCAAATGCTGGTCCTGGGTAGGATTCGATGAGGTCTAAACAAATTTCTTTCCGAGTTTGCATCATTTCTCGTGTTAGAAGCTTTGGCACCCATTTTGAACACAATTTTCGATAACCAAGATCTGAAAGTAGTCTAAGAACACTTCCTTCAGATTTTTCATTTTTAATCAATTGATATGTCGTTATATTGTCCAGTTATTCTTGACAATTTCCTCAACAATACCAACATTTTGGTCTGTTGTAATAGTTGAAGGTTTACCTGGCCTCTCTTTGTAATGAAGATCAAAATCACCTTTCTGAAAGCGCTTAACCCATCTCTGTATAGTGCTTCTATCCAATGTTTCGTTTCCATATACTGGCTGAAGTTTTGAGTGAATTGTTCTGGCTGAAATGTCACCTGACTTAAAGAGGAACTCGGTCATCGACCGTTGTCCAGATTCTTGTGTTAACATTAGACTCCATATCTGAAAAAAAAAAAAAAGATAAATCAATTATTATTCCAGATTTTATTTATTTATTTCGTCTCAATTTACAGGTGTTACATTCGAGCACAGCTCGCGAGTCACCTTGTCCTGGCTATTTACACATGGCGAGTTGGTGGAGTAGAGGTGGCCCCCCTAGGCCTTGCAGGAGGGCAGCTGTTGGGCGATGAGCTCTTGACTAAGTGTCAGGGCCGGGTCGTCGGAATCGGAGATTGATATCTCCTTTATTTTGTAGAATATCTTGTATGGTTGGATTATTTGAATTTTGCATTTGAAGGTATAATTTCTTAACAGAAGTTTGGTACATATCTTCTAGATCGGGTTGGTTCAATTCCTCCTTCAGTATCTTGTTTGATAGGTTGAATGGTGCTCCTATACTTGTCCGAAGGCAGATTCTCATAAATGCGTTTATCCTATTTTTGTTTGTGGTTGTAATATATATTTACACCAAACTGGGAGTGCGTATGTTACTATCGGGAGGATACAACTTCTGTATAGAGTAAACTTTTGTTTTGTAGTCAATTTGCTTCTATAGTTGAACAGGCTTGATAATATTATTTTTGCGATTTTTGCTTTCTTTATGATATTTTTGACATGCATGTTGAATTTCAACTTGGAGTCTAAGGTAACTCCAAGATATTTAACGCTGTCAGTCCAGTTATAGGGCTCTGGTTTACCTTTAGGATGGATTGTGGCTTGGATTTTTTATTGTCTAGTGGAGGAAAAATTATTGCCTGAGACTTTTTTGGGTTGATGTCTAATTTCCAATCATTGCACCACTGTTTATGTAATTTTGGAGTTGTGTAGTTATTATTCCTATTGATTTGGAGTTTGCTAAAATTGCTGCGTCATCTGCGAAAAGTTTTATTTGACATTTTGGATGTGGAGGGAAATCGTTGATGTAGATGTTGAATAGGTAGGGTCCAAGGATAGAGCCTTGAGGGACTCCAATATGGGTTGGTTTTGCTGTGGTTATATAATTCCCTTGCTTAATTGAAAAGGTCCTGTCCTGGAGATAGTTTTCAAGAATTTGATAAAATCCCTTGGAAATTAATTTTTTTGTTATTTTTGCTATTAAGCCATCATGCTTTGGTAAAGTCTAGAAAAACAGAACCTACTGCCTCCTTGTGGGACTTTCTTATTTGGATGTAGTCTATTACTGTGATTAGCTGGTGGGTTGTGGAGTGTCCTTTTCTGAATCCAAATTGTTGAAGAATGATAAAGTTAATAGAATCCATGTTTGTCTGCAATCTGCGAAGAACAATCCTCTCGTATACCTTTCCGATGGTAGAGAGAAGGCTGATTGGTCTGAGATCTTCAGGTGATTTTTTTTGGAATGGTTATGATAATGGCATGTTTCCATGTCTTCGGGAAGTAGCACAGGTGTAATGCAGCATTGAAGATCCCAGCGAGGAAAACTATCCATTTGATGGGGAGGTTTTTAGTCATTTGCGGCGTAATATTGTTGTGGCCTGGAGCTTTGTGATTTCCTAGGTTTTTAATCACTTCCTTGACTTCATTTGGCGTTGTCATTGATAGTATATTCTCTTGGGGATGATGGAAAGTGTTATCTGTTAGGTAAGACGGAACCTCATCCTCCGCCTTGGAAAAGTGTTCGGAAAAATGTTCTGAAAGATCACTTCCAATTTCTTTGTCGGTCAGCAAGGTTTTTTCATTTGCATTTAAACTAGTGATTTTGTCAGTTTTTTTCCTAATGTTTTTTTTTTCAGAAGTCTGTTGGGCTCGATTCAAGTTTGTTTAAAAACTATTCCAATTTTCAGATTTCTCTGCTTCAAGGACTTGATTTACCTTTCCTTGAAGATTGAGGTAAGTAGCTCTATATATATGAGCTGGATCCCAGGTTGATTGCCATCTTTTCCTAGCTTTATTTTTCTCCCTTATTAAGGCTTTGGTTTTTGGGTTTTTTAATAATTTGGAAGATGAGACTATGGTGTTTTTCGAGTAGCTATTATTAAATTTCTCGTTTAAAATTCCAATTGCTGAATCAATGTCTACTTCAGTTTTCAAGGGGAGTCTGGGGGGGCGTGGTGGAGATTAGATCTTGTTGAAAATGAACCCAATTAGTTACTCGGCTGAGCTGGGTTGTGAATTCATCCTTTGGACAATTCAATTCAAAGATTACAGGGAGATGGTCAGATGATAAATCGTCGGTGGTTCTGGCCTTTGGGGTCCAGGGAATGTTTTTAAAAACAGCGAAGTCTAGGAAATCGGGATTAACAACAATTAATTTTTAAAAAATAAACTAAATCCGCAAGTAAATAATATGCCACCGATTGTAATTAAATCGACGATCGGACCAACCGGCGAGAAACTATGCATAATCGAAGCCTCCTTAATAACGAAGATCCTAGACAAATGTGGAATCGAGTATAAGCTTGAGGAAACGGTTCAATCAAAGAAGAGAACTCGCGGCTCCCAATCGGATGACTCAAGATCGCCAACTAGGAGCGAGCGTAATCTGAAGACGCCTAGAATGGACATCGATGAACAAAGTCCCGCCACTGGAATTTCTCAACAAATGAAAACAGCTCACCCACCTCAAGACGATGAAGAAAATAACGACAACGATGGCCCATGGACCACAGTCACTAACGTGAAAAAACCTAGAATTCCTCCTGTTATTGCAGAAAATGTAGCAGATTGGAAGCTTCTTTGCCAAGAACTAAAAGGCTTGTGCACGGAACCATTCCAAGTCACGATTTCTGGCAAAAAGCACATAATTAAATCGAAAAACATAGGCGACTTCAAAAAAATCAGGGAGTATGTACAAAAAAATAATGGAGGATATTCCTACAGACTACAGGAGGAAAAACCACTGAAAGTGGTATTGAAGGGGGTAACAACAGCCTTCAAAGAAGAAGACGTCGTAACTGAACTGGTCTCAATGGGCTTCACTGAGGTCATTGTCAAAAGACTCCATAGACAATCGACCAAAATACCGATGAATATAGTCCTAGTAGAGCTACCGAAAAATGAACAAAATAAACGAATCTATGGAATAACCGAAATACTTTACCAAAAAATAGTCGTGGAATCATTCAGGACTACAAAACGAGTGACCCAATGCTTTAACTGCCAGGGCTTTGGGCATGGCCAGCTAAACTGTTTTTTGAAGCCCAAATGCGTCAAGTGTGCTGAAGAACACCATTCGAAGGATTGTCCAAGAAAGTCGAAACAGCTCCCACCAAAGTGCGCTAACTGTGGAGAGGCGCACACAGCCAATTACCGCGGATGCCAAAATTTTCCGAAGCCACAACAACAGCAGCTAAAGCCTCCCAGACAAAACTCCCCTAACACCATACCTCAAGCAAGCTCCACTAAAACAGAAGAAGCAACTGTTGAAAAACAAAAGGCAAGTTACGCTGAAACTGCAAAAAAGAAAACTACTCGTTCTGACACCAGGGAACTGTGCGAAAAGTTATTAGAAATTATCAAAACTTACTTACAATGAAAGGCAAATTACCTTTGAAAATCGTTTTCTGGAATTGCAACGGAATCAAACTCAAAAAAGAAGAATTTCTACATTTTTTAGAAGAAAACTCAATAGACATGGCACTGCTCAGTGAAACACACTTAAAACCATCTGTCGACCTCAAACTCAGAAACTATCAGACAATAAGAGACGATAGAATCGTTGGAAGGGGCGGTGGAACGGCAATAATTCTAAAAAACTATCTTAAATATAAAAAAGTGCTGATTCAAACATCTAACATGGAAAACACCACAATTCTAATGAAACCAGATGGAAGGGCAGTAGTGCAGATATCGTCAATCTATAAGAAACCCGATTTACCACTCCTGGAGGAAGATCTGAATCTCTTGTTAGAGAATAATCAATCAGTAATCGCTGCAGGAGACTGGAACTCCAAGCACCCTCTTTGGGGCTCAAGAACCTCCAATAATAGCGGAACCGTGCTTCATAATTTTTCCGAAAAAGAAAACCTGGACATTGTCGCACCTTCTTCACCCACGCACTACAGTCCTTTGGGTAATCCAGACTTTCTAGACATCGCAATTCTTAGAAACATCCCCTGGACTTCGAGGATTAAGACCCTGGATGCCTTATCTTCAGATCACCTCCCAGTAATCCTAGAGCTGACCTGCCCGAAGGATGAATTCACGACTAGGGCTTGCCGACTCACTAACTGGGTACACTTCCAACAAGACTTAATTTCCAGTACGCCTCCTAGAGTACCCTTGAAAACGGAAGCCAATATTGACTCAGCAGTGACCATACTAAATGATAAAATCTACAACAGCTACTCGAAAAACACAGTTATATCATCCTCTTCATCAAAACAGAACCCCTCGACCAAGGCCTTGATAAAAGAAAAGAATAAAGCTCGAAAGAGATGGCAAGCAACCTGGGATCCAGCCCATAGAGCCATTTATTTAAACCTACAGGGAAAAGTTAACAAAGCCCTCAAATCCGACTCCACCGAGAACTGGAATCAATTCATACACAAGATTGAATCAAGCCCAAAGGACTTCTGGAGAAAAACAAAACCCATCAGGAAAAAAACGGAAAGGATCTCAAGCTTAGTAACGAACGGCAAAACCTTATTGACCGACAAAGAAATCGGAAATGAACTTGCAGAACACTTCTCCAACCAGTTCTCCAAGAAAAAAGAAGACCAACCAAATATAACTTATAATCACCAACAAGAAAAAATGCTCACAATGACGACACCAAATGAAGTCAAAGAAGTGATTAAATACTTAGCTAACCACAAAGCTCCTGGCCATGACAATATCACTCCGCAAATGGCCAAGAATCTTCCCATCAAATGGATTGTATTTCTAGCTGGAGTATTCAACGCCGCACTGCACTTGTGTTACTACCCCAAAGTCTGGAAGCATGCTATCATAATTCCAATTCCAAAAAAATCCGCTAAATCCCCTGAAGATCTAAGACCTATCAGCCTCCTCCCCACCATCGGCAAAATTTACGAAAGAATTATTTTACGTAGACTTCAGATGTACTTGGACAACTCTAACTTCATCATCCCGCAGCAATTCGGATTTAGAAGGGGGCATTCAACAACTCACCAACTCATTGCAGTTCTGGACTACATCCAGATAAGAAGATCCCACAAGGAAGTGGTAGGTGCTGTCTTTCTAGATTTTGCGAAAGCATTTGATAAAGTTTGGCATAATGGCCTTATAAAGAAACTCACAAAACACCAGTTTCCAAGTGACATTATCAATTTTATGCAGAATTATCTACAGGGCAGGACATTTTCAGTCAAGCAAGGAAATTTTATAACTGAACCAAAGCCAATCCAGACTGGAGTACCTCAAGGCTCTATCCTCGGACCCTACCTTTTCAATATTTACATTAATGACATCCCACTGCACTCTAAATGTAAACTTAAGCTCTTCGCAGATGACACAGCAATTTTATTTAACTCTAAATCAGTCAACCTATTGGTTACTCAGCTTCAGAATTACCTAAATGACATAATCAAATGGTGCGATGAGTGGAAACTAGACATTAACCCAACTAAGACTCAAGCAATACTTTTTCCCCCAAGAGATAACAAAAAATTCAAGCCACAAACCAACTTGACAGTAAACTCAAGCACTATTAGTTGGGCCGACCATGCCAAGTATCTTGGTGTCACTTTGGATTCAAAATTAAAATTTAACCTACATGTCCAAAACACCATAAGAAAGGCAAAGATAGCCAAAATATCTCTATCAAGCCTGCTCAATTTTAAAAGTAATTTAACAACAAAGCATAAATTCACGTTGTACAAAACCTGTATTCTACCCATCATCACGTACGCACTACCAGTCTGGGGCAAATATATCACACCTACGGATAAAAAAAGAATAGATGCCTTCATGAGGATTTGCTTACGAACCACTATAGGAGCCCCATTCAATCTTTCAAACAAAATTCTCAAAGAAGATCTCAACCAGCCTAATCTAGAAGAGATTTATCAAGACTCTGCAACAAGACTATTCTCTCAATTTCAAAAATCATCAAATCCAACTATACAAGAAATTGTTCAAAATCAAGGTGACCTCAGCCACCGAATCCGACGACCTGGACCCAATGGCTAGCTGACAGCCAAACACCCAACAACTGCCCTCCTGTAAGGATCTGGGGGCCACTCCAGCATTACAACTCGCAATGTGTAAATAATCTGGACAAGGTGACTCGCGAGCTGTGCTCGAATGTAACACCTGCAAATTGAGATGAAATAAATAAATAAATAAATAAATCGGGATTGCCGAGTGGACTGTAATGAGTGGGTGACGAAGGTGCGACAATGTCGAGGCTTTCTCTTTCAGAGAAATTGTGCAGCACGATTCCACTGTTATTAGAAGTCCTTGATCCCCAAAGAGGGTGTTTGGAGTTCCAGTCTCCTGCAACGATTATTGCGTGGTTGTGTTTTATCAGTTGGTTCAAATCTTCTTCCAATAATGGTGCATCAGGCTTCTTATAAATTGCTGTGATTTACAAGAGGGTTTTTCCATCTGGATTTATCAAAATTGAAGTATTTTCCAAGTTTGAAGTAAGACTCAGCATATTTTTATATTTAAAAAAGGATTTTATAATGATGGCTGTTCCCCCACCCTTTCCTGTAATTTGGTCAGTTCTAATGGTTTGAAAGTTCCTGAACTTTAGATCAATTGAGAGTTTAAGGTGAGTTTCACTGATCTCCGTCGCAAGGTGGCGCTGCTTGCGAGTTAAAGCTACAAATCTGCAAATAACTCTAAGGATATTAAAGATATTCAAGAAATTATTTTTCGAAAACCTTTCCGGGGATATGCCTAATAATATCCCAAAATTTCACGGCGAATGGATGTAGGGTTTTTGAATCTATAGAGAACACACACACATACAGACATTCATTTTTATATATATATAGATAAGGTACAACTTCCTTAAGTTTTGTCTATCAGTGTAATTAATAATCAAATTCACAAAAGTGACAATATCTTATTCGAAATTTAATAAATGTTTTCAAAAAATTATGTGTTTCAAAAATATATTTAAACGCATATAATAATATTTACATTTATATACGTCTATAAATCGATATATAGGTGGATTGGATGTTTTCTAGAATCGTTTTAACAGATGTTCGTTAGGCAAACTTTTACTCGGATAAAAACCGGGCGAAGCCGGGTACATTCGCTAAATACAGTTATTTACAAATGTTCGTTTGTGGCAAGATACTATTCC
>CP092873.1:63291916-63307213 GCA_030710605.1 Cordylochernes scorpioides | reverse complement strand
TTTCTTCATTTTGGAAGCCATTTGCATTTTTTATATTTCAAATTTAATGGATGCAAAGATATTCTTTTTAATAAAAAGTATAATGTGTAAAAATTTATACAACATACAGCAAAAATAAAGTGCAAAAATCAAAACAAACAATGCCGCTAAATTCATTGTTTTGAAATCGCGAACCGCGAGCTGAAACATGTGTGTTGTTATCCAAGACGAGGCAAGATTAACTAAGCATTAGTTTATTTCCTATTATAATATATTATACAAGTCAAAAGAGATCACTAGCAGAATATTATTCCTTTTGGTTTCCAGAGCTCAACAATCTATGAGCCTAATACTCTGCACATCTCCTCCCTTAACTTTACAGGAACCTTCGAGGTATCTTGACTGCCCTTCCATATCTTGTATGCACGGCTGGCATTGAAGGGAGGCTCTTCTCTGGATCCTGGTCTTGGCTGTCCCTCCGTCTTGGATAACATAATCTTGCTTGATGTCGAATTTCAAATTTTCTTCGAACCACGACCTTCTTTATGAATTCAGTTTACTGCTTCTAAGCTTGCTTGATGTCGAATTTCAAATTTTCTTTGAACAACTACCTTCTTTATGAATTCACTTTACCGCTGCCACCATGTGTTGTTATCCAAGACGAGGCAAGATTAACTAAGCATTAGTTTATTTCCTATTATAATATATTATACAAGTCAAAAGAGATCACTAGCAGAGTATTATTCCTTTTGGTTTCCAGAGCTCAACAATCTATGAGCCTAATACTCTGCACAACATGCTTAAAGTTTTGTTGTTTAATTTTTTTTTTTTAATTTCAATTCTAAGTTCGTTATAAGCATAGTATTTTAAATAGATTTTATTATTTTGGGACCGAAAATAGGTTCGTTTTAGGGGTAGTTCGTTATTCTAAAAATCGCAAAGTTCGTTATAACGATGGTATTTTTAATGGAATGGAATTGGGAATTGGTGTGGGTTCATTATAAGGGAAGGTTCGTTATATCCAGGGTTCGTATTAGCGGGGTTTTTTACTGTATATATATATATTATTATTATTATTGTTTTTAATTGAATATATTTTACTATTATTCCCCTTTTTTCTCTCGCATCAATTTTTATTAATATATTTTATTAGATGAAAAATACTAGCCTATTCAATGCGCAATCTTGTCACCTAATGTGTACGAAAATGTAATAGGTATTGTGACAACTAGCTTCAAAGGTTGGCTTTCTGCAGTCTAAGAAAAGGGACAGCCAGGCAATAAAATACATCAAAAATCTCGTCCCTTCATTTGTAATATCAACGCCTGACTTTTTTTTTTCATATATTGATGAGACAAGGGCGGGGATTTAATGCTCATTTGGTTTATTTGGTGCAGTGCTGGGCTCGTAGTCCAGTCCAGGAAGGTTGTTAAGTTCGGGGTCTCGCCGGGCAGGTTTTAGGAGGTGTTGGAGCTGTGGCTAGACATTATGAAATCGCCAGTTAAGATCTGAACAGGATGACATCAACAACATCCGCCCAAAATTTTGATTGGTTACACTTGCTTCGCCCGCTCAAGTCCTATTATCAGAATAGGACGAAGATTAATTTTTATTTATTTATTTTATTTCGTCTCAATTTACAGGTGTTACATTCGAGCACAGCTCGCGAGTCACCTTGTCCTGGCTATTTACACATGGCGAGTTGGTGGAGTAGAAGTGGTCCCCCTAGGCCTTGCAGGAGGGCAGCTGTTGGGCGATGAGCTCTTGACTAAGTGTCAGGGCCGGGTCGTCGGAATCGGGGATTGATATCTCCTTTATTTTGTAAAATATCTTGTATGGTTGGATTATTTGAGTTTTGCATTTGAAGGTATAATTTCTTAACGGAAGTTTGGTACATATCTTCTAGATCGGGTTGGTTCAAGTCCTCCTTCAGTATCTTGTTTGATAGGTTGAATGGGGCTCCTATACTTGTCCGAAGGCAGATTCTCATGAATGCGTTTATCCTATTTTTGTCTGTGGCTGTAATATATTTGCACCAAGCTGGGAGTGCGTATGTTACTATCGGGAGGATACAACTTCTGTATAGAGTAAACTTTTGTTTTGTAGTCAATTTGCTTCTATAGTTGAACAAGCTTGATAATGTTATTTTGGCGATTTTTGCTTTCTTTATGATATTTTTGACATGCATGTTGAATTTCAACTTGGAGTCTAAGGTAACTCCAAGATATTTAACGCTGTCAGTCCAGTTAATAGGGCTCTGGTTTACCTTCAGGATGGATTGTGGCTTGAATTTTTTATTGTCTAGTGGAGGAAAAATTATTGCCTGAGACTTTTTTGGGTTGATGTCTAATTTCCAATCATTGCACCATTTGGTTATACTGTTTATGTAATTTTGGAGTTGTGTAGTTATTATTCCTATTGATTTGGAGTTTGATAAAATTGCTGCGTCATCTGCGAAAAGTTTTATTTGACATTTTGGATGTGGAGGGAAATCGTTGATGTAGATGTTGAATAGGTAGGGTCCAAGGATAGAGCCTTGAGGGACTCCAATCTGGGTTGGTTTTGCCGTGGTTATATAATTCCCTTGCTTAATTGAAAAGGTTCTGTCCTGGAGATAGTTTTTCAAGAATTTGATAAAATCCCTTGGAAATTGATTTTTTGTTATTTTTGCTATCAAGCCATCATGCCATACTCTATCAAAGGCTTTGGTAAAGTCTAGAAAAACAGCACCTACTGCCTCCTTGTGGGACTTTCTTATTTGGATGTAGTCTATTACTGTGATTAGCTGTTGGGTTGTGGAGTGTCCTTTTCTGAATCCAAATTGTTGAGGAATGATAAAGTTAATAGAATCCATGTATGACTGCAGTCTGCGAAGAACGATTCTCTCGTATACCTTACCGATGGTAGAGAGAAGGCTGATTGGTCTGAGATCTTCAGGTGATTTGACAGGTGATTTTTTTGGAATGGTTATGATAATGGCATGTTTCCATGTCTTCGGGAAGTAGCACAGGTGTAATGCAGCATTGAAGATCCCAGCGAGGAAAACTATCCATTTGATGGGGAGGTTTTTAGTCATTTGCGGCGTAATATTGTCGTGGCCTGGAGCTTTGTGATTACCTAGGTTTTTAATCACTTCCTTGACTTCATTTGGCGTTGTTATTGATAGTATATTCTCTTGGGGATGATGGCAAGTGTTATCTGTTAGGTACGACGGAACCTCATCCTCCGCCTTGGAAAAGTGTTTGGAAAAATGCTCTGAAAGATCATTTCCAATTTCTTTGTCGGTCAGCAAGGTTTTTCCATTTGCGTTTAAACTAGTGATTTTGTCAGTTTTTTTCCTAATGGGTTTTGTTTTTTTCCAGAAGTCTGTTGGGCTCGATTCAAGTTTGCTTAAAAAACTATTCCAATTTTCAGATTTCTCTGCTTCAAGGGCTTGATTTACCTTTCCTTGAAGATTGAGGTAAGTAGCTCTATGAGCTGGATCCCAGGTTGATTGCCATCTTTTCCTAGCTTTATTTTTCTCCCTTATTAAGGCTTTGGTTTTTGGGTTCTTTATTAATTTGGAAGATGAGACTATGGTGTTTTTCGAGTAGCTATTATTAATTTTTTCGTTTAAAATTCCAACTGCTGAATCAATGTCTACTTCAGTTTTCAAGGGGAGTCTGGGGGGCGTGGTGGAGATTAGATCTTGTTGAAAATGAACCCAATTAGTTACTCGGCTGAGCTGGGTTGTGAATTCATCCTTTGGGCAATTCAATTCAAAGATTACAGGGAGATGGTCAGATGATAAATCGTCGGTGGTTCTGGCCTTTGGGGTCCAGGGAATGTTTTTAAGTACAGCGAAGTCTAGGAAATCGGGATTGCCGAGTGGACTGTAATGCGTGGGTGACGAAGGTGCGACAATGTCGAGGCTTTCTCTTTCAGAGAAATTGTGCAGCACGATTCCACTGTTATTTGAAGTCCTTGATCCCCAAAGAGAGTGTTTGGAGTTCCAGTCTCCTGCAACGATTATTGAGTGGTTGTGTTTTATCAGTTGGTTCAAATCTTCTTCCAATAATGGTGCGTCAGGCTTCTTATAAATTGCTGTGATTTGCAAGAGGGTTTTTCCATCTGGTTTTATCAAAATTGAAGTATTTTCCAAGTTTAAAGTATGAATCAGCATATTTTTATATTTAAAAAAGGATTTTATAATGATGGCTGTTCCCCCACCCTTTCCTGTAATTCGATCAGTTCTAATGGTTTGATAGTTCCTGAACTTTAGATCAATTGAGGGTTTAAGGTGAGTTTCACTGAGCAGAGCAATGTCAATTGAGTTATCTTCTAAAAAATGCAATAATTCTTCTTTCTTTGATCTGATTCCGTTACAATTCCAAGCAATAATTTTAAAAGGTAATTTGCAATTCATTGTAGGTATGTTTTGATTACTTGCATCAATTTTTCACACAGGTCCTTAGTTTCAGAACGAGAAGTTTTTCTTGTCACAACCTCAGCATTGCTTTGGTTTTGTTGTTCTACCATTTTCGGCAGTGTTTCAGATCTTTTTGAAATCGGAAGTGGGTTGTTAGGTTTGTACTGACCAGGGTATCTTGGCTGTTGCTGATGTACTCTTGGAAACGCGGTAATTGGCTGTGTGCGCTTCTTCGCAGTTTGCACACTTTGGGGGAACTTGTCTTGACTTTCTTGGGCAGTCCTTCGAGTGGTGCTCCTCGGCACACTTGACGCATTTTGGTTTCAGGAAGCAGTTAAGTTGACCGTGCCCGAAACCCTGGCAGTTGAAGCATTGAGTCACACGGTTTGTTGTTCTGAAAGATTCTACTGCAATTTTCTGATAGAGAAGTTCAGTTATTCCGTAAATTTTCTTGTTGTGTTCATTTTTCGGTAATTCTACCAGTACTAAATTCATTGGCCTTTTAGTTGATTGTCTATGAAGTCTCTTCACAGAGGTCTCAGTAAAGCCCATTGTTGCAAGTTCTATTGCTATATCTTCAGTCTTGTAGGCTGTTGTCACGCCCTTTAATACCACTTTGAGCGGTTTTTCTTCTTGGAGTCTATAAGAGTAGCCGCCATTATTTTTTTGAACATATTCCCTGATTTTTTTGAAGTCTGAAATATTTTTGGCCTTGATAATGTGCTTATTTCCTGAGATCGTACATTGGAATTTATCTGTGCACAGGTCTTTCAGCTCTTGGCAGAGCAACTTCCAGTCTGTTACATTTTCTGCTATTACAGGTGGTATCCTTGGCTTTTTTGCATGTGTGACTTTGGTCCAAGGACCATCTTCATCAATGTCTTCTTCGTTAACCTGAGGAGAGGTAGCTGCGGACGTTTCTTGAGGGACTTCAGTTACCTCGTTCATGGAGACTTCGTTTTCATTATGCTGTGAGACAACTTCCATTCTCGGTGTCTTATGGCTACGTGATGTTGAATCTGATGGAGATTCGCGAGTTCGTTTCTTTGTTGAAAGAGTTTCTTCTACTTTGTACTCGATGCCACATCTTTCAAGAATTTTCAAAAGTATGTTGGTTTCGATTATACTGACCTTTTCGCCAGCTGGGCCGATCGTTGATTTGATTACAATAGGCTGCATATTTTTAAATTAATTTTATAAGGGCATGTTGTATTTAACACATTGCTATGAAACGGTGGTCAATGGTCAAATACAATTTATACCCGACATCTCTGTGATGCCCTTTGTCTGATAAAAATAATTAAATAAAAAAATTAAAAATTGAAATAATTTTTAATGGTCGGGTACTTGTTGATACACAACAATATATATATACAATAAAAAGGTCAGGTGTTGATATTAAAAATAAAGAAGGAATATCCTGACCAAAAGCACATGTGCTTTTTAGATGGCAGAGCGCCATCTAGTGGAACAGAAATCAACTAAACATTGATTTAACCTGTTCCCTGATATTTGGCCAACCCAACTTCTTGATAAAACAAGAAAAATTTCGTGGATGGCTTTTCTTGATTTATCAAGAAGTTGAGCTGGCCAAATATCAGGGAACAGGTTAAATCAATGTTCAGTTGATTTCTGTTCCACTAGATGATGCTCTGCTATCTAAAAAGCACATGTGTTTTTGGTCAGGATATGCTTTCTTTATTTTTAATATATATATATATATAAACATGGGCATCATCACCCAATCAAATGGCTTGGAAGATTTTCTCTAAAAAGATACAGAAAATAAAATGCCTGCCTTCATATTTTATATATATTTTTAAACTATCTTAATCAAATTCACCTTTATTAGTTCATTTTTAAATGTTTTTTTTTTTCATTAACTAAAGCAAAGCTCATATCTTGCACAATGACCAGAACTAGCCAATCTCAATTTTCTCTGTTATTATCCCTATATATATAAAAGTCAGTGTATGTATATATGTGTGTTTGTTCCTATGTCGGCTATACACGTCCACAATACGTAACTAATATGACTGAAATTTTAACAGTATATATAGTAGAATCTGGAAAAACTTATAGTGAAAATTTCAGGTCTCTATCCCGAATATTCTTTGAGTTATTATCAAATTGCGTTGCAAATTTGCCTTTTCGCTCGCAAGCAGCGCCTCTAGCGATAAAGATAGGAAGTAATATCAGCTGACCTAATGTACATGTAAAACGTTTTGACAGGACATAGAGAAAAATCTGGAAAAGATATTTATAGGAATTGTAGCCAATAAAAAATGAAATTGACAGGTTCTGGGCAAAAATAGTTGTTTTTTAGTCAGAAAATGATGATGACAATATTGCTGTATCATGTTTATATCGGGAAAAATTCCAAAAAGCAGGGACCACGGGTGAAGCCAGTTCATTTTTAGTATGCAGGAACAAAATTCTAGCAGAAAAAAATTCATTCGAGCAGAAGACACAAAGCCAGATCATCTCTTTATAAAAACATCGCTTCTCAGACACAAAGTTTGGAGCGGGACGTTTCACAAGAGTGACATCCACGGCGCCAATTTTAATTGTAACTAATAGTATTTGAATAAAAACATTTAATCGGGTAAAACCCGGGCGTTGCCCGGGTCATTCGGCTAGTATTAAATATATTTGAACTGAATTTTAATCAGAATCTTACATAGCCACACTTGTTATATTTTTATGAAGCTTTAATTAACATACCTTCTAAATTTCAGAAGGAAAAAAATGAAATTAAAGAAACCAAATACAGTGGTACCTCGACATACGAGTTTAATTCGTTCCGCAAACTTGCTCGTATCTTGAATTACTCGTATCTCGAAGCAAATTTCCCCATACAAAATTCCCATTTAAAATCACAGATTAATATTTTCAACACTACCGAACCGAACTCGTATCTCGAATTTCGCTCGTAACTCAAAGCAAAAAATCACTTGCTCGTCGGCTCGTATCTCGAAAAACTCGTGTTGGGGCGCTCGTATGTCGAGGTACCACTGTACAGTCAAACCTGTCTATAGTGCCCCCTCTAAATAGCGTTTCCCTCTCTATGGCGCCTGGTTTTAAATACGTAGTACGATGCGATCTACATTAAAAGTGACATGTCTATAGCACCCTATTTTGGTGAGTCCCAAGAGGGGGCGCTATAGACAGGTTTAACTGTATAATGATAAATTGTTTGAACAAATCTGAAGTTTTTCATTTAAAAAAAAAAAGAGTTTTGGCGTTTATTGGTGCTTCAAGATCTATGCATTCATGGAAGCCATTTCTGTACATAGTTGACACAAGCAAGTCGGATTGCATACTTGAGAAAGGGAATCATACAGATAAGTTCCAAAGCTGTGATGGTGTAGACTAGGATAGAAAATAATTTCTTCAACATGACTCAGTTGTTAATACTTTGCTTAAAGAGAAATTTATATTAAATGTATTCCAAATTGTTTCCAGGACATTGGCCCATAATTTTTTCTCATATGGGTTGCTAGCTAGGCATTTGATGCTTTTGGATTAGAATTGGAATTCTTAAAGATATGCCTTCCACATAAATTATGTAAAAAAATTTCTTATCTTAAGAAAAGGAAGATCACAAGAGGCAAATCTCAAGGTAATAAGACCAAATCCAAATAAATAAACGCCACATGCTATTTATTTGGATTTGGTTTTATTACCTTGCGTTTCTAATCTATGATTTAAATTTTTGCCTTAGCAAGAAGCAAGTCTATATTAAGGCCAATATACCAAGGCAATATAATACAGCCTTTTTATTTAAATGTAAAATCTGATGTTCCTATAGAATTGGTCCAGTCACTTTGCCAGTTAAACACCTTTTTGGTATAATCAGTTTCATAAATTCTTCTTGAATATTTATGAATAAACTGAACTGATGAGGGCCATAACCCAAATCATGGTTTCCAGGTGGCGTTCTGAATTTGATCTATGTTGATGTTTTTACTCTACGACCAACCTGAGCTTGCAAGATGTGAGAGGTATCTTGTCTGCTAAAATTATTTTCAAGTCAGTATAAATAACATAAAATTAACTTTTGAACTGGTGCTCACACAATTCTTCAGAATTGATAAATCATCAGATTCCTACAACCAAGATATACTCAACCTCTGTCATTATGTAAATCGTGATATGGAGGAAGCGGAAAAGTCACGCACCTCATGAAGGGAGTTGCAGAAAAGCTATACTAAGCCCTTCTTCCTATAGAAATTGACACATTTGACGAGTTTTGCAGACACTGTCGCAGGATTGAAGCAGTAAATTTGTAAGGCTAGCTAATGTAGCTCTGATCTCAGCGGACATCGATATAGATATTCAAACTCTCATTCGGAGACGTGTGAAAAGGGAAATTAACAGCTTTGTCGCTGGAAGGAATTCTCCCGTCTTAACACAAAATATGGAAAAGGAGGTAATCCAGAGAGCAGAGGAGACAATAGCTCCTATTCTCAAGCGCCCAAAAGTTCAAACAGGTAGCCTCAAAATTCGACAAAGTGTAGAAGAACGGGAGTATAAACCTCGTGTAAATAGAAAAACCGATCAATTCCGTACCCACAATAACATTCCGATCCGTTTGTGGTACGATATTGTAGAGATATTGTAGAGAACAACGTCGCCGACAGTACCAGGAAAATAGTTTAAATGGCCCAGCCCAATATTTCAATCATAATCTAACTTACTACAATAAAATAACTGTTACCCCGCCAAGTACACACATAACTCTGAAGTTGAAGAAGAAGAACCTTTGTTTAACAAACACGACGGAATTATCCCAGAAGTCCATTACCATACCCAGGTCGTGGAAAAGGTGAAAATGCTAGGCGCCAATCACAGTCGTCCATCAGGCGCTCGTTCCAGCCGCTCTCCTAGGCCTATGGACCAGAAAAACTATGTCGAGCGACCTTCAAAGGAGGTCATGAGGTCGCCAAAGATCAAAACCCTTCATCGACGAAAGCTGAATTAGACTCCAATTACCTTCTCGCAATAATCAATGACTGCAAGGTGAGACTTAGTCGACAAAGAAGCATCATATTCGGTAATATTTGACGGATTCGGTCGAAAATTAAGCATCGTGATGTTTGAAGAGCCAGATATAACGATAAAAGTCGTCAATAACCGTTTTGTTTCTTCCATTGGAATGTGTACTATCAAACTAGAGGTTAATAATTTCCTGCAGCAATTCGAATTTCTCGTGCTTTCTAGCTGTAGCCACAAAGTTATTTTAGGATGGAAATACTTAGAAGCATCTAAAGCTATTATTGACACTGTTGTCAATCTCAAATATCTTTCTCAGAGACAGGTAATGATGAGTCGGCATATTTTAGAGGACACATTTTTGTCGAAAATGAGAAGATTATATTCCGCCAAAAACAAGCAAAATAATTATGGCTTCCACACCTGAAATTCCAGGAATCAAAACTTTAAGTGCTGAGGGCTCCAGGAAAGTATTCCTGAACAAAGAAATGTTAATCCCAGCTTCTCTCATTACTATACTACTGGAAAAGCAGAACCTTTGGTCACAAATTGTAGCACGCAATTCAACATGATTCCCTCTGGAATGTGTATTGCCTATCTTTCTGAAATTGATGAACATAGAATTTTCACAATCAAAGATTCCCAACACCCCACGATAATTCCAACTTGTGACCAAACCAGTACCGAAATCGACCTCAAGTCTTGTGTGGTACCAGAACGTCCAACCGCAAAAAAAAAAAAAAAAAAAATTATTGAGAACATCGAATTAATGAGAACATCGAAAATCATCGAAAAACATCGAAAAAAACTAGCCGAACAGAAGATCATTCAAAATTAAGTCGACAAGATTAACATCATATCATTCAGCCATCAGAAAGCCCGTTGGCCTCACCAATCGTCTTAGTGTAGAAGAAAAACGGCTCCTGGAGATTTTGCGTCGATTATGGAGGCTTGAACAAAATGACCAAAAAAAATGTGTATCCCTTTCCTCGAATTGAGAAAAATCATACTCAACGATGGACTTGAAATCGGGCTACTGGAAAATCGAGAATGACGAGGAAGACAGGGGGAAGACCGCATTTATCATGCCAGATGGCTTATTTGAGTTCAAGGTAATGCCGTTCGGGTTTTGTAACACACAGAAAACATTTGAAAAAATTATAGTCTGTTGAAGGGGCTCAGGTGGACAACGTGTTTATGCTACTTAGACGACGTTGTTGTTTAATTCTAATACCTTCACAGGGCACCTCTATCGTTTACGCACAGTCCTGGAATGCCTAAAAAAAAGAAGGATTGCGACCTAACTCCAAAAAGTGCTGCTTTAGATCAGACCAAATAAAAAATCCTGGAACATCAAGTGGATCAAGAAGGAATTAGACCCGATTATGGAAAAATAAAAGCAATAACAGAATTTCCTACGCCGACGAACATTCAACAAATAAGAATTTCTTGGGATTATCAGCATACTAAAGACGATTCATCAAAAACTATGCCGATATTGCACGGCCACTTAATGAACTTCTGTTGAAGGAATCTATGTACAAATGCGGAGAGAAACATCGTTTGAAAGCCTGAAGCAAGCTCTCACGTTGAAACCTGTACTCAGACATTTTGACGAGAACGCGCCAACAGAAATTCACAGTGACGCTAGCAGGTATGGAATAAGAGCCATTTTAGTGCAGATTCAAAATGGATAAGAAAGGGTCATCGCTTACGCGTCTCGCACCTTACTAAAAGCCGAACAGAACTACTCAACAACTGAAATAAAATATTTGGTGGTCATATGGGCAATTGGCAAGTCCCGACATTATTTATTTGGATTTGTTGTATATATATTAATTAATTGTTACCACAGAGTGTGTGTAAGCTCACAGGTAAATAGGCGCTAACCGAAACAGAAAAAAGTTCCTTTGTTCAATATTAGTTTCCCTTTTATATTTTGTTTTCTCTCTTGTAAATCAATAAATATAATGTTTAATTAATAATTATTGGAATCAGTTTAATTAATAATTCTAAGCAAAGTCAACAATTGGTAGCAGAGCGTGGTTATTTGATATAAAGCTCAAAAGCGAGAATATTTAATCTGAAGATTAAGCAAGAAGTTTATTCTGATCGGTAAACTGAAGCATTTCTAAGAAGATTAAAGGTATTTATATAGATTAAGTTAAATTATATCTATATATTGCATGTTTAAAAGCTACCCAATATTTAAATAAATTTAAAATAATTTTTGTTTTTTAATTATATTGGTTTGTTTATTATAGCTCAAAAGGCGAAAATGGCTGAATATAATTTTTTATCCCAAAGAAAAATTGAACCATTAACAGGAACAAATTATCAAATATGGGCGTTGAAAATCGGCGCAGTTCTGAGAGGAAGAAAATTATTTAAATGTGTAATTTCCGATCCACAGAACCTGATATGGAAGACAAAAGTTCTTAGGAGATTTGGAGTGATAAAAATGATTAAGCTTTTGGGATAATCATCACAACATTGACTAATGAACTAGGAGAAACAAATGCTAAGAAAGTATGGGACTCACTGAGAAAAACATACACAGGCAATTTGGAAGATAAAATTATTGATATAGGCTTAGAATTAAAGAACATTAAAATGAAAGATAATGAAACTGTAGATGAATATATAACAAGGGCAAAAATATTGCTGCTAGAAGTTCATCATTAGGGCATCAATTTACCTCAAGAGAACTTTCATTTCATATTGTCAGAGGCATACATCCAAGGTATGAAAATATTGCTATTGTCTTACAATCTAAGAGAGAGGCAACAGTAGAAGAGATTCAACAAACCCTAAGAGTAGAGGAGTCAAGAAGAAATATGAGATTAAATCAATCGGTTGAGAATGGGCATGCACAAGTATACAGAATTAAAGATAGAAAAGTTAAACAATTTCAGCCAAAAATATGTTTTGTTTGTAATAAAAAGGGACATCTAGCTAATGATTGCTGGTTTCGAGATAAACAGAAACAAGGATATCAAATGAAATGGACTCCTGGTTATAGAAATCACAAATACAGTAGGGAACATTCAAATAATCTAGCGGATACCATGAAAAGTGGATTTAATGAGCAAGCATTTAAAACATATGTAAAAGAATTTGAAGATTCACCAGATAGGAGAAATGATAGGCAAATATGGTGTATAGATTCAGGATGCACCGCACATTTAACCCCAAACCTAACTTTGATGGAAAATGTGGTAGATTATGAAAGTCAAATCAACCTAGCTGAGAAGGGCAAAACTACCCAAGCCACAGCCAAAGGAGATATGAGACTTACTACATGCACAAGTGAAGGCCAATAAAATAATCACATCAAAGATATCTTACATGTACCAAATTTAAGGAATAATTTCTTGTCAGTATACGAATTAGTCAACAAAGGAAATTCAGTTATTTTCAATAAGGATGGATCAAAAATTTATAATGAAGGGAATGATTTAGTTGCTGAAGCATATATAAAATATAGAATGTTTATGATGGAAACAAAGCTAAGAAATGTACCAATAGCAAAAAATGAAAATGTCATGGTTATAAATACACATTTAGCAAATAAAAACAGCAATATAAGTTTATGGCATAAAAGATTAAACCATATTAATGAAGAATACATGAAAAAATGATTCAAGGACATATTGTAAGAGGATTGGATCTAAAATTTGAAAGGTTACCAGAGTGTGAAGCATGCATAATGGGAAAACTGGTGCAGAATCCATATAATATTACAGAAAATTATACAGTTAAGCCCCTGCAGTTGATTCATATGGATTTATGTGGACCAATGCCATGTCAATCTTTAGGAGGATCTAAGTATTTCCTTGTTATAGTAGATGATTACAGTAGAAGAATCTTTGTATATTTCCTGAGGTCAAAAGATGAGACCTTTGAGAGATTTGAAGAATTTAAAGCAAGAGCCGAAAACGAAATAAGTCTTAGAATAAAATATGTAAGAACCGACAATGGAACTGAATTTTGTAACTCTAGATTTGAAGGACTTTTCAAGAGAAGTGGGATCCATCACCAACTTACCACAACATACTCACCACAAAGTAATGGAGTAAATATCCTTTAGGATATCCTGGTCTTTACAGCACTAATAAACTTGCCAACATTGTTGTATTGTGCTGTAAAAAACAATATCATACGCAATATATATATATATAGTAATGGAGTCGGAGAGAGAGTGAATAGGACTCTTATAGATACAGCAAGAACCTTACTAATTGACTCAAAATTACCCATGAAGTTTTGGGCAGAGGCAATTGCTACAGCTGCATACATTAAGAATTGTTCACCCCACAGGGCTATCAAGCACCATACACCTATGCAGAAATGGAATGGCAGGAAGCCATCGGTCAAACACATTCGAATATTTGGATGTTTGACACATTGGCTTGAGAGCAAACCAAGAAGAAACAAGTTTTCACCAAAGGGTAGAAAGGGAATATTTATTGGTTATTCCATTAAAAGAAAAGCTTACAGAATATATGATATAATGACAAAGAGAATTCATGAAGTCAGATCAGTAAAATTTAGTGAAGATAAGAGAGGAATTGATTATGCAAATGATATTCAGGAAGATACTAATTGTGATAATTTTACCTATAAAGGAAATTGTGAAGAAATAGTTGAAGACTTTCTTATCTTGAAAAAAGACAATCCTGTCACAGAGAGTGAAATGAAGTCTCAGAAGGATACTTCAGTAAAACCAGATGGTGACACTGAAAATGACTCAACACAAACTGAACCAATAGAGGAAAGATGCGCAAAAGGAGGAAGAAAGAAAGGAGAAACAAAGAGCATCTTAGAAGAACGGCACAAAGCAAGACTTGAAGAACAAGAAAGAAAATTGATTGGAGAAGGAGTTCGACGCTCACAAAGAATAAAGGAGAGGAATGATGCAAACTTAATTATGGAAATAGATCATTATATCCCGGAGAACTTTAAAGAAGCAATGGATAGTGGAGAACGAAATGAATGGCACAAAGCAATGGAAGAAGAGCTCAGTGAGATAGAGAAACATAAAGTATGGACACTAGTACCAAGGGAAAATGGTATGAAAGTCATCAATAGTAAATGGGTCTACAGTACAAAGAAAACCTCAAATGACGGCATATATAAAGAAAGGCCAGACTGGTTGCTGTTGGATGCAATCAGAGATATGGTGTGGAATATAAGGAATCTTTTTCACCTGTACTCAAAAAGGAAAGCTTGTGAACAATAGTAGCTCTTGCAACACAACAGAATTTAATCATAAAGACTTATGATGTGAAGACAGCTTATCTCTATGGTGAGTTAGAAGAGACAGTATACATGAGACAACCAGATGGTTTATGCAAAAAGGAGAAGAAAACAAAGTGTGTAAATTGGAAAAAAGCCTGTATGGTCTACCACAATCAGGAAAATGTTGGAACAAAAAGATCAATGAAATTTTATACCAGTTGGGAATGATTAGAACCAAATGTGATCCATGCGTCTATAAACTCCAGAGAGGAGAAGAGTATGCAATACTGGGTCTATATGTAGATGATCTATTCATTGCTGGAACTAGTAAGGAAATTAATGACAACCTAGCTTCAGAAATAGAAAAATATGTTACTCTAACAGAAAAGAAAGATAGCGAACCATTTATTGGAATTGAAATAAAAAGGGCAGAAGATGGATTTTATCTATCTCAGACTCATTATATTGATACAATTCTTCACAGATTTGGACTGGAAGAATGCAACAGTGTGCAGACACCTGGAGATCAAAATCAAAATTTGGATGAATATTTGGACTCTAAGACAGTAGATAAAACTGTATACCAGGAAATGATTGGATCACTAATGTACCTTTCTACGGGTACTCGACCGGACATATCCTTCAACGTCAGGAATTTATCACATTATAGTAAT
>CP092873.1:63281156-63291816 GCA_030710605.1 Cordylochernes scorpioides | reverse complement strand
GATCCAAGGGAAATACACTTAACTGGAGTTAAAAGGATTTATAGATATCTGAAGAGAACAATAAATAAAATGTTGGCATATAAGTCAAAAGACAACAATAGCAAAATAAGTACTGATGCGAGCTGGTGCACAACCCGAGATGCAAAATCCTATTTAGGCTATACAGTCAAACTTGGCAACAACTTAATAAACTGGAGAAGTAGAAAGCAAAATTTAGTAGCCTTGTCTACATGTGAAGCAGAACTTATTTCAATATGTGAAGGCATTTCAGAAGTATTATGGTTAAAGGGATTACTAGAAGAACTTTGTGAAAATTTAACTTTCCCAATTACCTTGAAAAGTGACAGCCAGGCTGCAATAAACTGGATACAATCTGACAAGATTAATTCACGAACAAAGCACATAAACCGAAAGTATTATTTTGTGAAAGAGGAAATTCAAAATGGAATCAAACTGGAATACACTAAAAGTGAAGATATGGAGGCGGATATACTAACGAAGAGTCTACCTAAGGACAAACTACGGAAATGTGCAGATAGCTTTGGACTTGCTGATTAGGGCTTACACACAGGGGAGCATGTGTTGTATATATATTAATTAATTGTTACCACAGAGTGTGTGTAAACTCACAGGTAAATAGGCGCTAACCGAAACAAAAAAGTTCCTTTGTTTAATATTAGTTTCCCTTTTATATTTTGTTTTCTCTCTTGTAAATCAATAAATATAATGTTTAATTAATAATTATTGGAATTAGTTTCATTAATAATTCTAAGCAAAGTCAACAGGATTCCCCTTTAAGGTTGTGACTTATCATCATTCCTTGTGCTGGCTAACAAACCTGAAGGACCTTTCGGGCAGATTGGCTCTCCGCCTAAAGGAATACTATATTTTAATTACATATAAGACTGGAAAGATTCACAAGGACGCAGATTGTCAATCGAGCAATCCTTTAAGAAACAAAGCTGAAGATGATGATTTCCCGTTTTTAACAACCTTTGGAAACATCATGGATGAACAAAAGAAAGACCCTTATATTTTGAAAATTCTTGATAATCTAGCAGAACCTTCATCCAAGGACAACCGCTTCAAGATTGTTAATGGTATTATTTATAAGAATAATTTTACCCAATTGGCCCTCCCTACTACTGATCATCCCTAAACAACTGAGAGCTGACATATTGAACGAGCTGGCAGGTCATCTGGACTTTGTTAAGACTTAGGTTAGTCAGAAAGAGATATTTATGGACAGGGCTCTATCGGAGTCTTAGAAAATGTCAGCCACTGTCAGACCTGTCAAAAAAGAACGCGCCTCAACTACCACCTCCAAATCGACCATTCCAGAAAGTAAGTATAGATATACTTGGACGCTTCCTAATATCACGTAAAAAAAAGAGAGATGAATCATAGTGTGCACCGACTATTTATCCAAGTATGCAATCACAGAGAGCTTGGTATCTGGAGAAACTCAGAAAGTCGCGAAATTCCTAGTTGAGAAAGTGATTCTGGTCCTTGGAGCACCTAGAGAGATTGTGACAACCGGGGGCCGCAACTTCCAATCGAAACTCATCCAGAAATTGACCCGCTGTTGCGGAATTATTAATAGAACCACTACTGCGTACCATCCACAAACCAATGGACTAACAGAACGACTGAACAGAACCATAGCAGATATGTTGTCGATTTATATAGACCTCGAACAGAAGAATTGGGATGAAATCTTGCCCTTCATCACTTTCGCATGTAATACTGCAAAACAGGAATCAACTGACTTTACACCTTCTTTTTGGTCCATGGTAGGGAAGCTGAAACTCCTCTTGACATATTATTTTCCTATCCAGAAACCACAAATGGCGACGATTTTATCCAAGAGATAGAAACAAGAGCAGAAGAGGCGAGACAGATTGCACGATTTCATATAATGAAATCCCAAGACATCAATAAAATGAACTATGGCTTCAGATATAGAGACACAGCCCACTGCCCTGGAACTTGGTGTGGATCTACACTCCAGTATGTGTTGGTTTGAGCAAAAAAAAAAACTTATAAAGCAGTATTTTGACCCCTACCAAATAACCAGGAAATTATGAGACGTTTTATGAAGTTGAACCATGAAGAAGAACAAGGCAGACGCCGAAAACCCGAGGACATCGTGCACGTCTTGAGGATGAAACCATACCACGGCCCATTTGGACAAGAGGACCAAGGCGTAGACGTCATGGAATCATTGGCGTAAAAATGACCAATCTAGCTCTGAGGCCACAGCTCTCTATAAGGAAGGAGTAATGTAACATTTAATTTATCACTGAACTATTTATTTTTAATAATCTTTTGCTTATGATGATGATTCAGAAACATCTAGAATCCTTTTTTTTGCATTTGTAAATTAATGTGATGATCGTTTCAGATTTTGATCTTCAGACTCATAAATAAAATATTTTATTTCCTCTGATAAGCTTTACTTGTCTAAGTAATTACTTTACAATAAATATATATTTAAAAATTTGCTGGAGCTATTCATGCACCAAAAGAGGCACCTCTCCCTTTAATTGTGCATCAGAACGATGGTACTTTGCACCACCCTAGTAAAAAACTTTACTAATGATAATAAAGAATGAGCCACAACACCAGTTTTAGGAAATTCAGACAAAAAGTAGGGATAAGGGTCAGAGCCCGAAACCATGGTATACAGGTTGGGTTTTCGGCTGAATTTGACTAAAATGGTGTTGTGGCTCATTCTTTATCATCACTAGTAAAATTTTTTTTACAAGGGTGATGCAAAAGTGCCACCGTTCTGATGCAAAAGGGAGAGGTGCCTCTACTGGTGCATATACTTAGTCTAGCCATAAATATTGTTACAAAACCAAATCAGTGATAAAAAAATTAATTTGAGCGCGAGAAGTATTCAAAATACAGTAGTTGTTATTTGAATATCTCGTGCACACGTGTTTAGAAAAAAAATCGGAATATATTTGTTTTTCGATAATGGATTGGAGTGTTAAAGAAAACCTATAGCTGTAATAGCCTTACACAAGGTAGGTCAAAGTCCTTCATCCATTTTTAAACTTTTACAAAATTTGAATATTACGCGTCAATTTGTTTATCGAACCATTGAAAGGTTCAACAAGGCTGGCACTATTAAGGACCTTGAAAGATTTTGTCGACCGCGCGTGCAATGAACGCAAGCAGCTATAAAAGCCATTCGCGAAAGATTTCGTCGAAATCCACGCCGCAAACAAAAGAACTTCGCAAAGCAGATGAATTTAGCTTCAAGAACCCTTTCCAGGATAATCAACGAAGACCTTGGACTCAGAGCTTTCAAACGACTCACAAGTCATTTGATAACCCCTGCTCTTAGAGATATTAGAAGAGTTAGTTCAAAAATGTTGTTGGCGCGGCATGATGTCGGTGGCATGATAGAATCCTTTTCACAGACGAGAAAATTTTCACTGTCGAGAAAAAGATTAATCGTCAGAATGATAGGATATATGCTTGTAGCTCTCTAGAAGCTTCTTTGAAAGTCAGAAGACTTGAAAAAGGTCACCATCCTTCTTCTGTCATGGCTTGGTAGGGAGTTAGCTACCAAGGTGTAACAGATCTCCACTTCTGTGCCAAAGGGGTAAAAACTACAGCTAAAAACTATCAAGAAGATACTTTGGAACAAATAGTAAAGCCTCTGAATAAAGAAAAATGTTTAATGTAGAACATTGGATATTTCAACAAGATTCAGCTCCTGCTTACAAAGCTAAGTCAACTCAACAATGATTGAAGACGAATGTTCGGAGTTCATGAAGGCCAATGAATGGCCCTCTGGAAGCCCTGATTTAAACCCCCTTGATTACAGTTTGTAAGAATATTTAGAGGAAAAGGTGTGCTCTAAAATATATCATAATTTGGATCAATTGAAATCAGCATTTGTGAGAGCAATGAAAGAAATACCCTTAGAAAAGCTGCGTGCCGCCATAGATCAGTGGTCCGGACGTTTGAGATCCTGTGTCAAAAATAAGGGAGGACATTTTGAATGATTGTATATATTTAAAATCTATGTCCTATTGGCTAATAAAATATGTATTTATAATCCATTAGTTTTTGTTCTTAATCATTTAATTTATAAAATTGTTTGTAACAGAATTTATGGCTAGACTGTGTATATATATGAAAATATGATGAAACTCTTTGAGGGCTATGTTGGAGCTCAGGCCTAAGTGTCTGTATTCAAATTATTAATGAAATTTTTGAAAGTAAAACAGTGTATACGGTATTAAATATGTATAATGGAACAATGGCTTAAAATACACTGCGTGACATTGAAAATGGAACACCAAGAAATAGTGGCCAGAAAATTATGCAAATTTCAGGGTAGACGCGCCTAACCGAGTTATGCAAATGATGTAAAATGCGCAGCTCTCGTGCGCACATGGAGTAAGATATAAGGGAAGGAACTTGCAGAAAGGACAGTATTCGTGTCGTTATTTCTTCAAGGAAAATCATTGTAGAAATTTTGTTCTTGTGTCAAAAGACACGTGTAATAACAGAGAATGCCAGGTCATCGTAAACGGAGGCAGTTCAAGCAGACAGACGCTTTTACGAGGGGCATGGTGATCGGACTGAAAAGGGAAGATTGGTCCATACGTCAAATCGCATTCCGGGGATCCCTCTGATTGGTTGGAGGGAACTTTGGCCGGCACCGGACTACATTTTCTCGGTGGGGGGGGGGGGGGGGGGGGGGGGGGCAGACCTAAGCCTATCTCCGTTGCAAGGTGGCGCTCCTTGCGAGTTAAAGCTACAAATCTGCTAATAACTCTAAGGATATTTAAGATATTCAAGAAATTATTTTTCGTAAACCTTTCCGGGGATACACCTAATAATATCCCAAAATTTCACGGCGATTGGATGTATGGTTTTTGAATCCATAGAGGACACACACACACACACAGACAGACATTCAATTTTATATATATATATAGACTAGCCGAACCCGGGCAACGCCCGTGTTTTACCCGATTGAATGTTTTTATTCAAATACTATTTGTTACAATTATAAATTGGAGCCGTGGATGTCACTCTTGTGAAACGTCCCGCTCCAAACTTTACATGTACATTAGGTCAGCTGGTATTACCCCTCATTTTCACCGCTAGAGGCGCGAGCGAATTGACTTTTTGTAAATATACATAATTATAAAGATAGAAGCTTCTATAGAAGATAATGATCATGATGATGATGCGCGCGCATCCGTGACATGAGGAATTGAGGAATTGTTGACGGTGGAAAGACGGTCGTGACTATATAATCTATAATCCAAATTGTGCCTTATCACACACTATTTTTTTATTTGGACTTATTACCTTGTGTTTATAATCTATGACGTAATGCCGGCGGCGCGCGCCCGTTGGCTGCCGGCGAGCACGTGACCTCCCTGTGCGCGCGCATCCGTGACAGAGGCGGCCGATGAGAATTGAGGAAAGACGGTCGTGACTATATATGTTGATGATAATATTAATATAATAATAATTATTATTATTATCATTAGATAATGATAATGATCATAATGATGATGCGCGCGCATCCGTGACAGCGGCCGATGAGGAATTGACGAAAGACGGTCGTGACTATATATATTAATAGATTAACCAAGCTATCTACACAGCTAGGGAATCATTAACAAGCAAGCATAGAAATATTTTAAAGACGATTTTACAAATACAGAGTAATATATATTTTTATAATCTGTTGAATATATTTTCATTGAATAATATTAAATTAAATAATAAATTATTTCTTCGCCACAATATAAAAGGGCGTACCTGAATCTTTTGAAGAAAAAATGTTTTTTTTCTTTAACAGATTCAGGTAAGCCCTTTTAACCTAAACTTTATAATAGTGTTTTTTGTTTCATTAATATGTGATAAGGTTGAATATATAGATAATATATAGTTTCAAATTTCAGAACACATGGATTTCACAGATATAGGAAAAAATATTGAGCTAACAATGGGGATAAGTATAGCAACAAATAAATAAATAATTAAGAATTGAAAAAGATGATCTATATATTTAAAAGAGACTACCTTATAATATAATTTATATTATAGCTAACCTTTATTTGGAGAAGGTTAGAATACTTTTAAATAAAAATAATGGTTCATATATATAATTCAGTAAGAATATTTTTGAAAAAACGAGTAAATACCTTTCTATAAATGTCTTTTTAAAAGTATTTTGTGAATTATTCATTTTATATACATGAACTATATAAATTAAATAAAATATAATTCAAGTGTACACATTTTAAAATATCGGAAAATAAAATGCGAAGTTAGTTTTACTTTCCCGGGCACTGAGTATTTAAATTTTGAAATTTGACCAAAATCTTTATTTTAGTTTATTTATTATTATTTATTACCTTTTAATATTTGTCACTAATAATTTTTATTTTGGGCATGTCTAAGATGCTAAGCCCAATTAATTTAATTTTAAAGGTAACAACATTCACATTTTTACTGATATCTGTTTACTGTTTTGAAGACGTCACAAATAAATTATTTCATGGGAATAATAATGGCATTTTAGCAGCATTTGGTGATTTCGACACAAATACCAAACTCGATCTTTTCGTCATAACACAAGACTTTAAAGCAATAGAAGTATTAAATACAACTTTGGAAGATTCTTATTTTAACCAATCATCAATAAGATGCGAAACAAACGACTCGATTACAAGTGCTGTACCAGGAGATTACAATGGCGATGCAATGATGGACATTTTAGTGACGACAAAAGGAAAAAATGGAAATACAAATGCAATGATATTTTGGGGAGGCATTGAAAAAATTGATTGTGATCAAACAATTATTGCAACACTAGTGGATCAGCCATTGGTATTGGATTATAATAGTGACATGATTGCAGATTTTCTTGGTCAAGAAGAAAATGGAATAACCTATATTTGGCTAGGTGAAATCAATAAAAATTTTACAAAAGTCAAATTGGGGTCAGAAAGTATCACATCGTATCAGCCTCTCAAAATACCACATTCTTCCGCATTTATTGATTTAAATGGAGATTTAGTATCTGATATTATGCTAACAGGTAAGGAAACTATTGAAATTTGGATAAATGTTAATGGCAAATATAATAATTCAAAAAATATTAGTTATCCACCAGATATGAAACATGTTGGTCAATTTTTATTTGTAGATATCAATGCAAAAGGCAATGTTAGCCTTGTAGCCCCAGCATGTAAAGATTCAGAATGTCTTCATTCAGTAATTTTAAAATATGATCTTGAACATGATCGGTGGGAAGTTATTTGCGATGCATTTTCAACAGCAAATACCACATATGGTTTTCAATTACCTGATCCCAAGTTGCCAGAAGTTTCACAGATTTCATTAAAGTCTTCTGACATAGATATGGATGGCTATCCTGATTTTGTAGCCGTTGTTGAACCCAAGAAAGGTGATCATAAACAATCAAGGGTTGTACTGATCAAAAATGAACCTGGTTGTAGTGGCTGCAATACCACAACAACACTACTTCCACTTTGGGATGTGCCAGGATTATCTGACATCACCAATGTTCAGCTTGCAGCCTTCTATGACATCTACGATGATGGTGTAATTGACTTGTTAGTTCTGCGTCGTGATACAGCCAACAAGTGGGAAATTCGGGCTCTCCAGAATATCATCCAAGATGATGCCTGTTTCATCAAAGTCCTTGTTCTTACAGGTAGATGTTACAACAACTGTCCAAATAGTAAATCAGTTTCATATGGCACCAACCAACCTGGTCCAATGATTCGTTATGAGACCTACAAACCTAACGGAGAATTTGAGACTGGAGTGGCAGGCCAACTCTACCAATCTGCCTACTTCTCGCTTCAGCTACCCTACTGTCTCTTTGGTTTGGGTCAGATGCCCAACTTTGTTGAAAAGCTCACCATCTCCCTACCAATGAACAGTAGTATCTCCAGAGAGCGGGCGTGGACCCAGATCATCCCCAATTCTCAACTGGTAGTTATCCCTTACCCATCAACCAATCCTTCCCGTTGGATCAACAAGCTCTTTGTAACACCAAGTCATCTGGTCATCATGACTGGTATCGCACTCCTGGGCACTTGCGGGATCATCGCCTTGCTCATCGCACTCCTACATCTCAAAGAAAAGAGTGAAGACAGACGAGAGAAGCTCCAAGAAGCCCATCGTTTCAACTTTGATGCCATGTAGATGACAACTTGTGGGTTTGTGAATATCCGTCGAATCATATTAACCATCTAGTCGCCAACACCTCTTTTAATCTTAATTCTCTCCAAAAGCTACCCTTTCCACCTATTTTCCCTACCTTTCAGTCAAATCTTTATTTATACTCTTCTCAATATGTCTTTCTTGTACAGTTTCACAGAAAACAATCTCCTTTTCACCTTTCCATATTATAATAAGTGTAAACTTACTTTTGTTTTAATATATATAATGTCAAATTACATAAAGTTTACTTTTTTTTTTTTTAAATCGGAATTTCAGCAATCTTTTTGTAAAAAGTATTTCTTTTCTACAATTTTTTCCCCCTTTTGATATTGATATTATATATATATATATATGTAGTTTTTATTTTTGTTTTGTGTGTTTTAACATTAATAGCATTTTAAATTGCTATACTTATAATGAATGCTTTTTGAATTAAAAATGTTTTTGATAATGATTTTGCTTTTTAAAGATTTGTTTTAGGTCTTGATCACTAAATATAGATTAAATAAAACATCTTGGTGTGTGTGGATATATTGTTGTTGGAGATATGTGTGAATAAAGAGTATAACATCGCAATACCATGGCTGTATATTTCTGTGCGACTATGGCTGTTTATTTTTTACTATAATAGAGTCATGAAAGTCAATAGTTCATCCCATATATTTTTCAGTATAGATTTCAAGATTTTGATAAGTTATCAATTGGCTTTTCTTCTCCTTGCTTTTTTTTTTCTGGCAGATTCTTTGGGACTTAAGTTAGTTGCCATTTATTTTTATCCTTAATTGCTATCTTAAAAACAAGAATGAAAATTTAAATAGTTGATGAATTTTTTTTTTTGGAAAGAATTGCTGATGCTGAATTATTAGTGATAATAATCATTGGAAATAATGATTGATATGTTAGAATTGAAAAAAAAATTATAAACCATTGTTTATTTTAATTCTTTTTTTTTTTTGCTCCTAAAAATTATTTAATATAATATAATGTGAATAATGAATATGTAAACTATATTTTATATAAATGATAAGTGTGGGAACAAAAATAGATCTATATATATATTTTTATTCTATACAAATTTTTGTTTTGAATAAAATTTGAAATTTCAAATAAAATGGTAAAAAATTGTAGAACTCATTTATTTACTATAGAAAAATATCATTCCAAGTTATTCTATATGATTACATAATGTTTTTTTTTATATATGATTTTTTTTTTGCTTTGTAAATATTTATTTGCATTTTAACCTATGTTGCCAGGTTGTTTATGCAAAAGTTTTAAATCTGTGATGGAACAATAAAATATTTTGTAAAACTTCAATATTTTCAGACTATGTTTAGTTGCAAAAATTAATAGATTTTATAGAACATATAATATCTTAACAATATTCATATTTTATTCATTAAAATAATTTTATTGGAAATAGATTTTTAGCACTTTTGAAAAATAACTTTTGTTAATAGTATTCATTTTTCTATATTTGGCATTTTTTTGTATAGCTTCCTCCAGGGAAAAGATTCTTTTAAAATTTTAAACTATTAAAAGAATCTTTTCCCTGGAGGCTTAATGTTTTTATTTTAATATTGATTCAAGGGATTATTTTATAAAATATATAAACTTATTGTTAAACACAAGGTAATAAGACCAAATCCAAATAAATAGTGTGTGACGTTTTGGTAACAGCATTGTTACCACCATCAGACAAAAGTACTAACTAATATACAACTTTACATTCAGTAACAATGCTGTTATCGAAACGTCACACACTATTTATTTATTTGAATTTGGTCTTATTACCTTGTGTTTATAATCTATAATCCAAATTGTGCCTTATAAATTTATTGTTCTTATATTGTGTGATATTATTATATTTTATCATAATAATCTTCAAGCCCATTTAAATACTTGATAAAACAGAGCTTTATGTCCCATAAGGGATTCCACTCCATGGTAATGGGATTAATTCCTTCTGGACCTCTCTGGTCAATTTTATTCCCATCCTATGGATGAAGTATAAATCATGGTACTACTCTACATAATTTCTTGTCTACTTGTTGATACAAGAAAATAAGACCTAATCCAAATAATTTAATAGTGTGTGACATTTCGGTAACAGCATTGTTACCATCATCAGACAAAAGAATAAATTAGAAAAAAAAAAGTTCTTAAATAGTACTGTTATCAAGTGTGTAAACAAGCTAACAGAAAAACTAGTTTTTTTAAGACAACCTAAAATATTATTCTTAGAATTAAAAGTGATGATAACAGTACTATTTAAGAATATGCTGAGATATTTTTTCCTAAACTTTATAACAGTACTATTTAAGTGATAAGGCACAATTTCCAGCACTTTTGTCTGAAGATGGTAACAACGCAGTTACCGAAACGTCAAACACTATTCATTTATTTGGATTTGATCTTA
>CP092873.1:63136966-63281056 GCA_030710605.1 Cordylochernes scorpioides | reverse complement strand
TTGATATTAAAAATAAAGAAGGAATATCCTGACAAAGCACATGTGCTTTTTAGATGGCAGAGCGCCATCTAGTGGAACAGAAATCACTAAACATTGATTTAACCTGTTCCTGATATTTGGCCAACCCAACTTCTTGATAAAACAAGAAAAATTTCGTGGATGGCTTTTCTTGATTTATCAAAGAAGTTGGGTGGCCAAATATCAGAGAACAGTTAAATCAATGTTCAGTTGATTTCTGTTCCACTAGATGATGCTCTGCTATCTAAAAAGCACATGTGTTTTTGGTCAGGATATGCTTTCTTTATTTTTAATATATATATATATTTCTTGGTTTTTTCGGGAAGCCATTGGATCAAAAAATCTTTTTTGGTCGCAATGGTTCAGCTACTCACGCTGACGAGCGCCAAAAGCGCGAAAGCGTTCGTGGATGGCTTTTTTGATTATCAAAATTGGGTTGGCCAAATATCAGGAACAGGCTAAATCAATGTTTAGTTGATTTCTGTTCCACCAGATGGCGCTCTGCCTTCTGTAAAGCACATGTGCTCTGGTCAGGATATGCCATTTTTAATATATATATATAAACATCAATTGGAAAAGCCCTGTAAGATTATATATGAATAAAACAAAGCATCAAGGCTGCGTTTCTTTATTAAAACAAATATATTCAAGCTTTCGGGCACATACGCCCTTTACAGGAATTAAAACAATAATCCAACTAGTTTTGAAATAATATTTATATTTAAATTTAAGTGATATCCACGATTACACGTGCATTTCCAATTTGCAAGGTATCCCATCAGACATGTGATACTTTACTGTGAATGAATTATTTTTATCTTATTTTATTTAAGTCTATTGAATTATATGCTTCTGGTAAATCAATCTGCGATTTTATACTGTTATATTGTTTGGACACTATTGCTTCAATTATTAATCTTTGAAATTTATTATTAATATTGTTATAATGTACTTAGGTTCATTTAAGTTAAATGTGTGTCCTGTTGAATTGGAGTGCTGTACTATTAATGATAATTGGGTCATTTCTGTTTATGTTTCTTCTGTGTTCAATGATTCTATTATGCAATTTTCTTTCCGTTTCTCCTACATATTGGCATTACAATTATTACATCTATAGAATAAATTACTCTTTTCTGCTTGATATATATTCAGTTTGCCTGTTTTTGTATCGGGTTTCTTAAGATATCTGATAAGTTGGGAGAGTTGCTATAAAAGGTTTTTATTCCATATTTATCTAGTGTTCTAGAAATGTGGATGGATTTCGGGGAATATGGGATGTAACAATTCTGCTATATATTTTAGTTTTTTGTGCTGACATGTTAGATGTGACCTGTGCTGATAGAAAGTTTTAAAATAAATGTTTTGGGATAACCAGCTGATGTCAAATTATTGATAACGGTTTGCGTTTCTTGCGTTTTGTATTGATTTAAAGAACAATGAGTATAAATTCTTTAGTTTAATGTTTTCACTGTGTTAATTTTATGACTAATGGGGCAGAATGAATAAATTTTATATAATGGGGGGTGATGAAGGTTTGTAGTAAACTGTTGTTTGCAATCTATTGTCTATTTTAATTTATTTTAATATCTAAAAATGGCAATGTGCAATTATCTTCTTTTTCTATAGTGAAACGTAAGCTATTGTTATAATTGTTGAGTGAGGCTAAGATGTTGGGAATCTGTTTTCTGTACAATGCAAAATATATCATCTATATATCGTCTGTATAATATGATGTCTGCTGGATATGATGATGTTATCCAATTGTCTATTTCTCTCATAACTATTTCGGCTATGGAGTTGATAATGGGCTTCCCATAGGGAACCCTTGATTTGTTATATTGTTTTGGTCAAAGTGAATATGTTAACTTGTTGTTGTTGTTGTTTCTTATCCCCTTGTGCAAAGATTACACGAATTCCATGAGTTCATGCTCCTCTAGCTGTTTTATGATGAGCAGCGGCCTCTCCCAAAGGTCCGTTTAGTGCATCCAATGCAAGCCAAAATGTGTTCTGGAGCTGCAGGTGCCAAGCTACATTTTGGACAAGTGGGGTAGATTTTGTTATTATTTTCTATCTTCAATGGCTTGAGATGGCCCGTTCTAAATCTTGTTAGTGTTGTTTGATGCTGTCTATTTCTGATCTTCAGAGCTCCTCCTGGGTTCACTCCACTGTACCAACTGTGCTTTGGTGGGATCCTCCAGTTCTTATTTATTTTTTTTGGCTATTGTTTCTATTTCTTTAAAAGTAAGTTTATTTTTCTGTGGCAAGGGTTCTTTTGTCCTTTTTTCGCTAGCACATCAGCAGCTTCATTGCCTTCAATGCCAACGTGTGAGGGTATCCATTGAAGGTGAATTTTTGAGGTTTTTGAGAGTTTTTGGAGATAACCATTATGTTCCTGCTTACTTTGTCTCTGAGTTCCTGTGACTCAAGTGTTGTATGGCACTTCTACTATCAGTAAGAATCCAGATATCTTGATAATTAGTATTTCTGATGGATTTTAAGGCTTCATAGATGGCTATAAGTTCTGATCTGAAGACTGAGCAAAAATCTGGTTTTCTTCTGTTCATTTTCTCAATGCATTTGTGGTTTTGATGAGACAGCCACTGCCAGTGTGTCCTAGCTCGTCTCTGCTACCATCGGTATAGATAGTTATTGCATTTTAGGAATGTTATTAATTATTTCTAATGATAATTGTTTTAAGTATTCATTTTGTATTGTTTGTTGGTGGGTCATTTAAAGTGGCATTAAAAATAACATTTTGTATGGTTTGCATGGAGACATTTTTTCTGCTAAATAATTTTTTTCTACTTTATATTTTAAAATTCATTTCTTTTGGCCAGGTGTAGAGGGCCTTCTTTTTTTAGTCTTAAATTGGATTCCAATTAAGTATGTACTTGGAAGTTCTGTGTTTGTTTCCATAACTCTTGATTTGTTTATATATTTTGGCAGATTGTAGCTTCTTCTATCCTTTAAGGGCATAATGTCTGCCTCGTAAAGTACAATATCATTAGGGCAGGTATTACGAAGACCTGTAATAATTCTAGCTGCACTTAGTTGTATCCTTTCCAGTGATTTTAGATTTTTTTCAGATGCTGTACCATAGATTTGATATCCATATTCCAGGATAGGTCTAATTAGAGATGTGTAAGTTAATTTTATGTGGTTGCATCGGCTCCCCACTCTCTTCTGAAATATATTTCAGGATTTTTAGTCGGTCTCTTCCTTTTCTAATAACTTCTTCAATATGTTTACTGGTGTAATTTCTGGATCCAGGGTGTAGCCAAGATATTTAGGATGTTTATTATATTGCAATTGTTGTTCTTTCAGAATAATTTTTGGTCTTATTTTGTATAGTTTTCTTATCGGTAGTAAAAAGACAGGTTCAGATTTTTGGGTTAAATTCTAATTTATGTTTATTAGCAAATTTTTCTAGGTGGAAAAGTCTTGTCAAATCTCTTTCAGCTTTTTTCCATTAGTATTGCTGCTCCATAGAATAATGTCATCAGCGAATAGTCCAATATTGGTTTTATGTGAATTTTTTTCTTCTATGCCTGCAATAAATAGGTGAAGAGAGTTGGGCTAAGGACTGATCCTTGTGGTAATCCTTGGTACAATTTGAAGTTTTAGATAGAGTGCCATTATATTTGACCCTGATGTATCTATTTTTAAGGAAATCATTATCCAGTGATAGCTTTCCATCAATTTTGAAATGTTTGTATAATTTTGTAATAACTTGTTTTTCCATACCTTATCAAAAGCTTGTGTAAGGTCTAAAAAAGCAGCTATTGTGGGTTAGTTGGTTTTCTGTTTTGTGCATCTTTACCTTTTTGTGTGAAAAATAAGAGTTGGTCTATTGTCCCATGTCCTTTCCTAAATCATATTGTTTTCTTTGGTAAGAGATTTCTTGTGTCGAGGTGGTAGGTGAGTCGTCTGAGTATAATTTTTTCCATTAATTTGCAGCAAATACTTGTGAGGAGATAGGTCGTAGTTTTTTTGGGTCATCAGCAGATTTGTCAAGTTTTTTAATAGGAATTATTGTTGCAGTTTTCCAGTCTTGAGGCAATTTTCCAGTTTTCCAGGAGTTATTGAAAATATCAAGAAGTTTTTCTTTGCCATTTGTTGCCCAAGTTTGATATCATTTGCATGGATTCCATCTGGCCCGAGAGTCTTGTTTAGGTCATGTTTTCTAATGCATAATCTAGCTCTTTCATATTGATTTTTTCATGTAAAATATTATGAGTGCTAGTGACGTTTTTACAGTCATGATAATCTTTCGGGCCTTTTTTTCAACTTCTTATCTTTTATTTCAAATTTGATTTTACTACTTATTTGATATGAATTACCTAAAAGATTAGCAGCATTTTTTGTCATTAGTTGCTGGGGTACCATCTGTATTCTTAATCATATTTGTGTTTTCAGTTTGTGGCTGGGCTCTGTCAATTGTTTTGCCAAATGCCAAAGTTTTGTATTTGGGTTTCTTGGGTTCAGTTTTCACAAGTTTGTTTCCATTTTTCCCTTTCATATTTACATATAACCTTTTTATTTTTGCATTCACAATGTTCAGTTCCGTTCTACAATTTGTTTTGGTTTTGGGTGCACTTTTTTTGTAGTTCATTTCTTTTAGTTATAAGTGTTTGAATATCTTTTGCCTGGTGTGTATAATTTGGAATCCATTTCTTAATATTACCTCTTGGTATTGAAACTTTGGCTGCTTTAATAATGGTGTTTTTGAAACATATCCAATTTTGTTCCAGATCTTTTATTCTAGTGGGTGCTTTTCTAAAGTCTTCATTGGTGTTTTGCTGGTAAAGATTCCAATTAGCCCTTTTTGAGTTCCAGAATTTTTCTTTAATTGAAGCTGGCTTTGGTCTTGGTGCTAATTTCTATCAAAATAGGCAAATGATCACTTCCAATACTTTTTAATATTTGCCATTGCATTTGTGGAAAATGTCAGGACTGGAAAAAACTTATATCAAGGGCTTGTGCGGTATTATAACTGTAGGAATGGTGGGTAGGATTCCCATCATTTAAGCACATGAAGGCATTGTCGTCAAATAAGTTTGAAAGTATTTGCCTCTTGGGTTTGGCGTGGAACATCCCCATAGTTGATGTTTGCATTAAGGTCACCTACAATAATAGTGTTGTCTGTAAGAAATTGAGCCATTGTTCCATCGTCAATAAGTTTATTGTTTGGTGGGTGATACATATTGAATATGTTTATGGTTTTGTTTTGATTGAGGTAGACTTTGATACCTTGGGCTTCGAGGTCTGATGTGTTTGGAATATTAATGGCTATGTCTTCATAGTACAAATTCTTGATTAAAAATGCAAGGCCACCCCCTTCTTTATTTCGGTCTTTTCTGAGGATATTGTAGTTTTTATATTTGAGATTGTACTTTTCATTTAATTTGGTTTCCTGAAGGGCTATAATTTGTATCTTTTGTTTTTCAGCTATTTCCATTATTTCTTCTAATTTTTTTTTTGTTGCTGTTGAGCACAATCCATTGATGTTGCACTGCAGAATGCTCAATTGCTTGGAAGCTGCAAAGTTAGAAGTTTGTGGAGACTGTATTATACTTATCGGACAGAACCCTCTACCTAAGTCCTGAACGCGCCCCTGTTTATTCTGCGCGACGGGCGATGCAGCATGCAAATCAACATCTGATCTCATGGAATGGGTATAGGGGTGGCAGCTTTCGTTGATCATGGCACCATGATCCAGGCACACTTTGGTGAAAGTCTGACTTTGCCTGTAGTTTGAGGCCGTTCCTAACATGGAAGCAGACGCCTTTGCTGCCGACTCTAACATGAGTACAGACACAGCTCCTCCGTATCCCTGGAGTGGGACCCTTGCTGAGGTCCATCAACCGGGGTCAGTTGAAGTCAGGATTTTTAAAGAGGTCTACTCCTCTTCTAACAATGTGCTGCTTTGTCCGCGACTGCTTATTCGTCAGAGTTATTCTGCTTGTTTCGCAGCTGGCCTTCATATCTGAAGGTCGTTCCCCTATCCGCCACCTGGGGACGCGCCCCTATAGCAGTCAGCTCTGCAAGGGATATATGTTAACTTTAAGACATAATGTAATTAAATCTATTATTTTATCTATTGTTTTAGAGTCTATCATATTGTTATTTAAAAAGGTTTAGTAGTTTCAATTATTAAGTTATGGGGGAGACTGGGATATAAGGCCTCTACGTCGAATGATACTAAAATATGATCTCTCTGATAATTGTAATTGGCTATTTCAGTAATGAATGTTGGAATATTTGCTATTGACATTGGAAATACGTTATTCTTAATTAATGATTGTAAAAATATTGTAACATACTTGGCTATTGGTGCTAGTGGTGAGCTGTGATAGGCTACTATTGGTCTTAATGGGATCCCTTGCTTGTGAACTTTAGGTTTTCCGTATATATAACTTTCAGAGTCTAATTAGATATGAATAATTTAAATTCATCGTTTGATATCATATTGCTTTTGTACATCCTGTTCATTTCTTTCTTGAAATATGTATATTCTCGTTTCTTATCACTTTCATTAACTATTGTAAAAAAGCTTCTGTCTTCTATATATGTTGTTCATTTTGCTTATATATTCTGTTTTGTCCATCACTACTGTCATCCCTCCTTTGTCTGCACCTGTGATGATTATGTCTTTTCTATTTTGAGATCATTCAAGACTGTTTTATCTCTCTGGTTGTTTGGCGCATTTTGTTTGGTTCTTTTAGTATGTTTATAACAGAATTTCTGATAATATTCTTTTCATAGTTATTGAGCTTACATATAGCTGCTTCTATTCCGCTAATTATTTTGATGGTCCTGTGGTTTGCCTATTGGTCTATGTTTTAATCCTTTAGATAATATATTGGACTTCATCATTGCTTAAAATTGTCTTGGAAAGATTGATCACATTAATTGCATTATCTTTTCTATTTGTATCTGGGAAATCATACTTGCGTATCCAAAATTCTATTTTATTGTTATGTCTTTTTCTATTTTTGCTTTCAATATTGCTATTTTAGCGTTAATACTTATTATGATATCATTTAGATGTGATTGGTCACTGTTGAGAGAGAGTAAACAAATTATGTCCTTTATGGTTTTGGTGATGATCCTGATTTTTGAATGACATCCTTTAGTTCTAGATCTTAATAGTTTGTACTGAGTTTCTTGAATTATTTTTGCCGAAAACGGATTCTGACTGGATCTTTGATTCTCAAGGTTGGCGGGATGAAGTTTGCTTCTTCGCATCGGATGTTGAATGCCAGGTGATGTCTCCATCTTACGAGCTGCAATGATTTGTTTGTAAGATTCCTGATATAAAATTCCAAACTAGATGGCGAAAAATTCATGGTAACGTATCTTGATATCAATTGGAAAAGCCCTGTAAGATTTATATATGAATAAAACAAAGCATCAAGGGCTGCGTTTCTTTATTAAAACAAATATATTCAAGCTTTCGGGCACATACGCCCTTCTACAGGAATTAATAAACAATAATCCAACTAGTTTGAAATAATATTTATATTTAAATTTAACGTGCATATCCACGATACACGTGCATTTCAATTTGCAAGGTATCCATCAGACATGTGATATCTTATACTGTGAATGAATTATTTTTATCTTATTTTATTTAAGTCTATTGAATTATATGCTTCTGGTAAATCAATTCTGCGATTTATACTGTTATATTGTTTGGACACTATTGCTTCAATTATTAATCTTTGAAATTTATTATTAATATTGTTATAATGTACTTTAGGTTCATTTAAGTTAAATGTGTGTCCTGTTGAATTGGAGTGCTGTACTATTAATGATAATGGGTCATTTCTGTTTATGTTTCTTCTGTGTTCAATGATTCTATTATGCAATTTTCTTCCCGTTTCTCCTACATATTTGGCATTACAATTATTACATTCTATAGAATAAATTACCTCTTTTCTGCTTGATATATATTCAGTTTGCCTGTTTTTTGTAATCGGGTTTCTTAAGATATCTGATAAGTTGGGAGAGTTGCTATAAAAGGTTTTTATTCCATATTTATCTAGTGTTCTAGAAATGTGGATGGATTTCGGGGAATATGGGATGTAACAATTCTGCCTATATATTTTAGTTTTTTGTGCTGACATGTTAGATGTGACCTGTGCCTGATAGAAATGTTTTAAAATAAATGTTTTGGGATAACCAGCTGATGTCAAATTATTGATAACGGTTTGCGTTTCTTGCGTTTTGTATTGATTTAAAGAACAATGAGTATAAATTCTTTTAGTTAATGTTTTCACTGTGTTAATTTTATGACTAATGGGGCAGAATGAATAAAATTTTATATAATTGGGGGTGAATGAAGGTTTGTAGTAAACTGTTGTTTGCAATCTATTGTCTATTTTAATTATTTTAATATCTAAAAATGGCAATGTGCAATTATCTTCTTTTTCTATAGTGAAACGTAAGCTATTGTTATAATTGTTGAGTGAGGCTAAGATGTTGGGAATCTGTTTTTCTGTACAAATGCAAAATATATCATCTATATATCGTCTGTATAATATGATGTCTGCTGGATATGATGATGTTATCCAATTGTCTATTTCTCTCATAACTATTTCGGCTAATGGAGTTGATAATGGGCTTCCCATAGGGGAACCCTTGATTTGTTTATATTGTTTTTGGTCAAAAGTGAATATGTTAACTTTAAGACATAATGTAATTAAATCTATTATTTTATCTATTGTTTTAGAGTCTATCATATTGTTATTTAAAAAGGTTTTAGTAGTTTCAATTATTAAGTTATGGGGGAAACTGGGATATAAGGCCTCTACGTCGAATGATACTAAAATATGATCTCTCTGATAATTGTAATTGGCTATTTCAGTAATGAATGTTGGAATATTTGCTATTGACATTGGAAATACGTTATTCTTAATTAATGATTGTAAAAATATTGTAACATACTTGGCTATTGGTGCTAGTGGTGAGCTGTGATAGGCTACTATTGGTCTTAATGGGATCCCTTGCTTGTGAACTTTAGGTTTTCCGTATATATAACTTTCAGAGTCTAAATTAGATATGAATAATTTAAATTCATCGTTTGATATCATATTGCTTTTGTACATCCTGTTCATTTCTTTTTTGAAATATGTATATACATATATATGTATATAACATGGGCATCATCACCCAATCAAATGGCTTGGAAGATTTTCTCTAAAAATATACAGAAAATAAAATGCCTGCCTTCATATTTTATATATATTTTTAAACTATCTTAATCAAATTCACCTTTATTAGTTCATTTTTAATTGTTTTTTTTTATTAACTAAAGCAAAGCTCATATCTTGCACAATGACCAGAACTAGCCAATCTCAATTTTCTCTGTTATTATCCCTATATATATAAAAGTCAGTGTATGTATGTATGTATGTGTGTTTGTTCCTATGTCGGCTATACACGTCCACAATACGTAACTAATATGACTGAAATTTTAACAGTATATATAGTAGAATCTGGAAAAACTTATAATGAAAATTTCAGGTCTCTATCCCGAATATTCTTTGAGTTATTAGCTAATTGCGTTGCAAATTTGCCTTTTCGCTCGCAAGCAGCGCCTCTAGCAATAAAGATAGGAAGTAATATCAGCTGACCTAATGTACATGTAAAACGTTTGACAGGACATAGAGAAAAATCTGGAAAAGATATTTATCGGAATTGTAGCCAATAAAAAATGAAATTGACAGGTTCTGGGCAAAAATAGTTGTTTTTTAGTCAGAAAATGATGATGACAATATTGCTGTATCATGTTTATATCGGGAAAAATTCCAAAAGCAGGGACCACGGGTGAAGCCAGTTCATTTTTAGTATGCAGGAACAAAATTATAACAGAAAAAAATTCATTCGAGCAGAAGACACAAAGCCAGATCATCTCTTTATAAAAATATCGCTTCTCAGACACAAAGTTTGGAGCGGGACGTTTCACAAGAGTGACATCCACGGCGCCAATTTATAATTGTAACGAATAGTATTTGAATAAAAACATTTAATCGGGTAAAACCCAGGCGTTGCCCGGGTCATTCGGCTAGTATTAAATATATTTGAACTGAATTTTAATCAGAATCTTACATAGCCACACTTGTTATATTTTTATGAAGCTTTAATTAACATACCTTCTAAATTTCAGAAGAAAAAAATTAAATTAAAGAAACCAAATACAGTTAAACCTGTCTATAGTGCCCCTCTAAATAGCGTTTCCCTCTCTATGGCGCCTGGTTTTAAATACATAGTACGATGCGATTTACATTAAAAGTGACATGTCTATAGCACCTTATTTTGGTGAGTCCCAAGAGGGGGCACTATAAACAGGTTTAACTGTATAATGATAAATTGTTTGAACAAATCTGAAGTTGTTCATTCAAAAAAATAGTTTTGGCGTTTATTGGTGCTTCAAGATCTATGCATTCATGGAAGCCATTTCTGTACATAGTTGACACAAGCAAGTCGGATTGCATACTTGAGAAAGGGAATCATCCAGATAAGTTCTAAAGCTGTGATGGTGTAGACTAGGATAGAAAATAATTTCTTCAACATGACTCAGTTGTTAATACTTTGCTTAAAGAGAAATTTATATTAAATGTATTCCAAATTGTTTCCAGGACATTGGCCCATAATTTTTTCTCATATGGGTTGCTAGCTAGGCATTTGATGCTTCTGGATTAGAATTGGAATTCTTAAAGATATGCCTTTCACATAAATTATGTAAAAAAAATTCTTATCTTAAGAAAAGGAAGATCACAAGAGGCAAATCTCAAGGTAATAAGACCAAATCCAAATAAATAAACGCCACATGCTATTTATTTGGATTTGGTTTTATTACCTTGCGTTTCTAATCTATGATTTAAATTGTGCCTTAGCAAGAAGCAAATCTATATTAAGGCCAATATACCAAGGCAATATAATACAGCTTTTTTTATTTAAATGTAAAATCTGATGTTCCTATAGAATTGGTCCAGTCACTTTGCCAGTTAAACACCTTTTTGGTATAATCAGATTTCATAAATTCTTCTTGAATATTTATGAATAAACTGAACTGATGAGGGCCATAACCCAAATCATGGTTTCCAGGTGGCGTTCTGAATTTGATCTATGTTGATGTTTTTACTCTACGACCAACCTGAGCTTGCAAGATGTGAGAGGTATCTTGTCTGCTAAAATTATTTTCAAGTCAGTATAAATAACATAAAATTAACTTTTGAACTGGTGCTCACACAATTCTTCAGAATTGATAAATCATCAGATTCCTACAACCAAGATATACTCAACCTCTGTCATTATGTAAATCGTGATATGGAGGAAGCGGAAAAGTCACGCACCTCATGAAGGGAGTTGCAGAAAAGCTATACTAAGCCCTTCTTCCTATAGAAATTGACACATTTGACGAGTTTTGCAGACACTGTCGCAGGATTGAAGCATTAAATTTGTAAGGCTAGCTAATGTAGCTCTGATCTCAGCGGACATCGATATAGATATTCAAACTCTCATTCGGAGACGTGTGAAAAGGGAAATTAACAGCGTTGTCGCTGGAAGGAATTCTCCCGTCTTAACACAAAATATGGAAAAGGAGGTAATCCAGAGAGCAGAGGAGACAATAGCTCCTATTCTCAAGCGCCCAAAAGTTCAAACAGGTAGCCTCAAAATTCGACAAAGTGTAGAAGAACGGGAGTATAAACCTCGTGTAAATAGAAAAACCGATCAATTCCGTACCCACAATAACATTCCGATCCGTTTGTGGTACGATATTGTAGAGAACAACGTCGCCGACAGTACCAGGAAAATAGTTTAAATGGCCCAGCCCAATATTTCAATCATAATCTAACTTACTACAATAAAATAACTGTTACCCCGCCAAGTACACACATAACTCTGAAGTTGAAGAAGAAGAACCTTTGTTTAACAAACGACGGAATTATCCCAGAAGTCCATTACCATACCCAGGTCGTGGAAAAGGTGAAAATGCTAGGCGCCAATCACAGTCGTCCATCAGGCGCTCGTTCCAGCCGCTCTCCTATGGCCTATGGACCAGAAAAACTATGTCGAGCGACCTTCAAAGGAGGTGATGAGGTCGCCAAAGATCAAAACCCTTCATCGACGAAAGCTGAATTAGACTCCAATTACCTTCTCGCAATAATCAATGACTGCAAGGTGAGACTTAGTCGACAAAGAAGCATCATATTCGGTAATATTTGACGGATTCGGTCGAAAATTAAGCATCGTGATGTTTGAAGAGCCAGATATAACGATAAAAGTCGTCAATAACCGTTTTGTTTCTTCCATTGGAATGTGTACTATCAAACTAGAGGTTAATAATTTCCTGCAGCAATTCGAATTTCTCGTGCTTTCTAGCAGTAGCCACAAAGTTATTTTAGGATGGAAATACTTAGAAGCATCTAAAGCTATTATTGACACTGTTGTCAATCTCAAATATCTTCCTCAGAGACAGGTAATGATGAGTCGGCATATTTTAGAGGACACATTTTTGTCGAAAATGAGAAGATTATATTCCGCCAAAAACAAGCAAAATAATTATGGCTTTCCACACCTGAAATTCCAGGAATCAAAACTTCAAGTGCTGAGGCTCCAGGAAAGTATTCCTGAACAAAGAAATGTTAATCCCAGCTTCTCTCATTACTATACTACTGGAAAAGCAGAACCTTTGGTCACAAATTGTAAGCACGCAATTAAACATGATTCCCTCTGGAATGTGTATTGCCTATCTTTCTGAAATTGATGAACATAGAATTTGCACAATCAAAGATTCCCAACACCCCACGATAATTCCAACTTGTGACCAAACCAGTACCGAAATCGACCTCAAGTCTTGTGTGGTACCAGAACGTCCAACCGCAAAAAAAAATAAAATAAATAATAATAGAAATTAATGAGAACATCGAAAAAAAACTAGCCGAACAGAAGATCATTCAAAATTAAGTCGACAAGATTAACATCATATCATTCAGCCATCAGAAAGCCCGTGGGCCTCACCAATCGTCTTAGTGTAGAAGAAAAACGGCTCCTGGAGATTTTGCGTCGATTATGGAGGGCTTGAACAAAATGACCAAGAAAAATGTGTATCCCTTTCCTCGAATTGAGAAAAATCATACTCAACGATGGACTTGAAATCGGGCTACTGGAAAATCGAGAATGACGAGGAAGACAGGGGGAAGACCGCATTTATCATGCCAGATGGCTTATTTGAGTTCAAGGTAATGCCGTTCGGGTTTTGTAACACACAGAAAACATTTGAAAAAATTATAGTCTGTTGAAGGGGCTCAGGTGGACAACGTGTTTATGCTACTTAGACGACGTTGTTGTTTATTCTAATACCTTCACAGGGCACCTCTATCGTTTGCGCACAGTCCTGGAATGCCTAAAAAAAAAGAAGGATTGCGACCTAACTCCAAAAAGTGCTGCTTTAGATCAGACCAAATAAAAAATCCTGGAACATCAAGTGGATCAAGAAGGAATTAGACCCGATTATGGAAAAATAAAGCAATAACAGAATTTCCTACGCCGACGAACATTCAACAAATAAGGAATTTCTTGGGATTATCATCATACTAAAGACGATTCATCAAAAACTATGCCGATATTGCACGGCCACTTAATGAACTTCTGTTGAAGGAATCTATGTACAAATGCGGGAGAGAAACATCGTTGAAAGCCTGAAGCAAGCTCTCACGATGAAACCTGTACTCAGACATTTTGACGAGAACGCGCCAAGCAGAAATTCACAGTGACGCTAGCAGGTATGGAATAAGAGCCATTTTAGTGCAGATTCAAAATGGATAAGAAAGGGTCATCGCTTGCGCGTCTTCGCACCTTACAAAAGCCGAACAGAACTACTCAACAACTGAAATAAAATATTTGGTGGTCATATGGGCAATTGGCAAGTCCGACATTATTTATTTGGATTTATTGTATATACAAGGTGCGTTCATAATTTCCAGGACTGCTCTGTATCTTTGAAAAAATAAAAATAAATAAAAAAACTAATTTAATATTTTTTTCAAAATATGCCCCTCCTGCCCTCAATACACCTGTTTCATCTTTTTTCCAATTGTCGAAACAGGAGATAAAATCACTTTTTGAAAGGTTCCTCAAGGTTGTCTTCGATTCAGCTTGTATCATATCAACGTTGGCAAATTTCCTTCCTTTTAACTTCATTTTCAATTAGGATAGAGGAAAAAGTCATTGGGGGCTAAGTCGGGGGAATAGGGTGGATGAGGATCTGTATGGTTGAATGCTTGACCAAGAACTGCAAAACAACTTGGACTGTGTGCGGCCGCGCATTATTGACGTGAAGTATCCAGTCATTGTTTTGCTATCTTTCAGGTCTTTTAAGGCGCACTGCCTCCCTTAAGCGCCTCATTATCCCCAAATAAGCCTCTTGATTAATTGTACGTCCGAAAGGAATAAATATTCATGGTGAACCAAACCATTAATCTAAAAAAAAATGTAACAAGCAATGTCTTGACTTTGGATTTTGTAAATCTTGCCTTTTTGGGTTTCGGTTCCCCTCTTTCAATCCATTGGCTGGATTGACGTTTGGTATCCGGGTCATACTGATACACCCATGTCTCACCCCCGGTAATGATTTTTTGAATCCATTCTGGATCGGTCCGAGTCATTTCAACCATGTTTTTGCAGATATCCATTCTAACCTCCCTTTGTTCCCCTGTTAGAATCTGGGGAGAACAAATTTTGAAGACGTACGGATCATGTCCAAATCTTTTGTTACTATTTGATGACACAGTCCTACAGATAGTCCCGTCTCTGAAGATAAGTCTTTAATAGAAATTCTTCTGTTAGATTTAATTAATTCCTTTATTTTGAGCTTGTTTTCCTCGCAACGTAATGATCTTGTACGCCCAGTATGCTGATCATCGTTTACCTTTTCCCGACCTTTTAGGAAGCGTGAAAACCATTCAAAAGTTCTTGAACGGGATAAAGCTGCATCGCCAAAAGCTTCTTTAATCAATTCATACGTCTCAGTAGCACTTTTTTTTATTTAAAACAAAACTTAATGCAGATTCTATGTTCTTCGAAAATGGCCATTTTAAAATTAGAAATGCGAACCTTACAAGGAAGTTGTTTTGTTCTATTTTTAGATCGGCGCGTGCTCCACGAGACTCGTGCTTTCAGTCAGGTGTGGTCAAATGTCCAATATTTAACTCTGTATAAAATTTTTACTTTAGCTTTTTTATTTATTTTATTTTTTAACCAGTCCTGGAAATTAATGAACGCACCTTGTATATTAATTAATTGTTACCACAGAGTGTGTGTAAGCTCACAGGTAAATAGGCGCTAACCGAAACAGAAAAAAAGTTCCTTTGTTCAATATTAGTTTCCCTTTTATATTTTGTTTTCTCTCTTGTAAATCAATAAATATAATGTTTAATTAATAATTATTGGAATCAGTTTAATTAATAATTCTAAGCAAAGTCAACAATTGGTAGCAGAGCGTGGTTATTTGATATAAAGCTCAAAAGCGAGAATATTTAATCTGAAGATTAAGCAAGAAGTTTATTCTGATCGGTAAACTGAAGCATTTCTAAGAAGATTAAAGGTATTTATATATATTAAGTTAAATTATATCTATATATTGCATGTTTAAAAGCTACCCAATATTTAAATAAATTTAAATAATTTTTGTTTTTAAATTATATTGGTTTGTTTATATTAGCTCAAAAGGCGAAAATGGCTGAATATAATTTTTTATCCCAAAGAAAAATTGAACCATTAACAGGAACAAATTATCAAATATGGGCGTGAAAATCGGCGCAGTTCTGAGAGGAAGAAAATTATTTAAATGTGTAATTTCCGATCCACAGAACCTGATATGGAAGACAAAAGTTCTTAGGAGATTTGGAGTGATAAAAATGATTAAGCTTTTGGGATAATCATCACAACATTGACTAATGAACAAGCTGGAATGTTCATAGGAGAAACAAATGCTAAGAAAGTATGGGACTCACTGAGAAAAACATACACAGGCAATATGGAAGATAAAATTATTGATATAGGCTTAGAATTAAAGAACATTAAAATGAAAGATAATGAAACTGTAGATGAATATATAACAAGGGCAAAAAATATTGCTGCTAGAAGTTCATCATTAGGGCATCAATTTACCTCAAGAGAACTTTCATTTCATATTGTCAGAGGCATACATCCAAGGTATGAAAATATTGCTATTGTCTTACAATCTAAGAGAGAGGCAACAGTAGAAGAGATTCAACAAACCCTAAGAGAAGAGGAGTCAAGAAGAAATATGAGATTAAATCAATCGGTTGAGAATGGGCATGCACAAGTATACAGAATTAAAGATAGAAAAGTTAAACAATTTCAGCCAAAAAGATGTTTTGTTTGTATTAAAAAAGGGACATCTAGCTAATGATTGCTGGTTTCGAGATAAACAGAAACAAGGATATCAAATGAAATGGACTCCTGGTTATAGAAATTACAAATACAGTAGGGAACATTCAAATAATCTAGTGGATACCATGAAAAGTGGATTTAATGAGCAAGCATTTAAAACATATGTAAAAGAATTTGAAGATTCACCAGATGGGAGAAATGATAGGCACATATGGTGTATAGATTCAGGATGCACCGCACATTTAACCCCAAACCTAACTTTGATGGAAAATGTGGTAGATTATGAAAGTCAAATCAACATAGCTGAGAAGGGCAAAACTACCCAAGCCACAGCCAAAGGAGATATGAGACTTACTACATGCACAAGTGAAGGCCAAGAAAATATTCACATCAAAGATATCTTACATGTACCAAATTTAAGGAATAATTTCTTGTCAGTATACGAATTAGTCAACAAAGGAAATTCTGTTATTTTCAATAAGGATGGATCAAAAATTTATAATGAAGGGAATGATTTAGTTGCTGAAGCATATATAAAAGATAGAATGTTTATGATGGAAACAAAGCTAAGAAATGTACCAATAGCAAAAAATGAAAATGTCATGGTTATAAATACACATTTAGCAAATAAAATAGAAATATAAGTTTATGGCATAAAAGATTAAACCATATTAATGAAGAATACATGAAAAATGATTCAAGGACATATTGTAAGAGGATTGGATCTAAAATTTGAAAGGTTACCAGAGGGTGAAGCATGCATAATGGGAAAACTGGTGCAGAAGCCATATAATATTACAGAAAATTATACAGTTAAGCCCCTGCAGTTGATTCATATGGATTTATGTGGACCAATGCCATGTCAATCTTTAGGAGGATCTAAGTATTTCCTTGTTATAGTAGATGATTACAGTAGAATAATTCTTTGTATATTTCCTGAGGTCAAAAGATGAGACCTTTGAGAGATTTGAAGAATTTAAAGCAAGAGCCGAAAACGAAATAAGTCTTAGAATAAAAGATGTAAGAACCGACAATGGAACTGAATTTTGTAACTCTAGATTTGAAGGACTTTTCAAGAGAAGTGGGATCCATCACCAACTTACCACAACATACTCACCACAAAGTAATGGAGTCGGAGAGAGAGTGAATAGGACTCTTATAGATACAGCAAGAACCTTACTAATTGACTCAAAATTACCCATGAAGTTTTGGGCAGAGGCAATTGCTACAGCTGCATGCATTAAGAATTGTACACCCCACAGGGCTATCAAGCACCATACACCTATGCAGAAATGGAATGGCAGGAAGTCATCGGTCAAACACATTCGAATATTTGGATGTTTGACACATTGGCTTGAGAGCAAACCAAGAAGAAACAAGTTTTCACCAAAGGGTAGAAAGGGAATATTTATTGGTTATTCCATTAAAGAAAAGCTTACAGAATATATGATATAATGACAAAGAGAATTCATGAAGTCAGATCAGTAAAATTTAGTGAAGATAAGAGAGGAATTGGTTATGCAAATGACTAATGACTAATTGTGATAATTTTGCCTATAAATGAAATAGTGAAGAAATAGTTGCTGAAGACTTTCTTATCTTGAAAAAAGACAATCCTGTCACAGAGGGTGAAATGAAGTCTCAGAAGGATACTTCAGTAAAACCAGGTGGTGACACAGAAAATGACTCAACACAAACTGAACCAATAGAGGAAAGATGCGCAAAAGGAGGAAGAAAGAAAGGAGAAACAAAGAGCATCTTAGAAGAACGGCACAAAGCAAGACTTGAAGAACAAGAAAGAAAATTGATTGGAGAAGAAGTTCGACGCTCACAAAGAATAAAGGAGAGGAATGATGCAAACTTAATTATGGAAATAGATCATTATATCCCGGAGAACTTTAAAGAAGCAATGGATAGTGGAGAAAGAAATGAATGCACAAAGCAATGGAAGAAGAGCTCAGTGAGATAGAGAAACATAAAGTATGGACACTAGTACCAAGGGAAAATGGTATGAAAGTCATCAATAGTAAATGGGTCTACAGTACAAAGAAAACCTCAAATGACGGCATATATAAAGAAAGGCCAGACTGGTTGCTGTTGGATGCAATCAGAGATATGGTGTGGGACTATAAGGAATCTTTTTCACCTGTATTCAAAAAGGAAAAGCTTGTGAACAATAGTAGCTCTTGCAACACAACAGAATTTAATCATAAAGACTTATGATGTGAAGACAGCTTATCTCTATGGTGAGTTAGAAGAGACAGTATACATGAGACAAACAGATGGTTTTATGCAAAAAGGAGAAGAAAACAAAGTGTGTAAATAGGAAAAAAAAGCCTGTATGGTCTACCACAATCAGGAAAATCTTGGAACAAAAAGATCAATGAAATTTTTATACCAGTTGGGAATGATTAGAACCAAATGTGATCCATGCGTCTATAAACTCCAGAGAGGAGAAGAGTATGCAATACTGGGTCTATATGTAGATGATCTCTTCATTGCTGGAACTAGTAAGGAAATTAATGACAACCTAGCTTCAGAAATAGAAAAATATGTTACTCTAACAGAAAAGAAAGATAGCGAACCATTTATTGGAATTGAAATAAAAAGGGCAGAAGATGGATTTTATATCTATCTCAGACTCATTATATTGATACAATTCTTCACAGATTTGGACTGGAAGAATGCAACAGTGTGCAGACACCTGGAGATCAAAATCAAAATTTGATGAATATTTGGACTCTAAGACAGTAGATAAAACTGTATACCAGAAATGATTGGATCACTAATGTACCTTTCTACGGGTACTCGACCGGACATATCCTTCAACGTCAGGAATTTATCACAGTATAGTAAATGATCCAAGGGAATACACTTACCTGGAGTTAAAGGATTTATAGATATCTGAAGAGAACAAGAAATAAAAATGTTGGCATATAAGTCAAAAGACAACAATAGCACAATAAGTACTGATGCGAGCTGGTGCACAACCCGAGATGCAAAATCCTATTTAGGCTATACAGTCAAACTTGGCAACAACTTAATAAACTGGATAAGTAGGAAGCAAAATTTAGTAGCCTTGTCTACATGTGAAGCAGAACTTATTTCAATATGTGAAGGCATTTCAGAAGTATTATGGTTAAAGGGATTACTAGAAGAACTTTGTGAAAATTTAACTTTCCCAATTACCTTGAAAAGTGACAGCCAGGCTGCAATAAACTGGATACAATCTGACAAGATTACTTCACGAACAAAGCACATAAACCGAAAGTATTATTTTGTGAAAGAGGAAATTCAAAATGGAATCAAGCTGGGAATACACTAAAAGTGAAGATATGGAGGCGGATATACTAACGAAGAGTCTACCTAAGGACAAACTACGGAAATGTGCAGATAGCTTTGGACTTGCTGATTAGGGCTTACACACAGGGGAGCATGTGTTGTATATATATTAATTAATTGTTACCACAGAGTGTGTGTAAACTCACAGGTAAATAGGCGCTAACCGAAACAAAAAAGTTCCTTTGTTCAATATTAGTTTCCCTTTTATATTTTGTTTTCTCTCTTGTAAATCAATAAATATAATGTTTAATTAATAATTATTGGAATTAGTTTCATTAATAATTCTAAGCAAAGTCAACAGGATTCCCCTTTAAGGTTGTGACTTATCATCATTCCTTGTGCTGGCTAACAAACCTGAAGGACCTTTCGGGCAGATTGGCTCTCCGCCTAAAGGAATACTATATTTTAATTACATATAAGACTGGAAAGATTCACAAGGACGCAGATTGTCAATCGAGCAATCCTTTAAGAAACAAAGCTGAAGATGATGATTTCCCGTTTTTAACAACCTTTGGAAACATCATGGATGAACAAAAGAAAGACCCTTATATTTTGAAAATTCTTGATAATCTAGCAGAACCTTCATCCAAGGACAACCGCTTCAAGATTGTTAATGGTATTATTTATAAGAATAATTTTACCCAATTGGCCCTCCCTACTACTGATCATCCCTAAACAACTGAGAGCTGACATATTGAACGAGCTGGCAGGTCATCTGGACTTTGTTAAGACTTAGGTTAGTCAGAAAGAGATATTTTTGGACAGGGCTCTATCGGAGTCTTAGAAAATGTCAGCCACTGTCAGACCTGTCAAAAAAGAACGCACCTCAACTACCGCCTGGACCCCCTGATACCTATACCACCTCCAAATCGACCATTCCAGAAAGTAAGTATAGATATACTTGGACGCTTCCTAATATCACGTAAAAAAAAAGAGAGATGAAATCATAGTGTGCACCGACTATTTATCCAAGTATGCAATCACAGAGAGCTTGGTATCTGGAGAAACTCAGAAAGTCGCGAAATTCCTAGTTGAGAAAGTGATTCTGGTCCATGGAGCACCTAGAGAGATTGTGACAACCGGGGGCCGCAACTTCCAAACGAAACTCATCCAGGAATTGACCCGCTGTTGCGGAATTATTAATAGAACCACTACTGCGTACCATCCACAAACCAATGGACTAACAGAACGACTGAACAGAACCATAGCAGATATGTTGTCGATTTATATAGACCTCGAACAGAAGAATTGGGATGAAATCTTGCCCTTCATCACTTTCGCATGTAATACTGCAAAACAGGAATCAACTGACTTTACACCTTCTTTTTGGTCCATGGTAGGGAAGCTGAAACTCCTCTTGACATATTATTTTCCTATCCAGAAACTACAAAATGGCGACGATTTTATCCAAGAGATAGAAACAAGAGCAGAAGAGGCGAGACAGATTGCACCGATTTCATATAATGAAATCACAAGACATCAATAAAATGAACTATGGCTTCAGATATAGAGACACAGCCTACTGCCCTGGTAACTTGGTGTGGATCTACACTCCAGTATGTGTTGGTTTGAGCAAAAAAAAAAAAAACTTATAAAGCAGTATTTCGACCCCTACCAAATAACCAGGAATTATGAGACGTTTTATGAAGTTAAACCATGAAGAAGAACAAGGCAGACGCCGAAAACCCGAGGACATCGTGCACGTCTTGAGGATGAAACCATACCACGGCCCCATTTGGACAAGAGGACCAAGGCGTAGACGTCATGGAATCATTGGCGTAAAAATGACCAATCTAGCTCTGAGGCCACAGCTCTCTATAAGGAAGGAGTAATGTAACATTTAATTTATCACTGAACTATTTATTTTTAATAATCTTTTGCTTATGATGATGATTCAGAACATCTAGAATCCTTTTTTGCATTTGTAAATTAATGTGATGATCGTTTCAGATTTTGATCTTCAGACTCATAAATAAAATATTTTATTTCCTCTGATAAGCTTTACTTGTCTAAGTAATTACTTTACAATAAATATATATTTAAAAATTTGCTGGAGCTATTCATGCACCAAAAGAGGCACCTCTCCCTTTAATTGTGCATCAGAACGATGGTACTTTGCACCACCCTAGTAAAAAACTTTACTAATGATAATAAAGAATGAGCCACAACACCAGTTTTAGGACATTCAGAAAAAAAGTAGGGATAAGGGTCAGAGCCCGAAACCATGGTATACAGGTTGGGTTTTCGGCTGAATTTGCCTAAAATGGTGGTTGTGGCTCATTCTTTATCATCACTAGTAAAATTTTTTTTACAAGGGTGATGCAAAAGTGCCACCGTTCTGATGCAAAAGGGAGAGGTGCCTCTACTGGTGCATATATATGAAAAATATGATGAAACTCTTTGAGGGCTATGTTGGAGCTCAGGCCTAAGAGTGTCTGTATTCAAATTATTAATGACATTTTGAAAGTAAAACAGTGTATACGGTATTAAATATGTATAATGGGGAACAATGGCTTAAAATACACTGCGTGACATTGAAAATGGAACACCAAGAAATAGTGGCCAGAAAATTATGCAAATTTCAGGGTAGACGCGCCTAACCGAGTTATGCAAATGATGTAAAATGCGCAGCTCTCGTGCGCACATGGAGTAAGATATAAGGAAGGAACTTGCAGAAAGGACAGTATTCGTGTCGTTATTTCTTCAAGGAAAATCATTGTAGAAATTTTGTTCTTGTGTCAAAAGACACGTGTAATAACAGAGAATGCCAGGTCATCGTAAACGGAGGCAGTTCAAGCAGACAGACGCTTTTACGAGGGGCATGGTGATCAGACTGAAAAAGGCAGGTTGGTCCATACGTCAAATCGCAGCTGATACACACCTTGGTGCGGTCCACGGTGCACCGACTGTGGAGAAGATGATTGGAACAAGGAAATGTGGCAATTTATAGGAATGCCGGTGCAACCAGAGTGACGTCAGCACGTGTGGATCGGCGTATCCTTCGACAAGCAGTGGCGGCCCCACAAGCCACTTGTACCGCCATCCTGCAACATGTGCAAGACACCCTAGATCATTCCATCTCGACCAGAACCATTTCCGTCGATTGGTTGCTAATGGCTTGCACTCATGCCGTCCGCTAAGAAAACTGCCATTGACCCCACCGAATAGGCGCCAACGTTTGGAATGGTGCCGGGCTAGATCGACGTGGATGACGGAATGGCACAGGGGCGTGTTCTCAGATGAGTCGCGTTTCTGCTTGTCCAGTGATAGTCGCCGTGTACGCGTGTGGCGTCGACGTGGAGAAAGGTCCAATCCGGCAGCAATTGTAGAACGCCCCACCGTGCGAAAACGTGGAATCATGGTTTGGGGCGCAATCGCGTATGATTCCAGGTCACCTTTACTTCGTATTCAGGGCACTATGACGGCCCAACGATACGTTGATGATGTGATGCGACCGGTGACACTCCCCTACCTTCAGGGGGTACCCAATGCCCTTTATCAGCAGGATAACGCCCGACCGCACACTGCTCGCATTAGCCAACAAGCTCTGCAAGATGTACAGATGCTTCCCTGGCCACCGTACTCTCCGATCTCTCATCAATCGAGCACGTCTGGGACATCATTGGACGCCGTTTGCATGCCTTGCCACAGCCGCGTTCAGAAGACGAACTGTGGCAAATGGTTGAGAGGGAATGGAGAGCCATCCCTCAGGACGCCATCCGTACTCTGATTGACTCTCTACCTAGACGTGTTGCTGCGTGCATCGCCGTCCGCGGTGGTCCTACTTGCTACTAAGCCGACGCCGTTCTCGCTCTGTATTATGGCTATCATTTTGAAATAAAGATCACTTATTGTTCGTCCCTGTCTCTCTCTGTCTGCCGAGTTTCATCACTTTCTGGCCACTATTTCTTGGTGTTCCATTTTCAATGTCACGCAGTGTATAATAGAAAGTAAGCTGAATGAAGACAAAAAAAAATGTTAAGAATTCCCTATAAATTGAAATGAAGTGATTTTGCCTATAAAATATCAAAAAATAGACTGAATTGATACACATTCAAAATGGTTAAAATGGCATTTATTAAGCCAAACAGTGTGAAAGAGTAGATACAGTAGAGCTTCCATTGAGAGGATGCCTAAAATCGTAGCTTAACCCGTCTCTCCAAGAGGCAGGTCTCTTATTAAAGGTCTATTAGAGATTCTTTAATATCAATTAGAATCTCCAATGAGAGACCACCTACAGAAGAAACAAGTTGAGGAGTCATGTTTTTAGGTGGTCTTTCTTAAGAGACTCTATTTACATATATTAAAAATCAACATCTTCTTACTGTTATGTTTAATTACTGCTAATATCTATATATAAAAATGAATGTATGTCTGTCTATCTGTCAATTATTAATTGGACTGAGCGAGTATTGTGAGTTTCATTATTCTATATGGTCTGGAAGCATATTAAAATTAAATATACAAAATTTCAAAGGAAATTTGGAAATTTGTCCGTTCTTGGCCAACCTGACAACCCAGAAGTCTGAAAATTGGTCAGCTAGCATTGTCATCAGGTTTGAACATGTGTACCAAATTTCATATTTCTAGGTGCCCTATAAGTATATTAATAAAAATTGATTACAAGATTTGGCGACAGACAGATAGACATGGAGGCAAGTTAAATAAAAGCTTTTAAATAAAAAGAGGATTAATCTCAATGAAAATGGTACCATTAGAAAGAGCGTAAAAAGTATACCAAGAATGCTTAACCGTAGAAGGAGAAATCGAAGGAAAATCGCTAAAAATGAACGGTTCGCGAGATATTGGCAAAACAAAATAAATAAAATTAAATATACTAAATTTGAAAGGAAATTTGTCCGTTTTTGGCCAACCTGACAACCCAGAAGTCTGAAAATTGGTCAGCTAGCATTGTCATCAGGTTTGAACATGTGTACCAAATTTCATATTTCTAGGTGCCCTATAAGTATATTAAAATTTTATTACAAGATTTGGCGACAGACACCCAGACAGATAAGCAAGTTAAATAAAGCTTTTAATAATAATAATAATAATAATTAATTATAAAAACACTTTAAAAAAGCTTTTATTTAAAATGCACTAAAAATAACAAAATAAATATTTCTGAAGTATTGCTTTTTTTTCTGAAGGTACCATTTAACAAATAAAATAATAGATTTAGAAATAAAAGTGGTGGGGGGTGATAAGCATTTATGCAGCAAATAGGTATAAATTTAATGAAAGGCATAATCTTGCTAATCATTTGCTTCATATAAAATCACATTGATCTCAAATTTATTATTATTGTACCCCACCGCTTTTATTTCTAAGTCTATTATTTTATTTGTTAAATGGTACCTGGGTGGTGTTGTCAGTCCGTGGTCGTTGTTGGGGAACTCTCCGATCTCCTGCCCCAGGTTTCTTTTTTGTCTTTGTTCATCCTGTCGACTGAGTTTTTTTCCTGTGGTAAATCGTGGTCTGGTCTGTTGTTTTGAGTCATGGGGAAAGATGGTGATTGCGCAGTCGTGATGGTGGTGAGTGGTAAAGCACACAGAGACGAATCAAAGGGGAATCTGAGGCATCAGAGAGAGGGAACGCAGAGACCAAGTTGCGGCCGGCGGGCCATCCACCCGTTCACAAAAACTTACTAACGATCTATCCGCTGCTGCTGTCTGCTATCTTGCATCTGCTGATCCGAATCCCATTGGCTGCGGGGCAAGCCCTTTTTATATGCTCAAGCGTTACATCATCGGACGTCTGGCGCCGCGGTGTCTGGGCGATTGATCTCAGGTTTCGGTTTTGGTAGTTTAGTTTTGGTTTCCACGTTCCTTCTAGATGTAACTCTTTATTTAATTGATCACACAAAAACGATACATACAAAGTTAAATTGATTAGAGGAGGATTGGGTACAATGATTAAAGTTCCATCTTAGAGTAGGGGGTGTGATGAGAGGTGGTGATTATTTACACAGGTGTTTATGATTCTTAAATTACCACATATATCTGAAGGTGTGAAAGTATTTATTGATGACGTCACGGCGACTAGTCGACAATTATTAACAAACTAGCGGATGTACCCGGCTTCGCCCGGAGGTTTTACCCGAGTAAAGGTTTGTCTAACGAACATTTGTTAAAACAATTCTCTATAAACTTATAAAAAAAAAAGATATTTTGATAATATGAAACTCGTAAATTTGAATCTCTCGATAAAGTGAACATTTTTTCCGGTCCCTGTGTGCCGTGTCATCCTGAATTTTGTCTTTCCTAATTTTCTACATTACAAAATCATCATTTTATCTAGTGAACATATTTTCCCGGTCCCTTGAAAAATACCCGATAAGTTGAATAAAATCATGGTCGGTTGTGGAAGATGGACGTAGTTCCCGGAGGTCACCCGCGAGGCTTTTTTCTTGTCTACTTTTCACAGCTGTGTCACCAACTCTGCCCGCGCGCGCCAGGACCTCTTGATCCCTCTGATTGGTCGGTGGGAATTTGGACTGTCCAACAACCGGCCGGCGGCCGGACGGGGGGGGGGGGGGGGGGGGGGGATTCCGGGGATCCCTCTGATTGGTCGGTGGGAACTTTGGCCGGCGGCTGGACTACATTTTCTCGGTGGGGGGGGGGGGGGGGCAGACCTAAGCCTATCTCCCTCGCAAGGTGGCGCTGCTTGCGAGTTAAAGCTACAAATCTGCAAATAACTCTAAGGATATTTAAGATATTCAAGAAATTATTTTTCGTAAACCTTTCCGGGAATACACCTAATAATATCCCAAAATTTCACGGCGATTGGGTGTATGGTTTTTGAATCCATAGAGGACACACACACATACACACACACACAGACAGACAGACATTCAATTTTATATATATAGACTAGCCGAACCCGGGCAACGCCCGTGTTTTACCCGATTGAATGCTTTTATTCAAATACTATTTGTTACAATTATAAATTGGAGCCGTGGATGTCACTCTTGTGAAACGTCCCGCTCCAAACTTTACACGTACATTAGGTCAGCTGGTATTACCCCTCATTTTCACCGCTAGAGGCGCGAGCGAATTGACTTTTTGTAAATATACATAATTATAAAGATAGAAGCTTCTATAGAAATAAATAAAATAAGCCGAAATAGCTCAGTTAGGAGAGCGTTAGACTGAATATCTAAAGGTCCCTGGTTCGATCCCGGGTTTCGGCATCTTTTTTTAATTTTTAAATTTCTACTTACCGTAACTTGACACTTAACGTGACAGAATTGTCCATGACGCTGATAACTGTATTAAATATAATCCAAATTGTGCCTTATCACACACTATTTATTTATTTGGATTAGGTCTTATTACCTTGTGTTTATAATCTACTAGACAATGACCCGGGCACCCGGGCAACGCCCGTGTTTTACCCGATTGAATGTTTTTATTCCAATACTATTTGTTACAATTATAAATTGGAGCCGTGGATGTCACTCTTGTGAAACGTCCCGCTCCAAACTTTACATGTACATTAGGTCAGCTGGTATTACCCCTCATTTTCACCGCTAGAGGCGCGAGCGAATTGACTTTTTGTAAATATACATAAATATAAAGATAGAAGCTTCTATAGAAGATAATGATCATAATGATGATGCGCGCGCATCCGTGAATTGAGGAAAGACGGTCGTGACTATATATATTAATAATAAAATAATAATAATAATATAATAATAATAATTATTATTATTATTATCATTAGATAATGATAATGATCATGATGATGATGCGCGCGCATCCGTGACATGAGGAATTGTTGACGGTGGAAAGACGGTCGTGACTATATAATCTATAATCCAAATTGTGCCTTATCACACACTATTTTTTTATTTGGCCTTATTACCTTGTGTTTATAATCTATGACGTAATGCCGGCGGCGCGCGCCTGTTGGCTGCCGGCGAGTACGTGTCCTCCCTGTGCGCGCGCATCCGTGACAGAGGCGGCCGATGAGGAATGAGGAAAGACGGTCGTGACTATATATGTTGATAATATTAATAATATAATGATAATTAATATTATTATTATCATTAGATAATGATAATGATCATAATGATGATGCGCGCGCATCCGTGACAGCGGCCGATGAGGAATTGAGGAAAGACGGTCGTGACTATATATATTAATAGATTAACCAAGCTATCTACAGCTAGGGAATCATTAACAAGCAAGCATAGAAATATTTTAAAGACGATTTTACAAATACAGAGTAATATATATTTTTATAATCTGTTGAATATATTTTCATTGAATAATATTAAATTAAATAATAAATTATTTCTTCGCCACAATATAAAAGGGCGTACCTGGATCTTTTGAAGAAAAAATGTTTTTTTTCTTTAACAGATTCAGGTACGCCCTTTTGACCTAAACTTTATGATAGTGTTTTTTGTTTCATTAATATGTGATAAGGTTGAATATATAGATAATATATAGGTTCAAATTTCAGAACACATGGATTTCACAGATATAGGAAAAAATATTGAGCTAACAATGGGGATAAGTATAGCAACAAATAAATAAATAATTAAGAATTGAAAAAGATGATCTATATATTTAAAAGAGACTACCTTATAATATAATTTATATTATAGCTAACCTTTATTTGGAGAAGGTTAGAATACTTTTAAATAAAAATAATGGTTCATATATATAATTCAGTAAGAATATTTTTGAAAAAACGAGTAAATACCTTTCTATAAATGTCTTTTTAAAAGTATTTTGTGAATTATTCATTTTATATACATGAACTATATAAATTAAATAAAATATAATTCAAGTGTACACATTTTAAAATATCGGAAAATAAAATGCGAAGTTAGTTTTACTTTCCCGGGCACTGAGTATTTAAATTTTGAAATTTGACCAAAATCTTTATTTTAGTTTATTTATTATTATTTATTACCTTTTAATATTTGTCACTAATAATTTTTATTTTGGGCATATCTAAGATGCTAAGCCCAATTAATTCAATTTTAAAGGTAACAACATTCACATTTTTACTGATATCTGTTTACTGTTTTGAAGACGTCACAAATAAATTATTTCATGGGAATAATAATGGCATTTTAGCAGCATTTGGTGATTTCGACACAAATACCAAACTCGATCTTTTCGTCATAACACAAGACTTTAAAGCAATAGAAGTATTAAATACAACTTTAGAAGATTCTTATTTTAACCAATCATCAATAAGATGCGAAACAAACGACTCGATTACAAGTGCTGTACCAGGAGATTACAATGGCGATGCAATGATGGACATTTTAGTGACGACAAAAGGAAAAAATGGAAATACAAATGCAATGATATTTTGGGGAGGCATTGAAAAAATTGATTGTGATCAAACAATTATTGCAACACTAGTGGATCAGCCATTGGTATTGGATTATAATAGTGACATGATTGCAGATTTTCTTGGTCAAGAAGAAAATGGAATAACCTATATTTGGCTAGGTGAAATCAATAAAAATTTTACGAAAGTCAAATTGGGGTCAGAAAGTATCACATCGTATCAGCCTCTCAAAATACCACATTCTTCTGCATTTATTGATTTAAATGGAGATTTAGTATCTGATATTATGCTAACAGGTAAGGAAACTATTGAAATTTGGATAAATGTTAATGGCAAATATAATAATTCAAAAAATATTAGTTATCCACCAGATATGAAACATGTTGGTCAATTTTTATTTGTAGATATCAATGCAAAAGGCAATGTTAGCCTTGTAGCCCCAGCATGTAAAGATTCAGAATGTCTTCATTCAGTAATTTTAAAATATGATCTTGAACATGATCGGTGGGAAGTTATTTGCGATGCATTTTCAACAGCAAATACCACATATGGTTTTCAATTACCTGATCCCAAGTTGCCAGAAGTTTCACAGATTTCATTAAAGTCTTCTGACATAGATATGGATGGCTATCCTGATTTTGTAGCCGTTGTTGAACCCAAGAAAGGTGATCATAAACAATCAAGGGTTGTACTGATCAAAAATGAACCTGGTTGTAGTGGGTGCAATACCACAACAACACTACTTCCACTTTGGGATGTGCCAGGATTATCTGACATCACCAATGTTCAGCTTGCAGCCTTCTATGACATCTACGATGATGGTGTAATTGACTTGTTAGTTCTGCGTCGTGATACAGCCAACAAGTGGGAAATTCGGGCTCTCCAGAATATCATCCAAGATGATGCCTGTTTCATCAAAGTCCTTGTTCTTACAGGTAGATGTTACAACAACTGTCCAAATAGTAAATCAGTTTCATATGGCACCAACCAACCTGGTCCAATGATTCGTTATGAGACCTACAAACCTAACGGAGAATTTGAGACTGGAGTGGCAGGCCAACTCTACCAATCTGCCTACTTCTCGCTTCAGCTACCCTACTGTCTCTTTGGTTTGGGTCAGATGCCCAACTTTGTTGAAAAGCTCACCATCTCCCTACCAATGAACAGTAGTATCTCCAGAGAGCGGGCGTGGACCCAGATCATCCCCAATTCTCAACTGGTAGTTATCCCTTACCCATCAACCAATCCTTCCCGTTGGATCAACAAGCTCTTTGTAACACCAAGTCATCTGGTCATCATGACTGGTATCGCACTCCTGGGCACTTGCGGGATCATCGCCTTGCTCATCGCACTCCTACATCTCAAAGAAAAGAGTGAAGACAGACGAGAGAAGCTCCAAGAAGCCCATCGTTTCAACTTTGATGCCATGTAGATGACAACTTGTGGGTTTGTGAATATCCGTCGAATCATATTAACCATCTAGTCGCCAACACCTCTTTTAATCTTAATTCTCTCCAAAAGCTACTCTTTCCACCTATTTTCCCCACCTTTCAGTCAAATCTTTATTTATACTCTTCTCAATATGTCTTTCTTGTACAGTTTCACAGAAAACAATCTCCTTTTCACCTTTCCATAAGTGTAAACTTACTTTTGTTTTAATATATATAATGTCAAATTACATAAAGTTTACATTTTTTTTTTTAAATCGGAATTTCAGCAATCTTTTTGTAAAAAGTATTTCTTTTTTACAATTTTTTTCTCCTTTTGATATTGATATTATATATATATGTAGTTTTTATTTTTGTTTTGTGTGTTTTAACATTAATAGCATTTTAAATTGCTATACTTATAATGAATGCTTTTTGAATTAAAAATGTTTTTGATAATGATTTTGCTTTTTAAAGATTTGTTTTAGGTCTTGATCACTAAATATAGATTAAATAAAACATCTTGGTGTGTGTGGATATATTGTTGTTGGAGATATGTGTGAATAAAGAGTATAACATCGCAATACCATGGCTGTATATTTCTGTGCGACTATGGCTGTTTATTTTTTACTATAATAGTCATGAAAGTCTATAGTTCATCCCATATATTTTTCAGTATAGATTTCAAGATTTTGATAAGTTATCAATCAGCTTTTCTTCTCCTTGCTTTTTTTTCTGGCAGATTCTTTGGGACTTAAGTTAGTTGCCATTTATTTTTATCCTTAATTGCTATCTTCATTCTTGTTTTTCTTAATCCAATTCCTATCCAAATTTCAAGTTTCAAATAGTTGATGAATTTTTTTTTTTTTTGGAAAGAATTGCTGATGCTGAATTATTAGTGATAATAATCATTGGAAATAATGATTGATATGTTAGAATTGAAAAAAAAAATTATAAACCATTGTTTATTATAATTCTTTTTTTTTTTTTGCTCCTAAAAATTATTTAATATAATATAATGTGAATAATGAATATGTAAACTATATTTTATATAAATGATAAGTGTGGGAACAAAAATAGATCTATATATATATTTTTATTCTATACAAATTTTTGTTTTGAATAAAATTTGCAATTTCAAATAAAATGGTAAAAAATTGTAGAACTCATTTATTTTCTATTAAAAAATATCATTCCAAGTTATTCTATATGATTACATAATGTTTTTTTTTTATATATGATTTTTTTTTTTTTGCTTTGTAAATACTTATTTGCATTTTAACCTATGTTGCCAGGTTGTTTATGCAAAAGTTTTAAATCTGTGATGGAACAATAAAATATTTTGTAAAACTTCAATATTTTCAGACTATGTTTAGTTGCAAAAATTAATAGATTTTATAGAACATATAATATCTTAACAATATTCATATTTTATTCATTAAAATAATTTTATTGGAAATAGATTTTTAGTACTTTTGAAAAATAACTTTTGTTAATAGTATTCATTTTTCTATATTTGGCATTTTTTGTATAGCTTACTTTTTGATTCTAGTAAATATATAAATTTTAAAATAAAAACATTAAGCCTCCAGGGAAAAGATTCTTTTAAAATTTTAAACTATTAAAAGAATCTTTTCCCTGGAGGCTAATGTTTTTATTTTAATATTGATTCAAGGGATTATTTTATAAAATATATAAACTTATTGTTAAACACAAGGTAATAAGACCAAATCCAAATAAATAGTGTGTGACGTTTTGGTAACAGCATTGTTACCACCATCAGACAAAAGTACTAACTAATATACAAATTTACATTCAGTAACAATGCTGTTATCGAAACGTCACACACTATTTATTTATTTGAATTTGGTCTTATTACTGTGTGTTTATAATCTATAATCCAAATTGTGCCTTATAAATTTATTGTTCTTATATTGTGTGATATTATTATATTTTATCATAATAATCTTCAAGCCCATTTAAATACTTGATAAAACAGAGCTTTATGTCCCATAAGGGATTCCACTCCATGGCAATGGGATTAATTCCTTCTGGACCTCTCTGGTCAATTTTATTCCCATCCTATGGATGAAGTATAAATCATGGTACTACTCTACATAATTTCTTGTCTACTTGTTGATACAAGAAAATAAGACCTAATCCAAATAATTTAATAGTGTGTGACATTTCGGTAACAGCATTGTTACCATCATCAGACAAAAGAATAAATGAGAAAAAAAAAATTCACAGCATGTTCTTAAATAGTACTGTTATCAAGTGTGTAAACAAGCTAACAGAAAAACTAGTTTTTTTAAGACAACCTAAAATATTATTCTTAGAATTAAAAGTGATGATAACAGTACTATTTAAGAATATGCTGAGATATTTTTTCCTTAACTTTATAACAGTACTATTTAAGTGATAAGGCACAATTTCCAGCACTTTTGTCTGAAGATGGTAACAACGCTGTTACCGAAACGTCAAACACTATTTATTTATTTGGATTTAAGTCTTATTACCTTGTGTTTATAGTACTATTTACGAATATGCTGTGATATTTTTTCCTCAACTTGATAATAGCACTATTTAAGAACATGCTGTGATATTTTTTTTTCTCATTTATTCTTTTGTCTGATGATGGTAACAATGCTGTTACCGAAAGATCACACACTATTAAATTATTTGGATTAGGTCTTATTTTCTTGTATCTATAATCCAAATTGTGCTTTATAATTGTCTTCTTGTTGTTCACTTCTTCTCTACTCTGTGGCTACTTATTGTCTACTTTTATGCTTCTTGTCTAATGAGCACATTTTTCCCGTATTTGAGACATATAGAGTGGAACCTCATTATAATAGCCTATTTTATAACAGAAGCAAGAGTCTAATCCCACCAGCGAGTGCAAGTAACCAAACAGGGCTCTGGCACATTTGTTAGTGCAAAGTCGAGCTGCTTTTCACATGTGTAGACATGTGGTCCACATACTGAAAAAGCAGTCTAAAAGCAGTCGCCTACTTCTACCCACCATGATTATAATTGATATGATACAAGAAAATAAGACCTAATTTTAATTAGGGGGAAAATCTGAAACAAAAAGAAAATTTGGATATTAGGATTAGGTCTTATTTTCTTGTATTATAATCTATAATCCAAATTGTGCTTTATTATAATTGATATGATAATTATCCTGGCCTGTACCACGTGTACTAGGGATAAGCAAAAAAATAAAAAATAAATAACAGAAGCTTTGCTATAACATCATAATTCTATGGTTTTAAATTTTAATTCCAAATTATTTATAGTAACATAAAATCTTGTTCCCAAGTGTTGTTGTTATAACAATGTATGATTAAATGCTTAATACAAGAAACTAAGACCTAATCCAAATAATTTAATAGTGTGTGACGTTTCGGCAACAGCATTGTCACACACTATTAAATTATTTGGATTAGGTCCTATTTTCTTGGATTATAATCTATAATCCAGATTGTGCTTTATCGATTACATGCTTAATTTGTCACAGCTCTAAATGGTTATCACAGCTCAAATAAATCCACTTTTATAGCCTAGAAAACGCATTAAAAAAGAGTTATAGGGCAATCTCCTGTAACACATGACTGAATGACAGCATCTTTGCCAGTAAGTCCCAGTAACAGTATGTATCATGATTAAACTACATTAGTTTCAGATTTTGCATATTACCAATATGGTCACATAGAAAAATGAGGAACTCCGCCTTTGCCGGTCCCAAGCCCGGAGGAGGAGGGGGAGCAGTAACAAGCTCACTAAAAAACCTGGGCTCAGCTGGCCCGGCTGATATTACCCTGTAAGGGCTCCTAATCCAGGGATTACAGGATAAGTAGCGTTTGTACTCCATGTTAGGAGCGGCTGCATATGGCGTCTATTCTTCATGTCAGAGGCCGCCATTTTTTTTGGAGCTAATTTGGCCTGCCACTGAGTAGTGCTCCCAGTCTTAATGACAAAGGCAGACGCATTATACTTCACCCAGTCATCATGGTTTCAAGCTTTACAAACTTGATACCCTAATATGATTGAGTGGAGATAAGAAAGAAGAAAAAGAAGAGGAAAGACAAAGGTCTGGATGACAAGTCATTTTTCTTGATCAAAACCAACTCTTTCATATAAATAATACACTAACATAGTTTTAAGTTGTAATGTTTGAAGCAATCTCCTCCAAAGATACTGAACTATACATAGCGATCTATGTACAATAGAACCTCCATGAGAGGACACTCACGCTAGAGGACACCTCTCTACAAAGGACAGTTTTCATTTGCAAAATTACCATTTTAACTATTTAGCTACTCTCCGGTAAGAGGATACCTCTCTCTAAAGCACACTTTAGCTCTGCAATTAAGTGTCCTTTACAGGGAGGTTCTACTGCACCAAAATTTGTTATTTTTTATTTAATGTGTCACCCACACTTATTTTTATTCTCCAAATATATTTTTAGGAATATTTTTTATTTATTTATTCAATTTTCTCAATTTTTTTTTGCTTTCAAATTTTACTTTATTTATTCCTACGGCCATACCACATTGAAAACACCAGTTCTCATCCGATCACTGAAGTTAAGTAATGTGGACCCGGTCAGTACATGGTAGGGTGACCACCTGGGAACACCGAGTGTAGCTGTAGGCTATTACCTATACGGGGGTCGGTAGAAGGGCGGTCTACACCGTTGGTTTTCGACCGCTTCGACTCGGGATCAAATCCCACATTGGCCACTTTTTTCTAAAAAAAAAATGCTCCAATGGCACCCCAATCTTGCAAAAGTCCACCCCCACCAGTGAGTCCAAGTAACCAAACGGGGCTCTGGTACATTTTTAAATACAAAGTTGAACTGCTTTTCGCTTGTGTAGACATGTGATGCACTTATAGTAAAAGTAGTCGCCAACTTCTACCCACTATGAATATCATGGCCTGTATACCACGTGTACTAGGGATAATAATTTAAAAAAAAACTTTATTTATTCATCATCACCAAATTGCTTGGTTTTTAAAACATGGTTGTTTGAATTTTCAAATTTTAATAATTCTTTATGGTAAATGTGTTGTGTTTTTTATTCAATTGTTAATATTTACATAAAAGAACATAGATGCTTAATGAGAAAAATTTGCTGACTAGTAAAATATTAAAATGAATAATTTTTAGCTCTTCATTAGAAAATGGGTGCCGTTGCCATGTTAGTCACCATGGACAAGAATTTGATCAAATAATCCAAGGGTCCAGGGGACTGATGTGTTCGGACTTCTCCCCCCCTAATAATAACAAGACTCAGAATGAAACACTATAAAGGAATGACAATACATCCAGATGGCACAAGAACCTATAGGACATGCAACAACGGTCCTGGTGTGGAACTAACACCTACCCACATATTCTCATGCCCAACAATGACCGCAGCCTTGCAGAAAATTGACATTGACCCAGAGCAACAGCTTTACACACCCAAAATAGTGAACTTTGCGACAACTGTGATAGAGATGTATGGAGACATCTGAGGCTCTTCATTGGACACAACAACAATAATCTTTTGTTAAAATAATAAAGGCAGTCAAACCTCTTCAATTCAATACTTCAATGGATAACTGATTCCTGTCGAATCAAAGTCCATGTGGTATTATAGTCTGTTCAATTAGACATTTGTGGTCAGGATTTGGTTGAAGAAAATGTGGAATTAAAGTCTGTGTGGTATTATAGTCTGTTCAATTAGACGTTTGTGACAAGGATTTGGTTGAAGTAAGTGTGGAATCAAAGTCTGTGTGGTATTATATTCTGTTCAATTAGACTTTTGTGGTCAGGATTTGGTTGAAGTAATTGTGGAAATAAAGTCTGTGTGGTATTATAGTCTGTTCAATTAGTCATTTGTAGCCAGGATTTGGTTAAAGTAAGTGTGGAATTAAAAGTGTGTGTGATATTATATTCTGTTCAATCAGACATTTGTGGCCAGGATTTGGTTAAGTCCGTGTGGTATTATAGCCTGTTTAATTTAGACATTTGTGGTCAGTTCAAGATTTCTTAGAAATCAAGAAATGTGTATTAAGGCCAAATTTGCATAAATACAGAGTTCATGTAAAAAAAAATTAGGTATCGATATTTAAAAATGGCATATCCTGACTGCTCACATGAGCATTTTAGATGGCAGAGCAACTCCGCCTTTGCCAGTCCCAAGCCCGGATGAAAAAGGAGGAGGGGGAGCAGTAACAAGCTCACTAAAAAACTGGGCTCAGCTGGCCTGGCTGATAGTACCCTGTAAGGGCTTCTAATCCAGGGATACAGGATGGGCAGCGTTTGTACTCCTCGTTAGGAGCCGCTGCACATGGCATTTGTTCCTCATGTCAGAGGCGGCCATTTCTTTTGGAGCTAAGTCGGCCTGCCACTGAATAGTGCTCCCAGTCTTAATGACAAAGGCAGACACATTCTACTTCACCCAGTCACTGGTTGTCAAACAGACACCATCAAGGGTCACAACTTGATACCTTAATATGATTTAATCTAGATAGAAAAGAAGAAGAAGAAAGGATTGTTTGTGAAGCAGACCATCCTCACCTCACGCAGATAATTATCCTAATGATTGTTCAATCTGCAAGCTAATTTATTAAGTGTTGCACAACTTGCTAAGTGTCTTCAAGCAGAAGTGGTGCCACATTTTAAAATCAAATTAAATTTTTATCTAGTTATAGAGACAATGTTATCTTTGGGGAGAAGTATTCTCTTACCAGAGAACTGCTAAGTAGTGAAAAATGGTAATTTTGGTAATTAAAACTGTTCTCTTTATAGAGAGATATATCCTCTAGTGAGAGTGTCCTTTTTCGTGGAGGTTCTAATGTCTCGGTTGTCAAAAAACATTTAGGCATCGCCTGTGTCTTCGCGGCCGGGGTCGTTGTTCACCGGCAGCAAATCCTATGGCCTGGTAAGATGGCTGTCATCGACCTTACCGTCCGGGGAGACTCCATGACGTGTGTCAATGCCCTCATCTCTCATGCCGCTGAAGAGCGATGCCGCCAGCTTCAGACCATCGTAGCTCTGGCGTATGAAGAAGGTGCGTGGATCATCGGTGATCTGAACATCTCCGAAGAGTCGCATAAGAACCTAGTATCGGGTTCGGTAGTAGCCCTCTTGGATCTACTGTACCAAGCCGACATCGTCGACGTCGTCACCTTCTTCGATGCTGCACTGGAGCACACCAGGGTTGCTACTATCGGAAGCCGGATTAACGCGCGTCGTCTGAACAGATTCCTACTTCCATCAGATTTCTGCGACTGCGTCACCCAATACCAAACCATCGACTACTCCTACTCGGACCCCCGTGCTGTTCTAATCCAAGTAGGAGACCCAGCTCCTACAAGACTTCCCTGTATTGGCAAACTGCTACGGTTAGACATGTTTTTCGATCGAATGGAAACGTTCATCGATGAAATATCGGAAGACCTAGCAAATCTTTCACTCTCGATGTTATGGGAACAATGTACCAGGATCAATGCAGATCTAGCCGCGGAGATACGGTCCCTCTCACCTGCCGACGCCGAGTCCGTCGGTCGAAACGTCGAGAGAACACGCTACCTCCTGAGGCGAAGTCTGGAGGACGATACTGCCCGCTCTGACTATCCTTCCTTGTTAAACCTCGGGCGTTCCCTCCGAGCCAGACGTCGCTCTTCTTCGCCAACGACGACCGTAATGCCATCTCCGGGGGCCAGCTTTGGCGTTTCTTTCTGGAGCGCTTAAGCGGTCGCTTCGCCCAGGCTTAGCTTGGAAGAAGCCATCGCTTCCTAGCTGAAGTGACCGCCTTGGAGATCGACGAGTGGGAACAGATCTTTCTCGCCGACATCTCTCGCGATCAGATAGAAGCAGCTATCCATTGGCTGCTAAAAGGCCGTGCCTTAGGATAGGATTACAGTTTACCCTGCGAGCTTGTCAAAGCCTTTGAAGATTTCTTTGCTGAAGTTTTTTTTGGCCAGTATTCGAGGCTTCTCGACTCCGCGGGATCTTGCCTCCATCTTCAAGGCGCAGCAAAGTCATCCTGCTGCCGAAATTGCATGTTATTCCGGGTCTAAAGGCATTCCGACGAATAAGCCTACCAACGACTGACTATAGGGTCCTCAGCGGCGTTATCATGGGCCTTCTGCATCGTCCTCTGTCAAACCTCGTGCCCGAAAGTGAGACCTACGCCGTTCCGGGATGGTCATTCTCCTGGAACATTCGCGAGTGTCCGAAAAAGTCGCCAGGGCAGCGAGAGATAATACACCGCTGGCTGTTATCTCTCTGGACCTGAAATCGGCGTTCGACAGCCAGAGCAGGAGCTACCTGTTCGCCTTGTTGGACATACTAGGCCTATCATCTGCCTTCCTCGGATGGGTTGCTGTCCTCTACGGGGAAGCAGACGCCTCCATCCGTATAAATGTTTATACTAAGGCCTTCCAGCTTCTCAACAAGGTGAGTAAGGGCTGCCGTTTCAGCGCCGCTCTCTTCATCATTGGAGTTTAGCCTTTACTTCGCCGCCTCGAGAGGATTTTGGGCCGCGGTTGCAGGGTTGCCTATGCGGATGGCATCGTACTCTTTATCTGGAACGACGATAAATTTGAGGTCGAGCCCTTGATATTCGAAGAGTTCCGTATGGGCTCTGGGGTGGCTGTCAATTCCAGTAAGAGCTGCGGGCTTTGGCGCTGTTCCTGAAAGCATCGGACGGATTCTCCTCTGGAATTCTCCTGGACGTCCGAAACTCTAAATGTTCTGGGCTGCACGATCACCGTCGGGAACACCGTCGCCTTCCAGGCCTCCCACTTTGTGAGACTGCTAGAGCGAGCGGGCTGTCGCTGGTGGATCGTGCCCGCGCAGTCTACAGCCTGGCCCAGGGTTTCATCCTGCACCACCTCCACGGCTACGTTCCACCTGAAACTACCATGGGCCGGTTGCAGGCGCGGCTGGCGCACTTCGTGTGGGGTACGAGCCGAGTCTCTTGGCTTCCCAGAGAAATTCTGGCTTGCGCAGTCTCCGAGGGTGAAGTCGGCCTGCTTGACATCGGGGGCCAGCTTCGTATTGCCTGCCTGAAGGGGGGTCCAGGCCTCACTGCGCGCCACCGCCAGCGGCTACTCTTGGCTGGTCCGCAGGCGGGCGTGGCCGGCTCCTGACGTCAGGCTCTCACCGAGGAGAAGGAGACTTCTGGGCCTCTGGAAAGCCGTGTCCAGAATTATTGAGCTGGACCATCGATTCTTCACCCTGCCAGCCTGAGGTCTCTACTTCTTCGAGGCGACAACAGGATTCTGCGACCGCAAACCTGCTGGCTCCCGACTGCTGGCTACAGGCGACTGTCACGGACTTCTCAGATGGCGCCCCTGCTCTAGTGCGCTCAACGCGGGCTGCGCTGCTGGACGCACAGCCCTGGGGACCTTCTGTCTATGTTTGTCTACTAGGTGAATAATCATTAGTCACGTGACGTTACGTCAGCGCTTCATTTGTAAATTTCTAATATATAGATTTCTCTCTCGATGCTTTTGGTATTCAGAAAAATGTGTAAATATCTTCTTGTGTTAAATTATTTTGTTTATTTAATGATTACTCGTTATATGGTCTTGTCTATAATATAGACATGGGGCAATCAAATATCGACGTGAAACCAAACTCCCAGGACAGTGAAACATCTGGTGGAGACGCCGGATTTGACCCGGTAATCAAAAGCGGGAATATACTATCCGTAAACACGATGTAGTAAAGATCTCCAAGAATGGATTGAATCCCTAGAATAAATTATATTCATATATAAGTGGGCATATTATATTATTGCCAGATATGCTGCTATAAACTTAGTAGCTAGAGTCAAAGCGTACTATGACCTATACAAGCCCAATTTTACAAAATGGGAATTAGTGAAAGAACATCTTATTGAATAATTTCCTACAATCGATGACAAAGAAAACTTAAGAAGGAAACTTCATTAAATGCGGAATTACAAAACAAAAACAGCTGTAACATCCAGAACTGATTATAATGGCCCTTCAACACGTTCCCAGTGCAATCTTTGTGCAAACCCAGACATATCAACACATAATCGATATACTGTCCTAGAATATTCAAAATAGGAGACGTGCCTGATTCGAAAAACCAAAGTAAGTCGACCATCAATAAAATAAAATAAAAATTGATTCTAAATATAAGATCCAGGTATGTGTGAAATACATAGGGTTTAGTAATGCTTTGGTGGACATAGGCGCAGATTTATCAGTGGTCGACATTAATACAGCGAGAAAAATCGAGTGGGAAATAAAAAAAATTAACACAATCTGTGATGGCCAGATGGACGAAATTTTGAATTGATTAGGGTTATATAAGATCAAAATTGATAAAACTTTTTTCTCATACGTTTGTTTTAATGAAATATAAATTCGAAACGCTCATCCTGGGAAGAGAGAGACCTGTTGAAAAAAATTAAAGAAAAATTAATTTTTGAAGACGAACAAGATAGAATATGATATACATTTTGAATCCAAAAATATATACATTAAGTAATAAAATAAGAAATCTAAAAGACACTACTATGGGTTTTCAGTCAAATTCGTAAGAGCAGAATTTGAAGCAAATGATGTTGAATATCTTATTGAACAAAATAATTAGCTGATTCATACCAATAGTGTCGGAGAGATGCTTAATCACTGTGAAAAACAAGCAATTTCATATTTGGATAAAGGCATACTCACGCTCTCTTAAGATATTGAGAATCCAAACACTGAGTTTTTGCAGTTCACCCTTATCAATCAACTCTATAAAAGATAACAGCTGAAAATACCGAATCTAAAGTTTCAAAATCAGTTTGTGACTTACCAACTCAGGAACAAAGCGAACAAAAAAACAACTTTTATCTAACTATTCATATTTATTCTCTTCAGACACACAAAATTAAGTACGACAAATTTAACTAAATATCAAATAAATATCAATGATAATAACCCAATTAAACACATGCCTTACAGATTTAGTGCGGCAGAGAGATACATAATTAATGAACAATACAAGATAAGCTTCATGAAGGAGTCATTCGCCCATCTTCAAACCCATGGACGTTCCCAATCATATTAGCAAAGAAAAGAATGGCAACACAGGAAGCTCAATGATATAACTGTGAAGGACGTTTATCTCATTCCTAGATTGATGACGTCATGGACACCCTTCAAGGGTTGAAATATTTCTCAGAAATTAATCTTAAATAATATCAGGGTACTGGGGGCAGGTTTAAATCGAGGAGAAGGACAAAAAGAAAACAGCTTCCACAACATGCCACGGTTTGTATGAATTTAATGACATGCCTTTTGGCTTATGTAATGTTCCAGCTACGTTCGAACGGCTTATGGATAATGTTCTAAAAAGTCTTAAAAGGAACAGGCTTATGCTATTTAGATGTCATTATTTACAGCCATGAATTTGAAACATATTTCGAAAGGCTGGAGAGAGTTTTCAAATACGTATTTCCCTGAATCAAACTTAAAATTAAATGTAAAAAAAATGCAGACTCGCTTTTGAAGAACTAGAGATACAAGCCAACATGGAGTAAAGCCACCAGGTCGAGAAATAGCGAGGCAGTTAAACATTTCCCAAAACCCAAGAAAGTAAAAAAGTGCAATGATTTTTAAGACTTTGTTGTTACTACAGGAAGCTCATTAAAGATTTTGCTAACTTAGAGAGCCGATTCTCTTACTAAACTTCCAAAAAAAAAAACATCGTATTTGAATGAGCCAAAAATAAGTTCAAGAGAATTTATTTAAAACTTTGAAGATGGCTCTATTAAATTCACTTATTCTAGCACATTTTCACGCTCAAGCCTCTACCTGAATTCACACAGATGCGTCGAACGTTCGGACTAGGTGTAGTCCTAGTGCGAACAATTGATGGACAAGAAAAGGTAGTGTCTTATATCTGTAGAACCCTAAATAAATCAGAACTCAACTATTTTATCACAGAGAAAGAATTACTGGCAATGGTTTGGGCAATATCCAAATTACGTCTTTTCTTTACGGTGAGCAGTTTAGAGTGATAACAGACCATCATGCTCTCTGCTGGCTTAAAAATCTGAAAAACCCTAATGGTAGATTAGCCAGATGGGCATTAAAATACCAGGAGTATGAATTTGAAGTGATACACAAGTCTGGGAAGACACAATTAGATGCTGATGGCTTATCATGAGGACCTCTGCCTAGAACTGAACCTGAAGATGACTGAGATAAAATTATTTTTAGGCAGATAAGAAATGAGATGGACGAATTCATTGAAAATATACTAGAAAGAGCTTTAGGGGAAATGATGGCAATCGCTTCCTTAAAAATTTCAATGAAGAAGATGGACTCTTTTATAAAAAGAACCCAGACCCATACGGTAATCTTTGGATACTTGTTGCAACACAAAGCAGAAAGGAGGATATTATTAAAGAACACCATGACCATATGCTCTGCGGCAGTGTTGGGCAAATATTAATTAAAATGATTTATTAAAGATTAACAATTGATTAATTGTTAATTGTAATTTTCACAATTAACAATTAATCAATTGTTAATTGTACTTTTCTAATTAAAATTAATTAATTGTTAATTGCACTTTTCAAATTAACAATTAATTAATTTACAATATAACGCGGCTGATGATTGTAAAACGAAAATTAAAATTATACCGCGAATGTTTCTTTTTTTAAAAATCGAAATTTATTTTCAAAGAGAAATAGCGACATTTCTAACTTTGAGGATGAGGTATGGAAAGGTGAAACATGAAGAGTAATGGAGCCCCTGGACACTTTTTATTTTTCCGTTCTCCATTACTCTTCATGTTTCACCTTTCCATACCTCATCCTCAAAGTTAGAAATGTCGCTATTTCTCTTTGAAAATAAATTTCGATTTTTAAAAAAAGAAACATTCGCGGTATAATTTTAATTTTCGTTTTACAATTAATTAATTGTTTAGAGAAATTTAATTAATCTAACAAATAAAAAAATTACTGGTGCATAATTAACTGGTATATAATATACTGCACAGGCCTGCGTGTGGGACGTGGACGCAGGTACAATATAACTATTGAACTATTTAAATACACATGTTAGCAACAAATAAAAGACTGATGCAAATGATCATCAATAACTTTAATTAAGCATGATTAGATAGACAATGATAATTCATAATTTCTTGTAATAATTTAAATTACATTTCAGTACCACTCTCTTCTCGAACATGCTGTCCGACAATTCGTGACTCTTTGGCAGATTTGTCATTGTTGCAAAAGAAAAAAGGCGTTCAACTGCAGCTGACGATGGTAAAGGTGTGTTGTATTTAATAAAAACACTTTTTATCTCAGGATATCTATTGAGTAGTTGCAAATCTTGGCTTTCCTCTGCAAAAAAATGCAGCATCAAAAGTTCTGCTTTATTCATTGGTGCATCGGAGGAGCATCCGTTTTTTTCTGAGATTGAACTATCGGAGTCAGAGTCAAAATTGAAAAAAAGGTTTTCTTCGGTACTTTTTGTTGTTGCCACTGTTGCTACTATATTTCCAATAATTTTTTCGGAAATGCAGGTCTTGAAAACTTTTAGAATCTTGGTACGATCCGCGGGCTCAAAACAAGTCAACCATTTATTTTTGAATCTTGGGTAGGATAATGCCGCAATAGCCGCTATTTCAGCTTCAGGAGTGGTGACGTCAAGCATGTCTTCAAATCTCTTCTCTACACTCTCTCTGTATGCCTTGACCAACGGATTGCAAAAGGAAAAGTTGTTTTTCTTTTCAATTTTTAGCAATTTTTTTCTCAGCGCAAGAAGGCACGGCAGAACTATCCCATAATATGCGTTAGTCTCTCTCTGCATTATGTCGAGGGCTTCTGCCACTGGCGAAGTGCACGTCAAATACTCTTGTATGTATTCGAATTCGTTGTCTTTGATAGCATTTTTTATGTTTAATAATCTATGTAAGAGTAAGCTTTTTTCTTTAATATCGAAAATTTGCTGGAGGGCATCAACAAGCTATTCCATCTGGTCTCACCAGGTCGACTTAACGTGTGTCCTAACACATTCTGCATTATTTCAGCACTCTTTGGTCTTCCTGCAGCCTTCCACAAAGCATTACATTTCTTCATGATTGCAGCATGCATTTGCGACAGAGGGGTGTCTTGCTCGCTTAAAAGTTTGTTCGCGTCCGTAGTTGCGCAAAGGCTTAACGTATGCGCACAGCATCGTAAATGGGCAGGAAGTAAATGCTCAGGATCTTCTAAATTTGATGATTCGTCGTCTTCAACATCTGATTCAGAAAAGGCTTCTGTTGGCTGAGAGTCTGGCATAACTTCATCAACAATATTTATATTGGTCAATTTGACACCGAACATTTTGAAAGCTTTTACTAAATTGCTGCCATTATCCGTCACCGATGCAACAATTTTATTCGTATTGAGGTCGAAATGATCGTTAATTTCTTGAATTATATCGGATAGTCGATTGTAGCTGTGGACGCCTTTGAATCGTTGACAAGCTAACGCCACTGAAACTCTGCGTAGATCATTTGTGATCCAGTGCGCTGTAACTCCTATAAAACTTCTCTTTTTACTGGACCAAATATCTATTTCTGTGCACACATAGGAAGCTTCTTTTAGTTTCGACTTTATCTTAGCTACTTGCGTTTCATAGTGGTTTTCTATACGACGTCCTAGTGAACGTCGACTCATTAGAGTTAGCCCCATTTCAGATATTTCCAAGTCCGTGAATATTTTTGAAAAATATGGATCTTCCACTGCACGTAATGGGATCATGGAATGTATAAAATATTTCAGAATATTTTCATCGAATTGTTCTTGTGTAATTTTATTCTCATTTGACTTCTCAGTTTTTACCTCGGATTTCTTTTTTTTTTACATATCTTTTGTACTCTTCAATGCATTCTTGCCCGTGTTTTCGCTTCAGGTGACTCAAAAAGTTTGACGTACAATTATGATATCCTTTAATTTTAGTTAATACATCTCTTGGACATTTCATACAAAGCGCTGTGATTTTATTACCAGTGGACTCTTCAAGCAAGGATTTGAAATATGTTCCATCTAGCAAGTAAAGCCGCGCTTGCGAAGACGAACACTCGGCGGTGTCAGTTGGTGGCACAGGCGAAGATGTTTCTAATGACTCATTAATGTCCGAAACCGAAAAAGTCACTGGAATGTTACTGTCTTCGTCCATTTCGTTTATCGACGCCATTTTATTTCACTAGTCTAGAACAATGTATTCTTAACCAAAACAAACATTCACGTATGTAAAAGGGTTAACGTGACAAGAATAGTTCATCAATGAGAAGGATTGATTTTTTTATGCAGTGTAATTTTTTAAACCTTTCATTGAATCTGTTATTTTTATTTATTCTGTATTAATACATATTTAATTGTTAGTTTTAATTGTTTCATAAAACAATTTTAAAAATTAATTGCAATTAATTTAATTACAATTGATTTAATTGAAAAATTAATTGCATTTGATTTAATTGCAATTAATTTAATTTCAATTAATTTAATTGCAAATTGCAATTTAAAGATTAATTACAATTGATTTAATTGCAATTAATTTATTAGCAATTAATTTCTTAGTCAATTAACAATTTAATTGAAAAATAATTTTTTAATGCCCAACACTGCTCTGCGGCCATTAAATAGTTGCAATAACTATATATCGATTAAAAATAAATATTATTGGCCCTTTATGCTAAAATATATTTCGAGCTATGTAAAGACATGTTACCCTTGCCAGAGTTACAAGGGTCTCTCCAAATGTTTTTGCAATCAATATTAAATAATTAAAATATTGAAAAATAAATTATACCATAAAAATCTACATGTAATTTACCTAACTTTAACATTTTCATAAAATAGTAGCAACAATGACTCATAGAGGGCGCGACTTTGTTTACAGCGGCAGCGGCAAATTCTAAACATTGCATAAGGCACAATGTAGTTGACTAGAAAAGGTTTACGCGCAACCATCTTTTTTGATTATAAAAGTAATTAAACTTCTAAAGATTCTCATGAGAGATTGATGAAAGCTTTAGGAGATAAAGCCCCTTCTATTAGAACAGTTTTTAATTGGTTTAATTAATTTAAATTTCGAAAAACCAACCTTGAAGATTAAATTCTTTCAGATCGACCAGCAACAGCAGTGACCCAATAAAAAATTGAGCTGGTAAGATTTTTACCTAGAGAAGATCGAAGAATTACGTATCAGCAATTAGAGAAAAGTGTGGGCATTGGATCGGCAGCAATCAACACCATCATTAATGATCATTTAAAATACAGAAAACTGGTTAGAAGATGGGTAACTCACAGCTTGACTAAAGACCGAAAACTTAGTCGTGTAATTTCATGTTTAAAAAATTTGATGAAGGAAAATCAAAGGCTGTTTTTAATACAACAACAACAAAACAACTTTATTAGGGCGTCTTGCCCTGTACAGATTCGCCGTGGAATTACAGACAATATTCAACACAATAGAAAAGGGAGAGATAGAGTATTTACAATTAAGGTATGGTAAACAGGGTGACTTTTTTTATTGAGGCTGTTTTTAACATTATTACAGGTGACGAAACTTGGATTTACAATTTTGATCCAGAAACAAAACGGCAATCTACTCTTTGGTGATCTTCAAAATCATCTCCTCCTAAGAAAATTCGCAGACCTCGAAGTGTTGGAAAACAAACTTGTTTTTTTTTTTTTTAGAAAAAGTGCTATCCTGAATACGCGCGGCATCGCCGCTCTTCGCCGGAGAATCCAGCTCTGCTGTTTTCTCAAGGAGCATGAGATAGACATCTGCTTCCTGCAGGAGACCAACGTCATATCCCTGGACGAAGAAAGAGACCTCTGCCACGGCTACAGCGCCGTTGTTGTGCCTTCAACGACCACCGTGGGATCAGGCCTCGCCTGCGTCTTCGCGGCCGGCGTCATTGTTCGCCGGCAGCATATCCTATGGCCTGACAAGATGGCTGTCATCGACCTCATCGTCCGGGAGTCTCCATGACGTGTGTCAACACCCACGTCTCTCATGCTCCTGAAGGGCGCTGCCGTCATCTCCAGATCATCGCAGCTTTGGCGCGTGAAGAAAGTGCGGGGATCTTCGGTGACCTGAACATCTCCGAGGAGTCGGCGAAGGACCTGGTATCAGGTTCAGCAAAAGCCCTCGCGGAGCTCCTGGACCAAGCCGACCTCGTCGACGTCGCCACCTTCTTCGATGCTGCACTGGAGCACACCAGGGTTGCTACTATCGGAAGCCGGGTCGACGCGCGTCGTTCGGAAAGAAGCCTACTTCCATCAGGCTTCTGAAACCGCGTCACCCAATACCAAACCATCGACTACGCCTACTCGGACCACCGTGCCGTCCTGATCCAAGTAGGAGACCCAGCTCCTACAAGACTTCCCTGCATCGGCAAAGCTGCTACGGTCAGACCTGTTTTTCGATCGAATGGAAACGTTCATCGACGAAACATCGGAAGACCTAGCAAATCTTTCACCCTCGATGTTATGGGGTAAATGGACCAGGATCAAGGCAAATCTGGTCGCGGAGTACGGTCACTCGCACCTGCCGTCGCCGATTCCGGCGGTGGATACATCGAGAGAGCAAGCTACTTCCTGAGGCGGAGACTGGAGGACGACACTGCCCGCTCCGACTATCCTTCCTTGTCAGACCTCGGGCGTTCCCTCCGAGCCAGACGTCGCTCTCCCTCCACCTTCACTGACGACGACGGCAACGCTATCTCCGGGGGCCAGCTTAGGCGTTTCCTTCTGGAGCGCTTAAGCAGTCGCTTCACTCAGGATCCAAGCTCGGAAGAAGCCATCGCCGACTTCCTAGCTGAAGTGACTCCCCTGGAGTTCGACGAGTGGGACCAGCTCTTTCTCTCTGACATCTCCCGCGACCAGATAGCGGCAGTCATCCATCGCATACCAAATGGCCGTGCCTCGGGATGGGACGGGTTACCCTGCGAGTTTGTCAAAGCCTTTGAAGATTTCTTCGCCAAAGTTCTTTGGAAAGTCTTCGAGGCTTCTCGACTCCGCGGGGCCTTACCTCCATCCTCAAGGCGCAGCAAAGGTGGTCCGGGTCTACAGGCATTCTGGCCAATCAGCCTGCCAACGACCGACTACAGGGTCCTCAGGGGCGTGCTCATGGCCCGTCTGAGACATCATCTGCCAGACCTGGTTTACCAATGTCAGACCTACGCCGTTCCAGGACGGTCTTCCTCCTGGAATATCGCGCGAGTGGTGTCTGACGAAGCCGCCCGGGGCATCCAGACATGACACGCCTCTGGCTGTCTTCTCTTTGTACCAAAAGTCGGCCTTCGACACCCTGAGCAGGAGATACCTGTTCGCCCTGCTGGAGAAGCTGGGCCTACCATCTACCTTCCTAGGGTGGGTTGCTGTCCTCTACGGGGAAGCAGACACCTCCATCCGGGTCGGAGATGTATACACCAAGGCCTTCCCGCTTCTCAACGGCTCTGAGGCAGGGTTGCCGTCTCAGCGCCGCGCTCCTCAGTATCGGAGTTGGACCTCTGCTACGCCGCCTCGAGAGGACCTTGGGCCGCGGCAACGTGGTCGCCTATGCAGACGACATCGAACTCTTCATCAGGGACGACGATCATTTTGAGCGCGTGCCCCTGATCTTCGACGAGCTCCGCATGTCCTCCGGGGTAGCAGTCAACTTCAAGAAGAGCTGCGGGCTCTGGTGCGTTTACTGGAAGCATCGGGCGGATTCTCCTCTGGGAATCTCGTGGACGTCTGAGTCGCTGACCGTTCTGGGCTGCATCATCACCACCAGAAACATCGTCGCCTCCCAGGCCTCATACCTGATGGGGCTGCTGGAGCGAGCCATCGCGAGGTGGTCACCCTTCACCCGCAGCCTGTCGCTGGTGGGACGTGCTCACGTGGCCAACAGCCTAGTCCTGGGTTCCATCCTGCACCACCTCCACGGGTACCTTCCACCTGAAGTCACCATCGGCCGGTTGCAGACGCGGTTGGCGCGCTTCGAGTAGGGTACGAGCCGAGTCTCGTGGTTCCCAGGGCGCATTTTGGCTCGTCGAGTCTCCGATGGTGGCGTCGGCCTGCTTGACATCGTGGGCCAGATTTGGCTCGCCTGCCTAAAGGGGGTCCAGGCCTCTCTTCGCGGCGCCGCCAACGGCTACTCTTGGCTAGTCCGCAGCCGGGCGTGGCTGACACCGCCAGCTCCTGACGTCTGTCTCTCGCCCAGGAAGAGGAGACTGCTGAGCCTGTGGGAGGCCGCCTCAAGTGTTCTTGAGCTAGACCACAGAGTTCTGCATCCTGAAGTCCCCGCGCCTTCGAGGCGACAACAGACTCCTGCGGCCGCCAGACCTGCTGGCTTCTGAGCGCTGGCTACAGGCGCCTGTCGGGGACTTCTCCGATGGCGCCCCAGCACTAACGCGCTAAACGCGAGCCTCGCTCCTGGATCCGCTGCACCTGGGGGCCTTAGCCAACGACTCCTGTGGGAAAACGCCAGCTCCGCTATAAGGCGGAGTACGAGGTGGAGGCCATCGTCCTGCAGGGATCGGCGACCCCCATTACCCATCTTACTAGCCAGAGGGCCCGCCGGGCATTGGACTCGGCGCGGCTCCAGGCGTATCCTACTGCAGAGCTGACTGCCCGGTGGACCCCCACCGTGGATGTGCCCCGCTCCATCCCCTGGGCCGACCTGCGTCGGAACTGCTTCTCGGGGCAATACGCAGATGTCGCCCTACGGCTGGCCCTACCCCATCCTGACTCGAGGAGTTTCACCTGTGCCGCCTGTGGCTCCAGGGACGGGTGTCTGAGCCACAGATATTGGAATTGCCGAGCCGTGCGACCTCTGCTCCGGGAAGTGTTTGCCTCCTGCGAAATGCCCCTGGATTTGCAGGCCTGGCTCTTCGGTGTCGGCCTCCATCCCGAGGCAATAAATATCACAAGTGTGACGAAGGCTACCATTTACAAGTACCATCTTGGTCTTAAGTTGGGTAATGCCAGCCATTTTATCGACCTGCCCACTCTGTGGGAAAGAACTCTCGCATTCCACCGGTGGCGGAGTATTTCTCGAGGTGGGCGCCACCAATGACGACTTGTATTTGTATTTATATATAAATGTGGTGAGGTCTGGTAGCCTCTTGTAGAATCCTGTCGACTTAAAATGTGGTGTGAGATCCTGTTGACTCTCGCTATACTGTGTCGAGCGAGAGGAACAGTCAGAATAAGGAGTTTTCCAGTACCTCTCTGCACCTTGGAAGACCTTTTACAGTTCTCACAAAGTACAGGCAGTCGTGGTCGAGGCAGAGTGGAAAGCTTGGGAATGTCCATACAAAAAACGAAGACACAGTTGCACTAAGAAAGTTCCGTGAACAGATAAAAGTTGAACTAGGAGCGAAAGATGGAGATGGAAGAGTTCTTACTGGTCTACATGGTGGATGAGGTGGACCTGGGGTACAACCGACGAGGGCTCACGCAGATGGTGAAGTGCTGTCAAGTGACTGTATTTTTGGCTAGGACGGAGGCTTTATATACCTTTTCTGAGAAAGGGAGTATTGCATTTCACCAGATGTGAAGAGCGTGGATCGTCTGGCGATATTCTAAACTGGCGCCGTCCTGACATTTTCCAATATATCTTTAGATGCTGTTTTGTGACTTCCATCTATCTCGAATTTAGACGTTTTTGACTTCTTTCCCTTTAGTTCAACTCTTAATCTATTACAGAGTTTTATTTATTCATCCTCAGTTTGTACAAAGTACATTACATATGATGATGCAATGACACATGTCAATCATGCGTATAATCATTTACAGATGTGTTTCTATTATACAACATGAAAATCTTGTTATAAGTTATATACAATATGGGGTTGTTGGTTTAAATTACTATAGATGGGCCCCGGGAGTGAAAGGGTTTATCCGGGTTTAAGCGGGCAAAGCCTCTCTAACACAGGTAAGTAATTAAAATTTCTTTTAATTAATTTAAACTGTGAAGGTTAAAAAGGGCTATAACAAGATGATTTGTTTGGATATATAAAAGTGAAATAAAATTGACATTTTTGTTTGATTTTAAAAAATGATGATTAAAATAAAATGATGACATAAAAATTAACATTCTAAGAGAATCTTAGCGGGCGTTGGAAAGGGTTAGTAGTTGAAGAATATGCATTTGTTAGGAGTGCACATGTGAACCAAATACTTAGATCCAGGTGCAAAGCGAGGATATAGACTTGAGCGTCTTCCTTGGAAATGTTTCACTTGCGATCCTATATAAGGGTTACACTGCTTTGTCACAATTTTAGGATTATTGGGTTAAAAGTTGTTGAAGACAAGAATTGATATGATTGAAAGGGGTGGTAGAGCCATGCGATAAGTAGAATTGTAGCGACAGTAGGTGGTCTGTCTTGACTCGAAATCAAAGGTTGATTGTGGTCCGCTAGAGCTAAAAAAAAAGTTGAAAGTTGAAAAAAGTAAACGCTTTGTGCATGCGTTGGTGATTGTGCTCTGCGGATGATTGAAATTAACTCTTGAAGCGTGTTCAGGCCAGAAGTTGGGATTTTTAAATCTGGGGAACTGTGTTCAAAGAGTTTGTTAAAATTACGAAATAAAAAAAAATTCCAAGCAGTGCTGTCGTTTTTCTACAATGAAGTGAAGCAATGGCTGAAATAGATAGTGATGAAAAGTATAGGGAAGTGGTTAGAGAATATGATTGTTGAAAACGATTGTTGTAGATGCCCGATAGTTGATGATAAACATTGTCGTATAATAAAGCTATTTAAAAAATATGAAATATAGTAAATAAAAATATAGAAATATGATTGTGGGTGAAAAAAAGTGTAAGTGGACAAAATCAAACATGTAAAATATATAAGAATATATAATAATCAAGAATTAAAAATGATTTTAAAGCAAATAAATCTACTTATATATTTGCCTTATTCTGTTTGTCTGTTTGTTTGTCTGAAGCTCACGGATGGGATTTTTCATAACCATCGGTGGTTCAGTGGTAGAATGCTCGCCTGCCACGCTGGCGGCCCGGGTTCGATTCCCGGCCGATGCATTTTTTTTTACAATTTTTAAAACTCATATATATATTATACAAGAATGACATCCACGGCGCCAATTTATAATTGTAACGAATAGTATTTGAATAAAAGCATTTAATCGGGTAAAACCCGGGCGTTGCACGGGTCATTCGTATATAATAATTGTATAAACGAATGCAAGACAAAATCACCGCGAATGTTTCTTTTTTTTAAGGCAATTTCTTTTTAAGGCAATTATCGTTATTTATCGTTAATTTTTGTTTCGGTTTATTGAAAAAAAAAACGATATGGTGCCTTTAAAAAATGATCTTTATTACTATGCAGTTTTCTATTTAGTCAATATACCTAAGTTCATGTTGCAAATGTAATTATCTCTATCGATTTAGTAGGTGAAATGCAAAAAAAAAAAAATCGACATGATGAAATCTTTATGAAAATTCACATTTTTATTTTTATATTTTCAAGACACACACAGTTTGGGGCGGGACGTTCCACAAGAGAGACATCCACGGCGCCAATTTATAATTGTAACGAATAGTATTTTAATTAAAACATTTTAAAACTACACAGTTTGGAACGGGACGTTTCACAAGAGTGACATCCATGGCGCCAATTTATAATTGTAACGAATAGTATTTGAATTAAAACGTTTTTAAAATATATGCGCACTCGGGTAAAACCCGGGCGTTGCCCGGGCCATTCGTCTAGTGTTTTATAATACTAAAATAATATCATGAAAAATAAAAGTAAATTTGATTAAAGTTTTTTTTTTTTGAAAATCATGTTGGATTAAAAATTTGATTATATAATTGAAAGGTAAAAAAATAAATAATTAAAATTTGAAGATTTTATACAAAAATTTGAATGTAATTAAAGGTTATTAATGATTAAACAAATTTTGGGTAGTGGAAAATTGAACAAAAATTGTTTCTTTTTAAGAAAAGTTACAACTGTGGTGTGTTACTAGATAATATCCCATTGGTAAACATCGGTGTTTCGATGACTCTCTGAAGCTGGGAATACGTGAAATGACATTTTCATTTGTCCAAAATGGTGATATGTAGAGAATGATTTCTCTTTTGCGTCATAAAGTCTATATAAGACTTAACCAAATTGCTTTAATTGGTGATATCAATTAACATATAAAATGTTTAATGTATGTTGTGTGTGTGTGTGTTGTCTTGTGATTAAGGCGTTGGTGAGATTTGTAAGAAAACCTAAATGGCTAGTGTGAAACATGTGTTTAAAAAAATTGGCGATCATGAAGATAGCGGTCAAGCTGATAGCTTTGTGAGGGGAGGGAGGACGGGGATATGTAACTGAAATAGATTCGGGGATCCTATTACTGGCGGTCACTGGTGCGGGGTGTTTGTTATTTTTGCAATTTACTTGAAACTGATTTTTTCTCTCTACTTTTGTTGAGGTTGGCATATTACTGTTATAATTGAAAGATATGATTTTCTCGGTGTTCGTAGTTGTTGTGTTTCGAAGTTGTTGCGGACTCAGTAAAAATGTTATTCAGTGATTTCAGGATTAGATGTGAGTGAAAGTGCGACTTTCGACGTGGACACGCTTTGGGGTGAGATGTGTCACAGGCGTGAAGGCGTCTTTGGCCTGAGGTGTGAAAAGTTTTGTGGTGTGGTGCTGTGACACGAAGTGAAATATTGTGCATGAAAAGGTGTCACGTGAAGTCGTTGTTTGGTTCAGAATCTAACCTGTTTCACCATGAATAACGAGTTTACTAGAGTCATTGTTGGTGCTTGTACGAACACATATCGAGAATATCTTTGACTGTTAGTGGATGTGGCACGCTTAATGTGAATTTTTTATTGTGGCGACGATATAGAGCTAAGTGGAGCTTTTGTGGCTCGAGATTTGGATTCTTTTGTAAAATCGCGCACTAATATTTGTTGCCAATTGGATAAAGTGATGTGTGAGTGTTGTAACGTTTGTTGAGAGAGATTTGTTGATGATTAAATATGCATGTAAAAGGAAAAGACGAGGGAGTGTATTTATCCTCTAATATTAACGATTGTAATCGTTTTGGAAGGCTGTGACTTAATTTAGCTACTGGCGTGGTAGTTGATGGGATCTTTATTTTTAACTTGTTCTGGGAAAGATAGTTGTTTTTCCTAGTGGTGTTTTTGAAGATATTGTATCTTTCGATTTTTGCAATTAAGAAAATGCGTTTCACCTATGTTAACTTATATTTAAAATTTGAATATATTTTTTAAATCGTTGATTATGGCAGTTAAAATGATTCTTATAAAAGGGCAATGTCGTGATAGTGACAAGAATATTTTGAATTGGGGCATATAGTTGAAATGGTGAATATGACAATGATTTTTTCAAAATGTTAAGTATTTGATTATGAAATTAGTATATTTGGGTATGAAAATGATATTAATAAAAACAAAAATAAGTTTTGAATTATGATGAATGAGAGATTTTTAAAAATAATAATAATGATTTTTTAAAAAGTAATATTAATAATGATTTTTTTTTGTTTTTTAAAGTTGTAGATTTGGATAATGCTATTTAAAGTAAATTTAAGAAAGGCATGTAAGATTAGTAAATTGGTAAAAATGCGTGATGGGCGAATATTTTTTAAAAGTAAAATTGAAAGTAATAACTTGAAATTTATAATCTGATTAAAAATTAAAGTAAATTTGATAAATGAGAGTGTGAAAGTTTTAAAAATTGAATTTAAAATGATATAAAAAAGGTAAAAATTGATTTTAAAATGCTTAAAGTGAAAATATAAATGCAAAATTTATGGGGAATCAAGTTGTGAACTTGAGGATAAAGCTAAGGTAGGTTTTTAAAAGCTTACAATTGTGTGATGATTGTTCAGTCAGGAAACTTGGTCTCAGATTGTTTTCCTGCTGACGTGGAAGTCGCTCCATGTAGAGCTTGTAGAAGCTTGTAACTTATATAAAGTTGTTTGCAGCTTGTCGCTTTGAGCATTGTCTCGACGATGTCAAGTCGAAGGTGGAGAACTTCTCACCGGGTTTGCGCCACATCGCCGCTCGGTTTCCATTTCTTGCGGAAATTTCGACTGTGTCGTTGGGGTGGTCAGACAGCTTGCTCCTGGCGTCGGCGATCTGTTAGCGGGTCTGCGGAAGTCTCTTGGGGCGTCGTGTCTTCCGTAAATATCTCTTTTTGAGGAAGAGATTGTTGGTCGTTTCGTTAGAATGGCCGGTTTGTTCCTCCAATGTCATTTCTTGTTTGGGGTAGATTGCTCAGTCGCATCGTTGGAATGGTCGGCTTGTTCCTCCATCTTTGCTCTTTCTCGCTTCTATCTGGACAGGCTTCTTACCTTCTTCGTTGTGTCATTCTTCGTTTTGGTAATCCTGTCGACTATAAATGTGGTGAGGTCTGGTAGCCTCTTGTAGAATCCTGTCGACTTAAAATGTGGTGTGAGATCCTGTTGACTCTCGCTATACTGTGTTAACCGAGAGGAACAGTCAGAATAAGGAGTTTTCCAGTACCTCTCTGCACCTTGGAAGACCTTTTACAGTTCTCACAAAGTACAGGCAGTCGTGGTCGAGGCAGAGTGGAAAGCTTGGGGATGTCCATACAAAAAACGAAGACACAGTTGCACTAAGAAAGTTCCGTGAACAGATAAAAGTTGAACTAGGAGCGAAAGATGGAGATGGAAGAGTTCTTACTGGTCTACATGGTGGATGAGGTGGACCTGGGGTACAACCGACGAGGGCTCACGCAGATGGTGAAGTGCTGTCAAGTGACTGTATTTTTGGCTAGGACGGAGGCTTTATATACCTTTTCTGAGAAAGGGAGTATTGCATTTCACCAGATGTGAAGAGCGTGGATCGTCTGGCGAAATTCTAAACTGGCGCCGTCCTGACAGTTTCCAATCTATCTTTAGATCTTGTTTTGTGACTTCCATCTATCTCGAATTTAGACGTTTTTGACTTTTATCTCTTTAGCTTAACTCTTAATATATTACAGAGTTTTATTTATTTATCCTCAGTTTGTACAAAGTACATTACATATGATGATGTAAAGACACATATCAATCATGCGTATAATCATTTACAGATGTGTTTCTATTATACAACATGAAAATCTTGTTATAAGTTATATACAATATAGGGTTGTATGTTTTAATTACCATATATATGTATATTTATAAATTGTTTTATATGTTTATATCTATTTATTCATATATTTATCATTATACTAGCGGATGTACCCGGCTTCGCCCGGGTTTTACCCGAGTAAAGGTTTGTCTAACGAACATTTGTTAAAACAATTCTCTATAAACTTATTAAAAAAATAATAGATATATTTCGAAAATTTGAAACTCGTAAATTTGAATCTCTCGATAAAGTGAACATTTTTCCCGGTCCCTTGAAAAATACTCGATAAGTTAAATAAAATCAATATTAATTGGTTCCCTCGGTAATTGGAAGTTAAAGAAATAGTATCTTGCCTTGGAATTGTATCATTATTCATGTCTCAAATAAATTACCGTGTCATCCTGAATTTTGTCTTTCCTAATTTTCTACATTACAAAATCATCATTTTATCTAGTGAACATTTTTTCCCGGTCCCTTGAAAAATACTCGATAAGTTGAATAAAATCAATATTAATTGGTTCCCTCGGTAATTGGAAGTTAAAGGAATAGTATCTTTGCCTTAGAATTGTATCATTATTCTTGTCTCAAATAAATTGCCGTGTCATCCTGAATTTTGTGTTTCCTAATTTTCTACATTACAAAATCATCAATTTATCTATTCTCCCAATATATATGTTGTAGATAAATGATAAGACTAACTTTGACTTGTGCGCAATTAATAGGTAGAAAATCTTACTTTTGATAAATTATCTTTAAGATAATAAACTTAGTGATAATAAAACTTATAGATAAAAAAACTTGTTATCATCGTCGCAATGGGGGCGCTGCTTTGGAGATAAATCTACAAATCTGCATATAACTCTAAGGATATTCAAGATATTCAAGAAATTATTTTTCAAAACCCTTCCCGAGGATATACCTAATAATATCCCAAAATTTCACGGCGATTGGATGTATGGTTTTTGAATCTATAGAGTACAGACAGACAGACATTCAATTATATATTTATATAGATAATCTGTATTTAATCTTATATAATATTATATGGACTTTGAAATAAATCAGTTTCAATCTCTTTCTCTCTCTCTCTCTCGGCCGTGCGGCCACGCGGCGCACGAGCTCCTCGTTTTTCGCCGATGGATACGAAGAATATTGAGCTGACCACCAATATGCCTAAATGGCGGAATGCTTGGTTCAAGAGCTATCCAACTGTGAAGGTCTTGTTGACAGAGACCAAGAAATGGCCGAGTTATCGGATAAAGTTGAAAAATCGAAAATTGTTAGCGTTAAAAGCAACAATGAAACAAGAAAACATGCAAATTTTGCATCAAATGCTAGCATCAGCTAAGCAAATTGGGCTGACCGTGTTGAGGCTTTGGAAAATACATCTAATTCCGAAGGTTACCAAAAGCCCAAATGCGCTAAAAGAAAGGACCGGGACCCCGAAGGCAATCCAGCTAAGGTCCCAAAGGCTGATAACATCCCAGCAAGGCCAAGTCAACCATCAAAAAGGGTGACAAGAGACGCTGTGATACAGCCGAAGAACAACCGACAACAGCAGGCTCTGAGCAAGGCTAGGTCAGCGGCAGCGTTATTCGATCAATGCTGCTACATTGAATACTGCGCTGACTTTAGCCCAGTGCAGTACATCAAAGCACTGGAGGAAATGCTGGGAAAAGTGCTGTCTTCTAGCTGATTAAGATGTCCGGCCAGGTAATGGTCGGGCTAGCCAACGTCGACTTGGCGGATCGCCTGGTTGAGGAGGGCCTCACCATCGGAGCCACCTTCCTGAGAGCCTTCCCATATAGGCAAAGACCAGAAAAGATAGTAGTGGGGAACCTCCCACGAAGACGTCATCGCGGCGCTGCGGCCCTACTGCAGGGTTGTCTCCCTGGCCCATGAGGTAGTGGCGAGTGGTGGCTACACCTGGACCACCGGCAACAGGGAGGTCTTCATCCTTCTAAAAGATGGAATGAAATTCCACCAGCTCCCTGCCAAGCTAGTTATCGTCTCGAAAGGCGAATCAACGCCTGCCTACATCACCTACGGCGTTAGGTGTAGTAAATGCCACCGGCAAGGACATCGGCGTGCCACATGCCCCTTGGGGATCAGCGGGGAACGTCATCAGGACACCCGCCAGGGCCCGGTGTCGAGGTTTCCCTTCTCCAAGCCCACCCCCTTCAACAAATCCGCCCTCTCTACACCACCTGCGGAACTTTCTGTACCCTTCAAGCAGACCCCCTCAACCATCTCCAGCCCTGCCGCGCCTGCGTCCGTGGCAAACTTCCCTATCCATCCCTACGAGACTCTAGCCCCCGAGTTTCCTGTTCCGGCGCCGAGCACCAGCCAGTTGCCGTCACGACCAGAGCCCTTCTTGACCAATACTGAGCCATCGGCGGCTCCTGCAAAGGAGAACCAAACCATAACTGTACCATCTATCCAGTGTACTACCCCCGTGGCCCAAATCCTTTCTCCCTCTCAGATCCTTCAGGAGAGGGATCGGGTAGAGAATATGTTCATAGAGCTAAACGCTGACTCTGTGGGGACCAGGGATGCAGCACCCCGCCGACGCCGCCCGCCAAGATAAATAAACAGGCGGCCGCCATAAATCACCAACCACAGCGGAGGAATCCGGAGAGAGGACCAGACGTACATTCCGGGCTGCTGTGCTCTAGGTCTTCCCATATAAATGTAGCCAACAAGAAACTCCAATAAACACTAACTTTGAGAGACTTTCTGAGCCATCGCTGGACCAGTAAATCGACACACCACATTGGTGAGCCGGACGTGATTGAAAAGAAAAAGCATACAAAGATTTCAAGAGATAAAGAAATGCAAAAAGTGATTCAAGTTTGAAAAGAAGCATCATCCAGGATATCGGGATATCATCTCAAGACTAAGATAAGTTTTTATATTATCTTCCTTGTTATTTTATCTCAATATTTTTATTTTTAACTTTATCTCTAAGCTGTTGTGTCGAATTTAAATTTACGTAAAATGGAAACAGAAAATAAGCCTAGCGATACCTCAGAAATATGCAAAGTTAGTGTTAAAATACCGCCTTTCTGGGTTGAAAAACCTGAAATATGGTTCTTCCAGGTAGAAGCACAGTTCAAAATAGGTGGAATTATTCAGGAAGACACTAAATTTAATTATTTGATCTCCCAATTAGAACCTAAATATATAGAAAACATTTGGGACATAATTAATAGCAAAAGCGACAACAAGTACTCTGAATGTAAATCACGACTACTTGAATTGTTCAGAGAAAGTGAAGGGTTGAGAATTAAAAAGTTAATTTCAGGTATTGAGCTCGGAGACATGAAGCCGAGCCAGTTATTACAAAAGCTCAGATCCCTCGCTACCCCAGATATCTCTGACAATTTAATAAAAACTTTATGGCTTGATAAACTGCCCACATCCATAAAGAACATACTTATTGTAAGCGAAGAGGACATTAGCAAATTGGCCATAATGGCCGATAAAATAAATGAAATAAACTCTTCCAACGAAATATATGATGCGGAAATGCCTTCTTCATCAACAGATCGCTTGATCGCCAAATTGGAAGATCTTGAACGGCAAGTGTCCGAATTGAGACTGGATAGATCTAGATCTCGATCCAAAAATAGGACTCAGTCAAGACCGAGAAGTAATTCTCAAAGATATTTCGATCCAAAAGGGAAATACTGCTATTACCATTTTAGATTTGGTCCTAATTGCTTGCAAAATAAATGCAGGCCTCCGTGCAGTTGGAAAGAGTCGGAAAACTCCAACCGGCGGACAGAGTAGCGACAAGCTCTTCTGCCGGCATTCAGGATTGTCGCAATCTCCGATTATTTGTGACGGACAAAAACACGGGATTGCGCTTTTTGGTGGACAGTGGTGCTGATATATCTATAATACCTCCAAAGGATAAAAATAGGATGCCTAGCTCTGATTATAAATTATACGCAGCCAATGGTACAGAAATTGTTACCTATGGAACAAAGGTTAGAAATTTGGATATCGGACTTCGACGTCAATTCCAATGGCCTTTTGTAATCGCCAATACTAACAGAGCAATAATAGGAGCCGATTTTTTGAACAACTTTGGATTGATTATCGATATAAAAAAATAAACGCCTAATTGATGGAATAACTAATCTTTCCATAAGAGGCGTCATACAGTCAATCTCAGACATGGGAAATATTAGCACTCTAAATTCATCATCCAAGGTCAGCCCTATCCTAACCAAATATCCTAACCTATGTAGGCCACCATCAGATTTTGTAGAAGCAAAACATAGCGTTAAGCATTATATTCCTACAAGAGGTCAGCCAATTCACTCAAAAGCCCGTCGCCTAGATTCACAGAGATTAACTCTTGCTAAGGCAGAATTTCAATATATGTTGAATAATGGAATAATTAGACCCTCAAATTCTCCTTGGGCGAATCCACTACATTTAGTTTCAAAAAAGGACGAGTCACTAAGACCTTGTGGTGATTATAGAAGACTCAATGCAGTTACACTTCCAGATCGTTATCCAATCCCTAGACTGGACGATTTCCACCAAATCTTAAAAGGTACTCGTGTGTACTCAAAAATAGACCTATGCAAGGCATTCTATCAGATTCCAATTGCTGAAGAGGATAAACCTAAGACTGCCATCATTACTCCTTTTGGGCTATTCGAATTTAATGTAATGAGTTTCGGTCTTAGAAATGCTACTGCTACCTTTCAGAGATTCATGCATGAAGTCTTAAGAAACTTGGACTTTGCATTTGTCTACTTAGATGATATTCTGGTAGCCTCTAAAACGGAAGAAGAGCATTATAGCCACCTAGAAACCTTATTCAGCAGACTAAATTCCTATGGATTAAGAATCAATCTTTCTAAATCTAAATTCCTAGTACAGGAAATTGATTTTCTAGGATATCTAATTACCTCTCACGGTGTGAAACCACTCCCAACAAAGGTTAAAGCTATTCTAGAATATAAGAAACCAAAAACAGTTCATGAATTACGCATATTTTTGGGAATGCTAAACTTTTATCGAACTTTTTTAAACAATGCCGCAGAGACTCAGGCAATCCTTCATGAATACTTGAGGGGAGCCAAGAAAAAGGATAGAAGCGAAATAAAATGGACTGAAGAAGCTGAAGTTCAGTTTGAAAAATGCAAACAAGCCCTAGCTAATACAGCACTGTTAGCCTACCCCGATACTGAACTGCCTATCTCACTCTGTACAGATGCTTCAGATCGGGCAGTTGGATCAGTTCTCCAACAGCTTGACAATAATAATTGGAAACCAATAGCATTTTTCTCTAAAAAATTAAATCCTGCTCAATGTAATTATAGTACATATGATAGAGAGCTTCTCGCAATATATTTGTCTATCAAATTCTTCAAGCACCTGCTCGAGGCACGTGAATTTACAATTTTGACTGATCACAAACCTTTAATTTACGCATTTAAACAAAAAAATGAGAAAGCTTCTCCTAAACAATTAAGACATCTACAATACATCTCCCAATTCTCTACTGACATCAAGTACATAAAAGGTACTGACAACATAGTCGCTGATGCTCTGTCCAGAGTTGATGCTATCACAACTATCGACTATGAAGAGATCGCCAAAGAACAAACTGGTGATTCAGAACTACAAAACCTGATTTCAAAGAATACTTCTCTAAAATTTAAGCAATGCCCACTACAATCAGGCAATTTGTTATGGTGTGACGTGTCTACCAATAATATTAGACCATTCATTCCAATTAAATTCCGAATGATGGTTTTTAGGAACTTCCACGAACTCTCACACCCAGGCATCAAAGCCACTACTAAACAATTAACATCAAGATTTATATGGCCCAATATGAATAAAGACATTAGAAAATGGGCTCGAGCTTGTGTCAACTGCCAAAAGTGCAAGGTGTCGATACACACAAAATCAGAAATAGGCAAATATCAAGAAGTGGATGAAAGATTTAGTGTTGTCCACATCGATCTAATTGGTCCTTTACCTCCATCGAATGGTAACATCTACTGTCTGACCTGTATCGACAGGTACACCAGCTGGATGGAAGTTGTTCCGCTACCAGATATGAAGTCTGAAACGGTAGCGAGAGCGTTCTACGAAAACTGGATTGTTAGATTTGGAGCACCGCATACAGTGATATCAGACCGAGGAAAGCAGTTTACTTCTCAACTTTTCAAAGATTTAACAACGCTGTGTGGTATCAAACTTCGTCATTCCACGGCGTACCACCCTCAGTGTAACGGGAAGATTGAAAGGCTTCATAGAACCATTAAAACTGCCATTCGTGCCCACAATAGTATTAAGTGGACAGAAACGCTGCCAACAGTTCTCCTAGGCTTGCGTGCTGTGCTATCAACAAAGATACCAACCATTCTTTGTCTCAGATGGTATATGGCAAAACCATCAGACTGCCTGGCGAATTCTTTGATGATTCTAAACATCACCTGCATGCTGAAGAATTTGTTCAACAGCTTCAAAAGCAAATGGAATTGCTCAAACCCTTAAATGAAAAACATCATTCGAAGACTAAAGTATTTGTTCATAAAGATCTGAAAACATGTTCACATGTATTTATCAGGACAGATCGAGTGAAGAAACCTCTGGAACCACCATATGAGGGACCCTTCCCAGTCCTTGAAAGAACAGACAAGTATTTCACACTCAAAGTGAAAGGAAAAAACGTTACCACATCGATTGACCGATTGCGACCTGCTTATTTGCTGGCAGATTCGGACAATATAACTGCAGAACATCCTACTGCAGCAAGACCCATCGTGCCGGGAGCGCTGCCTTCTACATCGTCCCAACAGAATCCTGACCCACCAGATGTGGAGAAGTACACAGACTTCCAAGGAACAGGATCAGCACCAGACCTGCCTAGGACAAGATCGGGGAGAATAATCAAGAAACCCGTGAGATTTAAGGAGCAATAGACTATATTTCTCCTTATTTTATTTTCTTGCCTATATGATGTATATATATTGTACTTAACAAGTTTGTGCACAAATCGTGACTACGCCACTGGAGGGGGAGTACTGTGGGGACCAGGGATGCAGCACCCCGCCGACGCCGCCCGCCAAGATAAATAAACAGGCGGCCGCCATAAATCACCAACCACAGCGGAGGAATCCGGAGAGAGGACCAGACGTACATTCCGGGCTGCTGTGCTCTAGGTCTTCCCATATAAATGTAGCCAACAAGAAACTCCAATAAGCACTAACTTTGAGAGACTTTCTGAGCCACCGCTGGACCAGTAAATCGACACACCACAACTCTATTCTGGGCTCTCTCTATGATGAGGTTGTTGATGATGATGAGGTAGTGGGCGCGGTTCTATACCGTTCTGACAGAGAAGCACTCCTCGATGAACTCTCCCCTAGAAACAGGAAAATTCTGTACGAATTCCTCGGCGATGCAATTTAGCACGTTGGGGACAAAAACCCCTTTATAAGCACGGGCCTCTCCGAACTCAGGGCGGCCTTGAACATTTGACAAAGTCCAGACGTCCCTTCAGAGAAGGCTCATGCCTGATGTAAATATATATTTATATTTTTTCTGTATTATAACTTTAAATTTGGCACTATATAATGTTATATAAACGATTAATAAATCAGTTTCAATCTCAATATCTCTCTCTCTTGAGCCCTCTTACTTCCACTAAAACTAAGAAAAAGTGTATAATAGTTTTGACAGACTACCATACAAGGGTATAGTGAGACAAAGGCCGTTCCAGATCCAATACAACAATGCAAGTCGCTAAATATCTTGTAGAAGCTGTTTTTCTCCGGTAATCAGCGATAGGTGTTCACAGTTTACAAGCGAACTACTGAGAAATATTGCGAAAATATGGATGGTAAAACACTGCAACGCAAGCTACCATCCGCAAAATAATGAATTGAACAGAACATTGATTAATATGTTGAGCATGTTGTCGTTCATCACCCACACATACAACTCAACGTTGCCAGAAACTACTGGATGCTCTCTCCATCCTTTCTTATATATGGTAGGGAGCCTATATGCCTCTCTCTTAGATAACATCGATGTCGACATCGAGACCAACACTAGTGAATTTGATGACTACGTTAAGCACCTACTGGAAAAAGTTCAGAATTGCAGAGAATTAGGCATCCACAACACGAAAAAGCGCAAAAACGGATGAAAACTATTACAATGTAAAGCCTCGCGATTGTAAATACAACATAGGAGATTTAGTAGCCATATGAACTCCAGCAAGGAAAATCGTAAAATGTGAAAAGCTAAGAGGTTATTTTGAAGCATACACAATATTGGAAAACATAACAAGTGAATTATCTAATGAAGCCTAAAGACGAACCTAACATAGACCCACACGTTGTTCATACAGTATATCAAGCATATAAGCATATCAAAGATAAAACCCTACTTCCAAAGAATACAGGAAGACTACGAGGGCGCGGTGGAGTCTGAAGGAGGTATAATATCAAGTAATACTCTCTGTTGGCCTATCGTGCTGTATTGATAAGAACATATTTAAAACATTTTATTGAATAGATTAAAAATAAAAGTTCAACCTAGATGTTCTGAAACAAAAAAGTAAAATACAATTAAAATTTTAAGAATTAGTTTGTAAAAATATTTTTATAAAAGTAGTCTTCTTTAGGTCCTCTGGATCCAGGTGAAAGGTCCTCCTGCAGGAAGGTCCATCTCTTATTTCTTCAGGTCGGCATTTATTCCAGACCCAAAGTGGGAATACCGCCACGAATCGGTTGTAGGTGAGGCCTAATAGCCTTCACAAGGACTTAGGAAAGAAGAGAGGGGTCTGCAAGATCCGGTCTGGGCCACAGGAATGGTCGCTTCTGGAAACAAACAGGGTGAGAAAATAATAAGTGGAGAATAAACCGGCTAGTATTGATTTTGACCGGTTATATGCTCCACATAGATGTCCCTGGACTACTTGATAATCTCCGCACACATGATATTCAGCATGATTGTGGAATACCGTGGCGAGATGTCAATTGCCCGCAGGACCTTCTCGTTGTCCCAGCCACCGAGTCGCTCAACGAGGAAGACGTCCAGAAACACTTTCCCACCCTTTTTCGCAGAGTTCGTTTTCAAGAGGAGTTTACATGGAGATCTTGTTTTCTCCCTTGCAATCTTGAAGGCCACGAGGCGTAATCAAAGGGTATCGCCACACCTATAATGGTGAGCCTCTTCTCCTCCTCCTCTCTCACCACTATATCCGGGCGAAGATTTGAGAAGACCTAAGGAACTCTCTGGCTGATTCTATCTATGATAGTTCTTCCCTGTAACCCCGTGACCTTTTTAACCAGTGTAAAATGTTGTGGTGTCTCTTGTTGACCGCAGCAGAGTGTTTGTGACAGTGTTGCAGCGCGTGTGGCAGAGTTTTGTCTGCTTGGTTATAGTCTCTGCATTTTTTGTCTTCGCGACCAAATCTTTTGACTCCCTTTAGAGAGAGTACGTTGCCCGGTAGATAAACCAGGACTGGCCTGGAGGACGACGAAATGGCCATCCTTGCGTCAGCGAAGTGCCGAATTTATCGGTACTTCGTGCAGGTGGTGCTGGGTGGTAGAATTGAGGACCCCCTTATCGCCTGGAAGAGGACACTTGTACGGTGGGGAAGACTCCCCGGCTGAAAATTTTAAATTTGTAAATATTAATTATTTTCAAAATTATCATATAATGTGGCAAAATAGTCTAGCTGCGGAAGCTTTAGACTTTAGAACCTGATGTCCCTGGTTCGAACACGCTTCTCGCTATCTTTTTATTTTCTCTAATTATTTTTGTGACCTCTTCCTGATTGACGGAGTTGTCAATAAATTTGTTTTAATTGTCCATTGTCACACACACTACAAAATTTAGTTAGCATTTGAAGATATTATTGAATCTTAGAAGGGTTCTTGAGTAAAAATATGTATATACACCTTTGTTATATTTTTGAAGATATTTAATGTAAATATATTTATATCGATATTAAAAAAGGTCGATTTGATTTCTGAGAAATATATTTTTTTCTATCGTCTCCCTTTATTGGTACTGTCACCATTTTTTTTCACAACACACAGTATCGTCTGTTGGATTTTAAGAGTGTAGTTATGATATCATTTTTTTAAATACTAGAAGAGAGAGAGAGAGAGATTTCTCTTAACTACCCAAAATTATATCCATATTATATTTTTAGATTTCGAAAAAAAATATTTATAATTTTTTTTCTGTTTTCCATGTGTAGATATGTAGTACATTTACAGTAAAAGAAATCGCCAACTATTTCTCGCCATGATTATCGTGGCCTATACTACAGGTATTTTCATTAAATATAGGAAAAATTCGGGGTAATATAACCAGAAGTGTTATGGAATAATAATTTAATGGCCCATAAATATATATATATTTTTAACTCGGGTTAATTTTCTCGATCCGACGTCTGAAGTGACAACATAATTTTACCTTTTCAAAATTAAAATTTGGCACTTATAATTTGATTCAATGCTTCATTAACTCATTATCTATAATATTTTTACAATCAAAAATATTAATTTTATATATTTATAAATTATTCATATATATTTTTATTATTTTTTCACATATATATGTACACACATATATATTTCAATATGTAACCCCACCACAATCTATGCAATGTATCGTCAAAAGATTTAATAAAAGTTAGGCTTCGCGAAAAGAGAAAAATCAAATCCACCCAACCACACCATCACCAATTCAACATAATCCGACATAGGATTCAACAATTCACCAGGATTCAAACGGATTATTATAGTAAGTCGACAGGATACACACCGATTCTCACAGAGAGTCGACAGGATCTTACACAACTCGACAGGATCCCACATATATTTATAAATATAATTCCAATAAAACTACAATGTGCCTAACTCTATAAAACCACGTATATATATTTTTTCATATTTTTATGACTAGAATATTTGGAAATCGAAAAAATAAAGAATATTTTAAGTAAACTAGAATATATACACTATTGTTAACAAGGTGATTAAGTATCTAAAGTATCGCTTGATGTAATGTCCGTTTTAAACAAGAGTCTGTTGTATACAGATAACCATGTGGTGGTGTCTTGGTTAACTAGTACTTGGAGTTGAACTTGTATTCAGCAGAGATCAGCCTGTACTCAAACTGCCATCTCAATAACCAACTATAAATACATTTATGCTCAAGCAAAATATAACAAATCAAAGGTCAAAATAATTTTTAATTCCCAAATTCCAATTTTATTTGTAGTTTTTTTACTTGCATCCAGAACAAATTTTTATTCCGCTTTTATTTTTTTTTCTTTTCCACAGAGGAAACATTTCTAAAACTTTTTTTGAGATATTTTTTCCAAACTTTTGTTGTTTCCATTTATCTTTGATCTAAGGATCAGGTAGCCAAGGGAGGAGTTTCAATCTACCTTCGTCTTCTGCAAACGTGCTTGTGAATGCAGGTCTTGATGCATTTCATCTTGCGGGGATTGACACAATAGCCACGCTTCTTCAATAGTTTCAGGTAGGCGACCTTCTTGCGATTGCTCTTCTTGGGACGGGATGATCCCGCACAATTGGACTTGGCCTTGGCCATCCTGACCCTTACCCTATTAGCGGAATCAAGGGATAACAATACCCTTTGTTGGTATTTCCAGAAACCCAACAAATAAATGACGTTAGCAACCCTTTCTAGGTTGTCAGGCTATAGCTTATTTGCCCTTTGGCTTGAAAGAGTGTAAATCAGAAAGCCTCTAACACGTGCTAGGTTTATGGATACAATAGGAAGACAATAAAACGGGTCTTAAACATATATATAAGATGCCGATTGAGTACAATTTTAAGAACATGTACGAACTAACTATGAGGCCATGTTGCTTTAACCGTTGATTACAACAGGGTCTCGTGTAAGACAGTGCCTGCTCTAGACAGACATGACAACAACCACTTATTCTAGATACTTGATTGCCTTCTTTTATAATATGTATATACTGTAAAGCTTCGAAATAATATTTTTGTTAATGATGACAAGATTGGATCAAATAATTTATTGATATCCTCCGATATTTCGACATGGCTGATCGCCTATCTTTTTATAGGATACGGCTCTAGATGAACTTCATACATGAATTGCTCTATATTTTGAAATATCTCTGTTCTAAAATTATTTATAGTTTCATTTGTTGGAAGTTATAATTTCGTTTGTGTATTTCTGATCAAAGTTCATGGCTAAATGATGCTAGATTTTTTTATGGGAGCTTATTTACTAAGATACGATTTTTTTTAAATAGTTTATATGTGAGATACGTTTCAAATGCACTTTAAAGGTAAAAGTGCAGTTTTCACATATAAATACCATCATCTCGCATAATTATAAGGCATATTTTAACATAAACAATAACGCTCTATCTATAATACATAAGAAATTTATAAAGCACAAATGTTTCTTTCCAAATAAATTTTATATATTCATACGGTCGTGAAAATATGATGTCCATATAAAATTTACTTAAATATCATAACTAAGATTCCAGCCTTCAGGTCGCATATATATGTGGTATGGTCTAAGACAGGGGTCGGCAAACTGCGGCTCGCGAACCACATGCGGCTCTTGGGATGTGAAGCTGCGGCTCTTTATATAGTTACATACGTAAATATTATTTATGCGAGTACTATTTATTGTTGACAAGAAAATAATTTGTGGCTCTTTAAAAACTTTGAAATTTCGTAATTTGTAATTTTTTACTCTTCCGACTCTATTTTCCCGAAATTTTATCCTTATTTCAGGGATTCTTTCCAGTAGATTGGGTCCCTTTTCTAAATACTGATTCAAGGAGAGTCCGTTGTGTCCTTGACAGGACGCGTCAAATACTGGTCGTATAGGCGTCGTTTTGGATTCAAAGGTGGCGTGATCGTAGCCAACCAATAGGAGGGCACCATTCCAAAAAAAAAAAAAAAAAAAGCAAACAGTGACAGAGATGAGGAATGACGCTCGTAACTGTATATAGAATTGTCTTTGAAGATTAAAGATTCTAGAATGAGTATTGTATTTAGAGAATATGCTATGGAAGTGACATCTTGTAGGTTGAATTGATGACCTGTAGAATTTTCGTGCTGGAATATTAAGGATTTGTTATCTTGGTTTCTGATATTACGGCTATGTTCTTTAACTCTTATGTCTATTGATCTGCTGGTCTCTCCTATGTAAGAGGCGTTGCATTGTCGGCAGGAGATGGAGTATATGGCGTTCTGCTTGTTTCTCGACTTTGTATTATTATTGAATTTGGTTATGGGGTTTCTAATGATCTGGCCTATGGTTCGGGAATTTCTAAATAAGCATTTTATGCCATATTTTCTCAATTCATGGGATAATCTTTCATTAGCAGGCGAATATTGAAAATAACTATTTGCCCAGTATATTGTTTGTTTTTTAGGGAGGGATTGGTTGTAGAAATGTTTATATATAAAATCTATTGAAAATCCATTATTTCTTAGATTTTGGATGATATTTCGTTTCTCAATTTTCTTGAAAATTGGTAGAGAACAATGTGTCCATATTCGTTTAGTTAACGTTTTCACTATAGAAATTTTGTGTCCTATTGGGCTGTATGATTTAAAATTTAAATACGAAGATTCTATGCCGGGTTTATAGTAGACTGTGGAGTGGAATTTCTGTTGTTTTTAAAATGAGGATATCAAGAAAAGGTAACACCGATTTGGTTTCTAATTCCATAGTAAATTTGATTTGGGAATTATATCTATTTAAAGTATTTAAAATTTGATGCTCTTTTCCTTTTTGGAATTCGCAAAATACATCATCTATATACCTATACCATTTTCTTATACCTAATTCCTCAAAACTGTTGATCCATCTATCTAAATCAGACATGACAATCTCCGCCGCAATCAATGAAATCGGACTTCCCATAGGAGAGCCACATATCTGTTGGTAGAGTTTATCTTCAAACCTCAAGTTAGATGTTGATAGTTAAAATTGTGCCAACCTAATGTCGGTAAAATCTGCTACAGAATAAGGAGAGATGAAGAGTCAGATCCTAATAATATTGTTACGTAGAATTAAAAGCACATTCCAGAATAGAAAGTTTCAGAATGATAAGGAATAATGTAGAAAAATCGGAGAACAACTGATTGGCGAATCAAAAGAGATTGCGCAAGGCTTAGTGCTGGCGGCTTTCTGATTGGCTGACCAATCTTGACCGTTCTGGAAAGATCTAGTCCGGGGTATATAAGGATGAGGAACTCATGCCGGGGAGTAGAAGAACGAAGCTACGTGGTTTACTCCAAGCAAACGCGAGCTGCTGTCTCAAGAGGTCGGACTGCTGTTTACTGCCGACGCCGGTGTACTTCGTTGAAGACTCTAGAAGGTTCTACCAACTTCTGTCTCCTGCTTTCCTTCACTGTGCTGCAGTTTGTGAGTTTGTAACTGCTGTTTTCTTGGTTATTGTTATTTTGAATTCTTCTGTAATTATTTTATTGAATAGGCTTAAATTAAGTCCTAAAGATCCTTTGTACCCACGGAAGTTATTCTTTGTCAACCAACAACACAACAATATAAATACTAATTAAACCTAATAACAAAATAATGAATAAAACTCTGAATACATTTGTTTGTAAAAGTACAGATAAAATAGCAGAACATAAATTTATAATTTTACCTAGGCAAAAAAAAAAAAAAAGAAATTCCTAGAATATAACCCGCGTTATATTTAATATAGAACTTATAATTTCGATAGTTTATGTCCCTGAACTAAAGAAACACTGCACGCCGATTGGCTAAGGTCACGTGACCAAAATTATCCAATCTCCTTTTCAATAATCTCCAAAACAAGATCAGGTCGATATTTCAATAAATGAAAGCCAATTTTTGAACGCGATTTTTTAATTTATAAAAAAAAAAAAAAAAAAACACTTTCTATTGTCCTTACTGCGATGAAAATATATCGGGAAGTCTTGGATTTTCAACAGTGAACCCTTCCAGCGGTTTCGCCAATCCACCAGAACGCCGTGATATTGCATGCATTTTCTTAGTCACTTCTGTTGGTGGTCGACCTGAACGAGGTTCATCTTCAAGGTTGGTTTTTCCAAATTTAAATTCATTAAAAGAATTAAAAACTGTTCTAATAGAAGGAGCTTTATCTCCTAAAGATTTCATCAATGTTTCATGGGAGTTTTTAGAAGTTAAATTACTTTTATAATCATGGAAAAATCATGGCGCGTAAACTTTCTCTAGTCAACTCCATTGTGTGTGATGCAATGTTTAGAAATTACCGCTGCCGCTGTAAACAAAGTCGCGCCCTCTATGAGTTGTTGTTGTTACTATTTTATTGAAATATGATGCATTAACGCGCCATCTGTTATGAAAATTCGAAACTATTATAGACGCGTATGATTCTTTTAAAAATTAGGTAAACGCATGTAGATCTTAAAGTTATAATTTATTTTTTTGATATTTTAATTATTTAATATTGATTGCAAAAACTTTTGAAGTGACCCTTGTATATTAGGCTATTCTGATTTTATACCCAGCACTAGAAAGGGATTTAAGATATTTAATCACTATCCAAACCATCTCAATATATTTTCAATCGCAGTAAGGACAGTAGGAAGAGGATTTATAAAATAAAATGGCATCATTTCTTGTGTATAGATGTTGAATATCAATAGGCCTATATTCAAAGAAAAGCTAACCCGTCTATATTACCTTAGTTTAAGGTTCAGTAGAGGATCAGCTAAGTTTTGTGGTATCATGCCGATGGAGTGCTAAAATCTGCTAAAATAATTGAAATAAATTTTTAGCTAGTGAATATGGTAAATTACAAGAGAAGGAATCGCCAAATATCATTTCGAAGAAGGAATCAAAGCTGAAACTCGTCGCCGTTAGCTTTGATTCCTTCTTCGAATATAGTAAATATTATATATAAATGGCAATTTTCAGGTTTATTTTATAGGATTATGAAAGTTTGAATTTTTAAAGTAAAAGAATATATTGGGTCGGGGCGAAAATAATGACAGATTTCAGTAAATTTCAAGCTTTGATTCAAGCTTTCATATTTTCAAGTTATATATTTTTATGAAGTACGTTTTTCGCACTTTTATCATATCTACTACTATTTACATTTCCAATACATTTTTCGTTACATCGGAATGTGTTAAAAATGCTTTCAAAGCATAAAATCCGCATAATTTTGCTTCATGAGTTTAAAGTCGTCCGCAGCGCTGCGGAAACAACTCGAATTATCATCAGCGCGCGGGACAAGGATGCCATTTCAGAACGTAATATGCGCAGGTGTTTAAAAAAAAAGTCAACGGCGATACCAGCCTTGGCAATAAAGAGGGCTGTGGACGTCCATCGGTGGTTGACGACGACCATTTAAAGTCAATAATCGAGGCGGACACAAACAAAACTACACGATAAGTAGCTGAAAATCTCAACGTTGACCACTCTACAGCTGCTATTCATTTCAGACAAATTGAAAAGATGAAAAATCACGACAAATGGGTACCATACGAATTGAGTGAAAATAAAAGTCGCCGTTCTACGATCGCAACTTCTACGAAAGAAAAAAAAAAAGCCTTTTTCCGACCGTATTGTCATCTGTGACGAAAAATGGATCCTCCAAGACAACCGGCGACGTATAGCGCAATGGTTGGACCGAGTTGCAGCTCCGAAATACTTCCTAAAGCCCAAATTGCATCAAAAGATTATGGTGACTGTTTGGTGGTTTAGAGCAGGTTTGATTCATCACAGCTTTCTGAATACTGTTGAAAAGACCAGAGGTGAAATACTGCCAGAAAATTGACAAAAAGAAAAAAAAAATCGCCTCATCTGCTTCGGATTGGTCAACAGAAAAGAGGCTATTAGCAGTTTTCAGAAATTTTCCAGTCTTCGCTCTGCGAAAAGTAGTTTTTCTAGATCTGGACATTTTATGCAGGCCTTTGTTCTATAAAAAAAAGTTAAGATCTTGAATGTATTTTTTTTTTTGCATGTGTGTTTTGCAAGGCGAATCAAGGCACCTATGTTAATATTTTCAAACAAGGAATTCTAAAAGCTTCAATTGCATTGAAAGTCAAAACTGTCGTGTTCATATCAGGCTTTACTTGCAATCAAAGGAAACACCACAAAACAAAATTTGAATATAGCTAATCTTTTTTTTTATTTAAGGATATACACAGCGCTAAAATGATAAAAGAAATACTAGTGAAAAGTTAAAATCCTGCAGCGATGGCGGTGACGCTGACGTGGCGGTTGAAGGCGGGGGTGGGGGAGAAAGAGGGTAGGGCGCTGCAGGGCTCGGACAGCAGCCGGGACAGATGGGGCCGTGGGGGAAATAGACGGCACGACTCTTCGGCCCCACAGGTGAAGACACTGTCATCTTCATCCTTTGTCTGTACAAACAAGTTACTTTGAATTTTTTTTTTTTTTTGAAAATTGAAAAACACGTTCATTTGTCTCACATTTCCAAACTCATTAGCAGGAGCCTAGCAATTGTTCTACGATTGACAAACTCAATCCTTAGGAAATTCAGTATTCCCTATGCTGCTGGCAACAAAATTTTCCAGTCGGTGGTCATCCTGGCCTTCCTATACGGCCATCCTCCAAGGAAGATGTCGGTCAGCTCCGGAGCATCCATTACACATTTGCAAAGCGAATATTGAGAGGGAGTCTTTGCAATCCAACAATACCAGCCATATCCCTGATGGGCAACCCTCCCCTTGACACCCAGACTCGGTTGGCTTTCCCAAGAAAACTCGAGGGGAACTACCAATCAAAACCGGGACCTGCTGCGCTGCCATACCTTCATTTTAGCCTTTTCTATCCCGATACTGATAAGCAGTTTAACTTAGCCAATCTTTATTGCTTCCGAAATATGTTCCATCTCTCCCTATTGAAAAAAAAAAAACAAACAATTGAAATGAGTTCCATCTTAAGATAAAGATTCGTATTCTTTCCAGTACGTGACAACCTTTTAAAAAAATAGTGCACTTAGTATCTAAGTAAAACTACTACGTCAGGACCAGCGGGTCATTCTTGTCAATGACACTAAGTAAACATTGTCACAACTACGAGCTACTTGCATCTCTGCAGCAGGCCTTCTCCTCGCACAGGATCTCCTCTGCCATGCGCCGGATCAGGTTCCAGGCGTATACGACGTGCTCCTGGCGACAGTTCTCGGACACCACGCAGAACCTAATGACGTGCTTCTCCTTCAGCTGGGCTGATATCACGAAGATCTTGCGGGTTTGGTTGAGCCGTTCTTCCAGGATCTTCGTCAGTCTGTTAGAGTTCTGCACACCACATTGTCCTTCTTCCTAGAACTGCGGATTCAACATTTTTGAACATTTATTTATGATTTATTTAAATTACATCGAGGTATACAGGGCATTTGAATATGGATTTGATAAACGGATCACTACTGAAATGAAAAAGGCAATAAGTGCCACATCCTTGCAAAAGTGAATTCTATCAGCTCTCAAGGAAAAATGAAAAACTGCTATAACATAGAATGAAAGACTTATTCCTTATTTTACACAGCATTCTAATTCCCTGTTTATATAGAATAATTAGGTGTGAGAAGGGTATGAAAGAAAGTTCAACAGTCTCACCTTCAGTTGGAAGCAGACGAGGCCTAACGTCACCTCATTACAAATCTGGAAGTTCTTGTCCCGGCTCATGAGGAAGGCGAAGTAGTGGGCCAACTTGACATGCTGAAACCACACACCACTTGGAAGGTTTGCTCGTAAAGCCAAACATGGAGAAACTTTTGGTGAAAACAAAACGAAGGATTCTTCTTATTACGTGCCGCCTGAGAGCGCAAAAATAAAAAAATCTTTACGATTTTTTTTTAAATTGGAGTTTTTATAATCATATATTGCTCTAGAAAGATATGATTTATCTAAAAATTTTAAGTGTGAAAAGCGTTTAACGTTTGAAAAGTTTAACGACATATTTAAAAAACAAATATTTGATTTTATACATACCACTTAGTTTATCAATATCATAGACAATTGGTAGTGACGTGGTATACAATATCAATTTTTGAAAATCAGGACCTGGGGTCGAATCTCGATTTGAGTATTTTTTAAATAATGAAATCTGCAAAGCCTTATATTCTTGCACAAGTGCACCAGAAAGTACACCCCCCACCCTCAGACCTTGCAGGAGGGTAGGTGTCAGGGTCGGGTCGTTGGAATCGGGGATTGATATCGATTTTAAAAAAGGTCTTGTATAGTTGGATTAGATGAATTTTGCAGTGGAAGGTAAATATAATTTCTAAACTGAAATTTGGTACATATCTTCTAGATCTGGTTGGTTCAAGTCCTCCTTCAGTATCTTGTTTGATAGGTTGAATGGAACTCCTATCTTCTTCTTTCTTATCTCCACTCAATCATATTACGGTATAAAGCTTGTAAAGTTGACAACCATCATGATTGGGTGAAGTAGAATGAGTCTGCCTTTGTCATTAATACTGGGAGCACTATTCAGTGGCAGGCCGACTTAGCTCCAAAAAGAAATGGCCGCCTCTGACATGAGGAACAAATGCCATGTGCAGCGGCTCCTAACGAGGAGTACAAACGCTGCCCATCCTGTATCCCTGGATTAGAAGCCCTTACAGGGTACTATCAGCTGGGCCAGCTGAGCCCAGGTTTTTTAGCGAGCTTGTTACTGCTCCCCCTTTTCCTTTTTCATCCGGGCTTGGGACCGGCATGGAACTCCTATACTTGTCTGAAGTCAGAATCTAATGAACGCGTTTATTCTAGTTTTGTCTGTGGTTGTAATATATTTGCACCAAACTGGAAGTGCGTATGTTATTATCGGGAGAATACAACTTCTGTATAGAGTAAACTTTTGTTTTGTAGATAATTTGATTTTATACAAGTAAGTTTTGAACAGACTTTAGTAGTGTTATTGTTATGGTATTATGGTATTTTTAACATGCATGTTGAAATTTCAACCTGGAGTCCAAGGTAACTCCAAGATATTTAACATGGTCAGTCCAGTTGATAGGGCTGAAATTTACTTTTAGAATGGATTGTGAAGAATTTTTTTATTGTCATGGGGAGGAAAAATTATAGCCCGTGTCTTTTTTGGGTTGATGTCTAACTTCCAATCATTGCACCATTTGGTTATAAAGCTTATGCAATTTTAGGAGTTACGTAGTTAGTAGTCCCATTGATTTGGAGTTTAATATTTCTGCGACATCTGCAAAAACTGTTTGACATTTTGGATGTAGAGGGGAATGTTGAATAGATAGGGTTCAAAGATAGAGCCTTGAACTCCAATCTGAGTTGGCTTTTCCATGGTTATAAAATCCCCTTGTTCAATAAAAAAGGTACTGTCCTGGTGGTAGGTTTTCAAAAATGACAAAATCCCTTGGACATTGATTTTATTATTTTTGTTATCAAGACATCATGCCATAATCTATCAAATGCTTTGTAATGTCTAGAAAAACAGCGCCTACAGCCTCATGTGAGACTTTCTTATTTGAATAAAGTCTATTACAGTGATTATCTGGTGGTTGTGGAGTGTCCTTTTCTGAATCCGAATTGTTGAGGAATGGTAGAGGTAATAGAATCCATGTACATCTGTAATCTGCGAAGTACAATCCTCTCGTATACCTTACCGATGGTAGGAAGAAAACTGATTAGTCTCCCTGATCTTCTGGTGATTTTTCAGTTTTTTTTTTGGGATGGTTATAATAAAAGCATGTTTTTCCATGTCTTCGGTAAGTAGCACAGGTGTAGTGCAGCATTGAATATCTCAGCGAGGAAAACTATCCATTTGATAGAAAGGTTTTTTTGTTATTTGTGATGCAAAATTGTCGTGGCCTGGAGCTTTGTGATTACCTAGGTTTTCAATAACTTCCTTGACTTCATTTTAGTGTTGTTATTGTTAGTATTTTTTTCTTGGGGATGTTGATAAATGTTATGTTAGATTAGAGAGAGATGGAACCTCATCTTTCACCTTGCCAAAGGAAAACAACAACAATGATCTTATTTAGGTAAAGCCGCGACATCTGGCGGTCGTCTTATGTAAATATATATAAACGGAATTTGCATAACTATTGTATTATTTAATATTTATATAATAAGCCATTGAAATAAATTAGAAATTATATTTATAAAAAGGATTAAACCAAATATTCTTTATAGATTGGCAATTTCTATGGATCTATTGAAAGAGGATAGGGTCTGGATTGATTCTATGGCTTCAACATTTTTATTTATTTTATTTTTTTGAGATGGCAAAGCGTTGTATAAAAATAGCCCAAGGAAATATTTTTATTTTGAACTAATGGTATGGAGAGAGATAAATTGGTAATATATAGCAAGTCAATTATTTCTTAATTTAGCAAAATTAAAAAATTGCGTTTCGATTCCTGCAATTCAAACCTTTCTTTTCAGTTTACTTGATTTACATACTACACCTGAAAACTAGACCTCTGTCTAATTATACTTCTGATCTAATTTTCTCTACACATGCTTTACATGTTTCAATTCTATATATATTTGCTAAAATCATTAGTTTACATAATTTAGTACTTAGTTGGCGTGGTGCAAGTGATGAGTTCGATTACACATGATAACTGGCTCGAATCCAAAGATGCTTTGTTTCGTCACATTTTTCCTACATAGGATATGTAATTTTCGCCATTTATAGTTAAGATAAAATAACATTTAAAAAAGATCATTTAATTTAACAATATTATAGAGCTTAATGGATAAAAATTAAATCTAATGCCTAAGCACGCCATCGATTATAAATTTAGCCATTCATAGCGCGTATGATTTTAGAATACTTTTTTTCTGCCTTTATTGCAATAATAATTTGATGAATATGCAATATTAGCGGGATCTTGTATTGTAGTGTAGAAAATCTGTCGATATATGTAAATATAGATGTGAAGACAGAATCTCTACTTACCCTTCTGATGTAACTCTGGAGACCCGTGACGCCGTAGTTTCGGATGACAAACCAGAGCTTCAGGGCCCTGAATCGCCTGCTCAGTGGGATCTGCCAGTTCTGGAACACAATCAGTTCATCCAATATTGATCCTTTACAACCCACCCCAAGTAAACAAGGTGCAATTATACGTAGATCCAAACCAGCAATATGGGATTCTTGTGGCATTAGTACAACGTAGAAACAGTCTCTCTCTCTATGCGACCATCAGAATTCATCCTAAACTTAAATGTCAAGCTGAAATGATGCTCAAGTTTTTTTTTATATATAAACCTATAGGATTCAGAAACTCTTGTAGAAATTCTTTATTAGCAGAATAAAAGTTAAAATAAAAAAACCTGTAAAATATAAGGTTGTCCCAAAAGTTTGTGTTTTTCTTATTACTTTATTAGTTTTGTTGCATACGTTGCTGTATCACCTCATAAGCATAAAATAAAACTTGGGAGAATAATATTATTATGACGAATACATAATACATCACTTTATACATAATACAAAGAATACATAACGGCGAATAATATTGGTGTTTCAATTTTTTGCAAGTGTTTGCGAACTTTGGGACAACCTTGTAGGATATTCCATAAAAATTAATAGGGTTTTGTTGCATTTTTATATAGATATCTCCAATTAAGTTTTGACACACAAATTGTTTTTGTATAAAATTTCGAGACGAATGTCCCGTTCTAAGAACGGATCTTGAACGACAGTCGGTTCCATTAAAGTTACATTTTTATTAATTTTAATTTTTTTATCACTATAATATCTAAGAATTATTAGCAGTAGTACATCATTATTATTATATATATGGTTTGAGTAAAATTAATCATGCCTCCAGGGAAAAGTATATTTTCAAAACATTTTTATTCTCTAGCTTTCGGGCACGGACGCCCTTCTACAGGAGAAAACCTGGTATAATAATTCGCCAATAGAACAAGAGTTAAATATAATTGGATACTATTTTACAAAATTTACATACTTTAAAATATTGATAAAAGATATTATTTTATTGAATATATATGGTTTCCTCAAAATTTTAAATGTTATCATAGATTCTGATGGTGTTGGTACATATCCCTAATACACTTTGTACAACCCACGATAATCAAAGCCACTGCTTGTACTACAAGTGCCTCAAATGTCTACATATGTAAAAAAAAGTTCGAATTTTGCGCTTACAAGTATGCCAGAATCCCGTTTGGTTGCTTGCACTCACTGGTGAGATTGGACTCTAAGAATCGGGGTTCATAGAAACCCTTTATAAGGGGGGAAAAATTCCCACTCAATGTGGGATTCGACCCTGGGTAGTGGCTATCCTAATCGAAGGTTTACGCCACTCCTTTACAGAGCCCCATAAATATTTTCTACGTTATAATCCACCGCATCTAAATATGCTCAGTAAATCTCTAGTTATAACACTTTGCACCAATGTTGGCTTTATCTCTGTGATATCTGTGTTGGCTCGCTAAACTATAGTGGCTTTACATAAATTAACCTATATATACCAAATACATCACTTGTAATTATCTATATATGAAATGGTGGTAAATCGCAGAGATAATGGTTTGTTGGTCTTGCAGAAAGAGAGTGGCGCACGCGTGCTCACGGAGGAGAGTTGCCCTCAAGAAATATTGGAAGAATAAAAATATTTTAAATCCAATATATGCATTTTCTAATATATGTAGTATATTTTAAGGTAGATAGAGCACAACCTTCTTCTAATATTTATTATAACCCCATATCTGTATATAAAAATATGTATCGAACAATAGAAGTGACAAATAAAGCAAAGAGGTAAAGGTAGATCAGACGACGCCATAGTCCAGACGACAAAGGCCAGACATGATAAACAACCCAGACTAACAGGTGTTTATGCTAATGAGTTCATTCCCCCGTCAGCAGGTGGCCGACACGTGGCCAGACATAATTAATAACCCAGCGCTTGACAGGTGGCGTGATTACGGGATCCAATCAGAACTCGTCAGACGCCAATATATAAGGTCCCCCAAAATGGGACAAAGTTAGTAGTTGTTTCAGAGCGACGCTGTCATACGGTCGGTCAGATCTCTCATCCCCCCTTCTAGGCTAGGGCATCCGTGACGTCCGTGGTCTACCTCTACCTTCTTGGAGTACCCTCTAGACCTGCCTCTATCTCTTGCTGTCCCAGTGCGGGAATCCCATCACTCACCCACTACCACGACTGCCCAGCACATTCCACCTCGGGATTACTACAGACCCCGTTAAAGTCGACAGGATGACTGAGGACAAGCAGAGGATGACGGAAGCCGAAGACGAGTACTTCGCGGATGCCCTCACCAACATGCAACCCCACTGCGACGAACTAGTAAGCCGCCTAACGGATGCCATCCGGGGGCTAGCCATGCCTCGTGCGGAGGAAGCCCTCATTCCCCCTTTCGACGGATCCTACGCGGCAAACAACTTCATCCAACAGCTCGAGCGGACAAGCGAGGGACCGCAGGATGACGCCACGCTGCAAGCCCGGCTCCGCACACTGCTCAAAGGTGAGCCCCTCTCCCTCTATAATGAACTAAATCTGGCCTCTCTGCCATACAGTCAGGCAAAACAAACTCTGATAGACCTCTACCCCGGAAAATCCGAGGTCACCTTCACCAAATTTTTAACGTTTAAATTAAATAATCAGATCCAATTAGGAGAATATTACCGTCAAAAAATAACAATGGGACTGCAACTGGGCCTAACCAACCCCATCATAGTAGAGGCATTAACGGAAGGCCTCCAGGCCAATGATCAGCGCCTCATGAGGGCCATAGACCCTAAAACCCTGAATGAATGGTATTCAACCATGAATAGAATAAAAGGGACAAATTCACTACCTACTTCATCCGAACAATATCAAGGTGTTACCAACACCAGTGCTTTTCACCGTAATACCGGAACCCCTTCTAGAGGAAGGAACTACAATCCTTTTTCAACAGACAGTACCCCAAGATACCCTTCTAGTGCCAGGAAACCACCCTCACCATGCAAATACTGCCAAGGTGACCACTGGAACAATGAATGTTCCATGAACAGGCGACCCTACAGGCAGCAGGCCTATCACAGCCAACCTACGGCGCACTATTTCCCATCGGAACAAAATGGCGCCCACAACATTCCCGTGCCGGCCCCCAAATCTTCTCACACCCCACAAGGCAACGAAAACTCCAATTTTCGTCCCTAAACTATCTAATATTCTATGTAAACCTAAAATTTTTAATAATCTTTATTGCCCATTCCTCTTAGACACAGGAGCCTCTATTAACATAATTAATTTAAATATTTTTAACCATCTTAATAAAAACTTATCTAATCCTTTAAAATTATATCCATGCCATATATTAATCAATTCCATATCTTCTCAAATAAATTCGATAGGATACACATTTTTGACCACTACCATAGGAAAAATTACAAAATCAATTAAATTTTATATAATAGATAATTTATTACCTTTTGGTATACTATCATTAAATTCCATTAGTCAATTTTGTTTAACCTTAAATTTATATAATCATTCTATTTATCAATGTGACGCTCCTTTGTCTAAGAAATGGTACCATATAACTTATGTAACCCCATGTAATAATGGAGAGAGTGACCATAATCCACCCAATGTGGGTCATTTAAAAAACATACCTAACTCACATTCTCCATTATTACAAGGGAAAAATGTCCATCCTATACTATGTCCCATTACCCTGACCAAGACCTCTACTAATTATGACAAAAATGCACCCAGCCAAACTTTAGACCATTTACCTCATTTATATTTATTGCCCCCACTATATCCCTCTGAACATCAATGTAAAATTTTTAATGATTCTTGTAATTTATGTGTTAGGAATGATATCCCTTTAACTTTTATGAATATTATTAAGAATTACTCAAATATTTTTTCTACTAACAAATATAACATCCCAAAATTGAAAATTCCACCTATCAATATTAGGACAAATTCAAATAAAATAATTGCACTCAGACCTTATCGTACATCTCTCTCAGATCAACGTGAAATACAAGAACAAGTAGGTAAAATGTTAGAATATGATATTATAGAGCCTTCTTTCTCCCCCTATTCATCCCCCGTTACTTTAGTTACCAAAAAGGATAAGACAAAACGATTTTGCGTAGACTACCGCCGCCTGAATGAAATAATTTTCCCCGATGTTCACCCCCCTTCCGCTCATAGAGAATATCTTAGATAAATTAGCCAACGCCAAAATTTACTCCCGCGCCGATTTTTCATCAGCATACTGGTCCATCGAAATAAGTCCCCCTGATAGAAATTTATTATCTTTTGTCACGTTAGAGGGTCAGTATAACTTCAAAAGATTACCATACGGGATTAAAATAGGACCCCAGGTGTATGAGCGAGCAGTCAGTCAGATATTGCAAAGAAATAGGTTAGGTTTTATAGCACATTATTTCGACGATTTCATTATCTTTTCAAATTCCATAGAAGAACATTTAGATCACTTACAACAATTTTTTGATATGTGTAATAGGGAAAATTTTAGATTAAATTATAATAAGTGTGACTTCTTTAAAACTACAATAGAATTTTTAGGCTATACCATATCATCAGGCACATACACTCCATTAGTAAAAAATTTAGATGTAATTAATGCCATTAAGGTCCCCACTAGCGTTAAATCCCTCCAATCATTCTTAGGCTCCATTAATGTATATAATAAATTTATAAAAGATCACGCCCGCATTAGGAACCCCCTCAATAACCTACTCAAGAAAGATACACCATGGCACTGGAATGCAGAATGTCAACATTCATTTGACACTCTAAAGGAATGTCTCACCACAAAACCGGTACTACACCTCTTTAAAGAAGGATTACCCTGTCAGCTATTCTGTGATGCCTCACTTCAGGGAATAGCTGGCATCCTAAAACAACAACAACCAGACGGCACTCTACACCCCGTGCAATATTACAGCAGAACACTCCGACCCCACGAGAAAAATTATACCATCACAGAGTTGGAATGCCTTGCTGTGATAGATAGTGTGGAAAAATTCCGCATCTATCTCGCAGGTGCAAGGTTCACAATTTTTACGGACCACCATGCATTACAATGGTTAAAAACCATAAAAAAACCCAACGGGTAGACTTTTTAGGTGGAGCTTAAAGATGTCCGCATACGAATACGATATAAAATATATAAAAGGTAAAACGCAGTACGAGGCAGATCTACTGTCCCGCAATCCTTTATGTGGTTTTCTCACGACCACCCCAAATAATAGAAAAGCAACCCCAATTACCTCCATCTACACTTATCAAAACGAATATAGATGGCCTCCATACAATCAAACGTAAAGGTATTGTTAAGATTATAGTTCCCCCTTCCTTACAACATACGCTAATTAATAAAGTACATTTAGAATATAACCATCCTGGTGTATCCCAAATGATTAGGCTCATCTCCACACAGTATACTTGGTGTGGAATGACCAAATCTATAGTTAAATATAATAGGTCCTGTCCCACATGCCAACTTATAAAGAAACCGAAAGGTCCATTATATGGTAGATTAGAACGCCCCCCCTATAGCTTTACAACCCTACGATATGTTATCTATAGACACTATTTCAGGTTTTTCTAAATACGGTAATTCTAAGTCATACTTACACGTAATTGTAGATCACCTAAGTCGGTATACATGGACCTTCCCCAGTAAGTCAACTAATATAATCACATACATTCAGTGTATCAAAAAGGTATTGCAGTGTGGCCGACCAAAACGCCTTCTTTCGGACCGGGCACCTGCTTTTACTTCCCCAAAGTTCAGGAGATTCTTAATAAAGAACGGGATACAGCCTCTACAAACCACTGCAAATAACCCGCAAGCTAACGGTTTATGCGAGCGTCTTAACGCGACACTCACCGGGAAGCTGAGGTTACTGAACTTAGAGAATCCAGGAACCTCCTGGACTAAATTAATTAAGATAGTAACTAATAAATATAACGATACCCCCCATACGATAACTGGATTTCCCCCCGTATTTTTAATGTATAATATAATCCCCTCAGACTTAAATAACCACATAAATCCCTATCCCAATATAATAGAAAGTAGAAAACTAGCAATACAACGTACAAATGACAGGCATGACAAAGAGAAAATTAAATATGATAACAAACATAAAAATCCACACTTTGATACAGGAGATTTAGTATTAGTAAAGGCGTATCATCATCCAAATAGCGGTAAGCTAGTACCCTACTTTACAGGTCCATATAAAATTACGGAAATAATTTCTGATAATGTCGTACGTATAAATAGACCCAATAGGATTACAGGTAATGATAACGATACTGTACATGTAAATAAATTACAATATTATAATGAAGAGGTCCTCTATATTTCACCACCCAAAGTAGAACCCCTAATAATAAATAGAATAATAAACCCTTTCCGACATTTAGATCCCAAGTTGTTTAGTCCAATAGAAAAAAGTATAGCTCATAGATTTTCCGAACCATTCAACCATTTGTCCCCACATCTATTCTCATAAAATTAGGGAAATCTAGGTCCTGAACGTCTGGCGAACTCCTCGACATAAAGTAGTCAATTAAAAAATCATAAATCATGGCATTCAACACCATTTCATGATTACCTTTTCCTTCACCAATAATTTCTCTCCCTCAAATGTAGGACTATCTTTCTTTTTCTATTAGGCACACAACTGATCACTTAAGACTAACCCTCGGAATTGTTTGGACTGGAATAGCGCAATTCCGAGAATATAATTCATACACACATTGTATATAAAAACAAAGAAACATTATGTAATTATTTTTTATTATCCCAGTTAGCTTCTTTTTCTTAATTTATGATAATATATCCCGTATTCCGTTAACACAGTTCGCATGATCATAACCCCATTATTTATACACTAATTAATTAATTTCTTTTATACCAAATCTTATTTTTTATAATGTTATAGGATAGTTTATAATTTTGTCAACCCCGTTTAAAATTTAGGTCCCCCATCATCTCTAAAATCGATCCTGTACATGACACCATGTGAGACGTTATCTTGGCCTTCTAAGAAGACAATTAATTCCAATCTGCTTCCCAACGCGCGCGCCAACAAACTCAAGGTCGCACTGATCTCCCCCTAATTGTTTTTTCTACTTCGTCTTTGCCTCCCTACTGCTAAAGGGGTGGAATGACATTTGCACCCATCATTAGCATCCATCATTAGCAGAGGTAATCTTTCGTACCTCATCACTCTTACCTGTCAAACATTCAATTGTAGGGCTTTTGGGTACTTTTAATACGAACATGCATCACATTACTGGCTCCCTTGTTAGGAATCAAAAAGGGTTTATTTTTTTTGTCAAATTTGTCGCCTCTCATTTCCCTATATGTAACGTAATGTTACATGGAGAAAAGAACTATTAAATTAATACTTTAAAAGATGTTCCCCAAACGTAACAAGCCGGCGTTTGGGTAGGCTCACCTAAAAATTTTGCAGACCAACTGCATAAAACGCTCTGCAATCTTTTTAGCGCCTAAGACACGCATTACATACCACATGTACCCAAAGTCCTATCTTCCACCCAATGACATCATTTTAGGGATCAAGATCGCTCCCCGTCTGGTCTCACATAATATAATCGGGAAGTCTGGCAAAGACCAACTTCTCAGACCGGACCAAAGCGACATAGGGCCACATTACCTCCCCGTAGGTCAAACTAGAAAGACCTCAATAATCTTACATCTACACTGTGTGTAAATATGTTCCCTTTTTTCAGGAACCAATATTTTTGTTTTCTTTTAACTTTTCTCTCATTTATTGTAAATAGACTTATAGTTTTACTAGTTTGTGATGTTGGACTTTGTTTTTTTTTTTCAACTTACCAATGTAGATAAAACATTTCGCTATTCATCAATAATATCATTTTGTTTATTAACCAACAACATTAATGCCATCAACTACCAATCAATCCTTTATATATCATTATCTTTAATATGTTTATTTAATTTTAATTTTCTTTTTCTCATCATGTTTAGACTTAGCATTGTACAACTTCAATTATTTTAGGCACCATTTTTAACGAAACCTACACCTGACAATATTTATAATATTTCTTGAACAGAGAGAGATAAAACATTTACCATTTTATTTTTCTTAATAGATTTTCAATATGTTATTTTTGACGCTTCCCTTACAGCCTCTTAACTCTATCCCATGAACCTTTCCTCCCAACTTATTACAGCCATCAAGAGATTATTGTTCGTCAGCCATTTTCTTTTTTTTTTTTATTGATTAACCTAACTAGAAGACCCTTCCTCGCTGTACATTTCCCAACAGTGAGCTCAGGAGACCCAGTTAGTTTTTTTTTTTTTTTTCTCTCATCGTCCGGCTCATCATTTTTTCATTTTTCAACTTTTTCTTTTTACCACACAAGCCGGACACAATCAAAATTGAGAGCAATAATTCTCTTACACCCACCTCTCCTTTTCCGCATCCTTCAAACCTCCAACCTTCCAAGGGATTCCAGTTCGCCGAACATTTTTGTTTTTTTTTCATTGATTAATCCGACTGGAACAATCCTTCCTCACTATACCATTCCCAATAATGAGTTCAGGATATCCAGCGCGATCTTTTATTTTTTTTTTCTCATCGCCCGACTCATCATATCAATTCATCATATTTTCAACTTTTCACTTTTTTTTCTCTCATCATTCAACCGGGCATAATCATTATGGACAACAGGGATCCCTCTTACCTCTACCTCTCCCTTTTACCTCCATCAATCTTCCCACCTCTTCTCACTGTCTGAGCTAATGATGCAGATGGATTATCTTAGGCCTTCTGTTAATGAAAACAATGCCTCACTTAAACAAGTTCGCATTGCATTGCAGAATGTTTGGGATACTTCTTTTGCAGAAACATGCTCAGATACCCCTTTTCCCTTTTTCAACCTTAGCGTCACATTATACGTTCAGTTAATAAACTAACTTATTTTTTTCTCTCATCTTTAATACAATAAGATATTTTTCCTTGTACGATTCATTTTACCATAGTTACCATTTTGTATTATATACCTTCTCTTAATCTTTATCATTCATTTTGTACGTTTTTATTGATACACCACCCTTACAACATCTTTCTCTTTTTAACTTGTAACTTCATAATAATTTTAACTAATTTGTATACAAATTATTTCTTTTATTTTTTATAATAGGTTTGTTAGGTTATCATTCATTACATGTCATTCCCCCAACCAAACCTTCATCACCGGGGACACATTCTGTAGTATATTTTAAGGTAGATAGAGCACAACCTTCTTCTAATATTTATTATAACCCCATATCTGTATATAAAAATATGTATCGAACAATAGAAGTGACAAATAAAGCAAAGAGGTAAAGGTAGATCAGACGACGCCATAGTCCAGACGACAAAGGCCAGACATGATAAACAACCCAGACTAACAGGTGTTTATGCTAATGAGTTCATTCCCCCGTCAGCAGGTGGCCGACACGTGGCCAGACATAATTAATAACCCAGCGCTTGACAGGTGGCGTGATTACGGGATCCAATCAGAACTCGTCAGACGCCAATATATAAGGTCCCCCAAAATGGGACAAAGTTAGTAGTTGTTTCAGAGCGACGCTGTCATACGGTCGGTCAGATCTCTCATCCCCCCTTCTAGGCTAGGGCATCCGTGACGTCCGTGGTCTACCTCTACCTTCTTGGAGTACCCTCTAGACCTGCCTCTATCTCTTGCTGTCCCAGTGCGGGAATCCCATCACTCACCCACTACCACGACTGCCCAGCACATTCCACCTCGGGATTACTACATATATATCACAATTTAAAACCTTAACTTATATATCACCTAGCCCCAATCTTCAAAACACTCAATCTCAACTACTTTTTTCCTATTTGTAAATTATTTAAAAAATACCTACCTAAAAAAAAAACCTATATCTCCAATGTATTGTAAATCTTTTTTTTTTTTCAATCTGTAACATGGATGAACAAATGTTAACATAGAATTCAGCCCTTTGACAAAGACTGGAAATAAGTCTGTTAAATAACCTGGGTCAGAAAAAAATAAATGCGGGAAAGCTGATATTAGATGCTTCTTCCCCAACCAAACAGTCAGCCATTTTGCTATGGCGTATCACCATCTCATTCAGTTAGCGTTGACAGAGAGCGGACAACAGTAGATGAGCAGGACACAGTCCAGTCCCAACTTCACCCTAGTGAATTTTCCTTCAGGACTTTTCTCTAACTTCCAGTCAAAACTTGTGCACACCTCGAATTACCCATGGTTTAAAAACTTCCTTATTTTCATAGTTTTTGTTTAAGAGTTTCTTGTTTACGAAACCCATCGTGCGTCTTGTCTTCTTTAACAAGCTGCTTGGCTATCGACTGCAAAAACAGTGGTAGGTCCCCATTGACCGTCTAGCTGAGAGGGATATATTTCTCTCTAATTAATAAGACTTTTGAGATCACGTTTGAGATCATAAATAAAATGGCCTGTGTGGGAGTACAAGGAAAGATGTCCGGTTTGAAAAACAACCCCCTTGGTAAACAAGTGTCAAGACTTCATTCTCCCCTAGGGGATTTATCTTACTCAAATCGGTTTAAAAAGCGGCTATATGTGATGATCAGGGGACAATTCTCACCGAGGTGGTCTCGGCACCAGTTGTTCTAGGGGTTTTCGGACCTATCTTTTCCCCCCGATCTATTCCTTACAGGTTTTTGCCTCAGGATCCTGTCTCCTGTGTGTCCTTACCACTCATCCAACAGGATAAAACACATCACAACATATATATAATAGTGAGCGTGAAAAAATCCGAGTAAGAGATGATAAAAACTACTTACTCTGAAGTCGATGGCGGTATCTGAAAACACAAAACACCACGTTTGAAGAACAAGAGAAATATAATTAATTCAGATATTAATTCAATATAATTAATTTTGACTCAAACATAATTAATTCAGTTATTTAAATGGTCATTCAAGAGAGTGGGCTACAATATCTGGATACCACAGCTTCAAGTCTTTGTACTATGTAACTATGGGACCTTGTAGTTTCACCAAAATAAAAGGTTTTTTCCAATATAGCGCTGTATAGTTTAAAATGCGATTTTGACGCTATACTTTCTTTATAGCTAACTATTTCTTCCGATTTTTTACTCTGCAAGAACACAAACTATAATACATGACTCATTCTTGGTAAAACCTACCAGCCATTTCACTACTTCGATCTCCAGACAGCTTTACTATTGTATTGGACTTCTAAGAGTGTGCATTTATTGAGAGGAATACAGGGTGAGGAAGCTATGTGGATAAGCTTATTTACATAGATTTAACAAGTTAATGAATTAAGTAATGCTCGTATGCAATGTAAATTAAGCTAAAGGTTTGTAGAATACTTTTATTTGAATAAAATTGAAATTAGTCACAATTTAAAAATATATTTTTTTCAATATAATAATCCCTTTTATCAATATATATTTTTAACAGGACATGCTAAAATAGAGTTTAGGGTATTTAAAACAGTCAAATTTTATAAGGAGTTAGTTTATAGAATTTAAAAATCTTGCCAAAGCATCGATGTCACTGTGGTCAAGAAGTTTCAACGGTTGAATTCAAATAAAGGTGAAAATACCATCTCATGAAGAGCCGTTTCATCAAAAAAGGGCTAGCGCCCCATTTCACTATATCCATAAAGATATCAGTTAATTCCTAATTGATGCAGACTTTTAACCTTATATATATATGTTGTAAAAAAAAGATATACTGCTGATTTTGATTATCTTGAGGATTATGCTATGGAATTATTTGCTGGTTGTTTTTAGTACTAAATGGTATTAGTAATACAGTCGTGGCAAAAATCTTGAAAGTATAATAATAAAAATAGTTTTGATTAGAAATTGCTTTGAGCTAAAGGAATATATATTAAAAAAAAATTGATAAAAGTATTGCCTGATTTAAGGCGTGAGAATAAAAACATGAAAAACTTATTTACATCATTTACAAAAAGTTTAAGCCGGCCATCGGGAAACAACAACAATAGGTTATATAAAGGGAATTCGCGACATCTGGTGGTAGACTTAACAGAATATTTGAATCTATGAAATAATAATTTTACATAACATATATATATATATTGTTTTGAAAATAGAGAAATCCATAAAGATATTTATTTAAAATGCATATATTGGATCAAAAATGTATTTACAATATTTCAGTTGACTGAACGCTATCCTTTGTCAAGGTACAGCGTATTTCTATATATATTGCGTTATATACTTCATATACAAAACTTATGAAAGTTACATAATTTAAGCATTAGACACTTCTTATTTGCTTATATAATGGCGGATTTTCCATACATGTAAACATTCGAACGTTCTTTTAAAAAATATATCAAGTGATTAGGGTTGAACACGTGTCGAAAATAAGATTTAACGTGCTGTCATTAGAGTATAGTAGATCATTCTATACCAACTTGATACCTTACCAAGGATAAAGAAATCAATGGCTCCAAGGCACCATCTGGATGACATATCACAGGGAAGAGCGATCTGGAGGATCGAAATGGGGCGACCACAGCGGGAAGTCGCCAAGTTGTTCGACGTATCTGAAAGCGTGATATGCAGTCTCTGGAGACAACCCCAAGGTGACAACCCCGAGTGACGACCGATACCTGGCTCTAACAGCCAAACGTTCACAGCAGATGTCAGCCCGCCAACTCTCCCTGGCTTTCCAATGGTCACTGGCAGAATTGTATCCCGGTAAACGGTCTCACGAAGGCTTAAAATACAAGTCATATTCTCTACGAAGCCTGTGATAGGCGTTCCTTTGACCCCACTCTAGAAGTGGCGCCGCCTTGCATGGTGCAGAGAACACGTAAAATTGGGACCATGGCTAATGGAGTCAGGTTCTGTTCTCATACGAATCTAGGGTCAGCATGAATACTTATTTCAGGCACTCTTCATTTAGAGAGAAAGGGGCACACGCTACCACCCATCAAACATCGTAGGGAAGGATGACTATGGCATAAGGGGTGTGATGGTCTGGGCAGAGACGTGTTCGACGGCGCGACTCAATGCCCAGCGAAACCTGGACGAGATCCTAGAACCCTATGTCCGGCTTTTCTGGGAGGCTGTAGGCCCATGTGTTTATGGATGACCGGCCGGCGAGGAATGGAATGGCCGGAAAGGTCCCCCGACTTCAATCCCAAGAACATGCTATCTGAGGAGGAGGGGCCCCCGCCAAGAACCACTCAGGACAACTGCTCTTGAACAGGAATGTGCTTTATTCGCAAATGAACTCCTGGAAATCCTTATTTCCAGCATGAGGCGACGGTGCAAGTGTTGCTTGGCAGTGAGGCGTGGTCATTTTAGTCCCCTATTAGTCCCGCTGATACCTGGGATTTCTAAAAGTGGAAAGTCTTCAAAGTCTCCGATTTTTTTTTTGAGACAGGGGTAATTTTGTTCACGCTTGGTTATCTCGTGTGTCCTCAATAAAGGTCAATGCGTATCAAATATTTTTCCGAGTTATTGTCTGGATCCCGATATACATGCTAAAGGTACAGCTTCCTTGATTTTTGTCCAAGAGTATATATACAAGTATATATGTATAAATGCAATAAAGGTATCGACATCTCTATTAGGCGTAGGGATACATTGTATATATAAAAAGGAAATGTCACCTCTCCCGTCAAAATAGAAGCAAAAACTATGCGCCATCTATTATGACAAAAAATGTGACCTTTTTATAGAACAATATCCTACCGGGGTCTTATCGATTTACCTCGTTAATTCAATATCCACAAGTATTGTTATAGAAACAATAACACTGTACACTAGCTTAAATGAATGACTGCTTCACTCAATATTTTGACTGGTAGCAATATAATGACATATTTGGAAGTGGAGAGAAATATATAAACAGGATTATATTGCCATTTGTGACACGTAACTCTAGAAATAAATCGAATATCCGAATACAGGCTGCTGTCTTGCCCTCCCTAGGATCATCCTTTATTTATAGAAACTTGTAAAGATCGGTTAAGTGACCTTGGCGAGGATTGAGGATTTTTAAAATTCAAATTTCTATTATATATATATATATATATATGAAAAAAACAATAGAAAAAAATAAAAGATAAGTGGGTCAGGTGTTGATATTAAAAATAAAGAAGGCATCTCCTGACCACGAGCACATGTGCTTTTTAGATGGCAGAGCGCCATCTAGTGGAGCAAAAATAAACTAAACGTTTATTTAGCTTGCTCCGTGATATTTGGCCAACCCAATTTCTTGATAAATCAAGCACATGTGCTCGTGGTCAGGAGATGCCTTCTTTATTTTTAATATCAACACCTGACCCACTTATCTTTTATTTTTTTCTATTGTTTTTTCATGTGTTAAGCGTCTTTACGCAAATTTGGCCTCAAATACCCATTTCTTGATTTTTCGGGAAGCCATTGGGACCAAAAATATTTTTTGGTCGCAGTGGTTACAGCCTTCTCCACGCTGACGAGCGCCAACAGCGCGAAACTCGTTCGTGGATGGCTTTTCTTGATTTATCAAGAAATTGGGTTGGCCAAATATCTCGGAGTAAGCTAAATAAACGTTTAGTTTATTTTTACTCCACTAGATGGCGCTCTGCCATCTAAAAAGCACATGTGCTTGTGGTCAGGAGATGCCTTCTTTATTTTTAATATCAACACCTGACCCACTTATCTTTTATTTTTTTCTGTTGTTTTTTCATATATATATTTATTTATTGAGAGAGCAACCCGTTTGACATTTAGAATTCAAGAAGAATCCTTTTGAAATAAGGATAATCAACAAAGTGTAAAAAATACTTAAAGGAGACTATAGATTTAAATGAATTCGTCCATAGAAGTCGTAGGACGTGTGGGTAACCCCCTCGATTCCCGAGAGTCATGAACCGGGATTGAATCCCGTGTTAAAATTTGTTTAATATGTGAATAACCTTCACATATTATTCATTGTTCAATTATCATGAACTAGGTTGCTCTTGCTGAGCGGTACCTATTTATGTGAATTTGAACCAGAATTCGTCCATAAGAAATTTGCAGACAACGTACTTCAGTGCTACAACTTGGAGAATGAAAGCAAGGGCAGAGCACCAAGATGGAAGGTGTAATATCTTTTGCTTATTATTTTTATTGAAGAAAGATATCTGTTGTATATATATTAATTAATTGTTTCACAGAGTGTGTGTAAGCTCACAGGTAAATAGGCGCTAACCGAAACAGAAAAAAGTTCCTTTGTTCAATATTAGTTTCCCTTTTATATTTTGTTCTCTCTCTTGTAAATCAATAAATATAATGTTTAATTAATAATTATTGGAATCAGTTTCATTAAAACTATTCTAGGCAAAGTCAACAATATCTCTATAAAAGACTTATTTATTTTTAAATTAAATCAACAAAGTGCAACATACCAAATAAATATTACAAATCTTCTAAACTTATTTTACATATTAAAAAAAAAAACAAATACATTGGTCAATGGTCAAATCTATTTAAAGCTTTTATATTATATTACAGAAGGATTGGTGTTTGATAACCACAATAAATGGTCTGAATTACTAGAATATACGAAGGGGTGAGAAGCCACTTGTTCAGAATAAAGTAAAATGCGATGGTCGAACTCAGAATTGAAAATGACACCTAAAAGGTCTATAGATATAAATATACAAAACGACGTATTCAAGCAAGAAAAAATATTTGAGAGAATATTTAGAACCTTTACAATGCGTTCGCATATTTTAGCCCCTTATTACCTTTTAGTTTTACATAAAACTACTTCTTAAAAAGAAGCCTGCATGGTTTGCTAAAAAAGTAAAGAGTTGGTTTTATTTTGAATGACAAATTCAATAAGGAATTTTAATATTTTCACCAGAAGTGTTTGAACTTCAGAATTTAAAAAAAAATGTTCACAAAAAGAATACTAGTTGAAGACAACCCATATCCGTTACTAGACTAGGTTGACAAACTACAGCTGGATTGGCTTGGGAATATCTTATTGTAGTTCAACTGACCTACCAACTGCGTAAGAGCAAAAATCCAATTTTTGCAAATTGTAAACCAGACCTTAATATTGTGCAGGACAGAGTTGGAGGACCATGTGCCAACCAGGTATTTATAGATTCATAGAATTTTACAGTTTCTCTTTTTTATACATCTAGTAGAACCTCCACCAGCTGACACTCCACTAGACACCTTTCAACAAAGGAAAGTTTTCAGCACCATAATTGCTGTTTTAACCAATTAGCTGTTCTCTGGTAAGAGGACAGGTTTCTAAAGGATACTTTGGCTCTACAACTAGATGTCTTTTAGAGAGGGTCTACTGCATATTAAAAAAATCACTATAAAGATAAATATCATTAAAATATATGCGTGTTTCTACGATGCATTAGTGCGCCATCGGTTATAAGAAATTTTAACTATTTCTGACGCGTATGATTATTATTATTATATATATTTTTTCAATAAATAAATTTTCTACTGCCCTTTCTGCAATGATAAAATAATAGGAGGGCTGATGAGCCAGGGGTCCTCCTATTATTTTATCATTGCAGTAAGGGCAGTAGAAAATTTATTTATTTAAAAAAAGTAAAATAATCATACGCGTCAAGAAGAGTTCAAATATCATTTAAAAATATATATGTGTGTGTGTGTGTGTTAACTGAAATGATGCACCAACCTCCAAATTGGTGTTTCAAGTAGTGCGGGGTGACAACAAGGGAATCTATGAGCTTTCTCCTGTTCCTCAACCTGCGCCCACAGCCCCAGATTGAGGTAGGGAATGACTCTTACACGGCCAACTTACCACATAGCTGAGCAGTCGAAGTTCACCAGGAGGAACTTGTTGCAATTTGTGTTGAAGGAATCAGCATACTGCGACAACAACAACACACCCATGTCATCCATACTCTTCAGTTCATTTAAACAAAGACTAAAATTTACGTCCGTTCGTTCCCTGGCCGATACACCTTTTAGGTCTACCAGACGTAAGGTGAATGTTCGGTAATCTACCACATTGGCGGTTCGATTCTGGGCAAGCCCGCTTTTGTTTTTGTAGACCGAAGATAGCATTTAGCGGTTCTAGTCACAGCCATAAAATAATTAAGTATTTACGACCAGATAGAAGCTAGTTGAAGACTGTGTGTATTGTAAGAGTTCGTTAGGATGGTATTTATGTGTTATAAAGGCACCATCACCTTTAAAAAAAATGCATGAAATTAAAGAAAATTTGATAACCTTTGTGCGGAGATTACTGGTTAAACTGATTACTGGTCCTTATACAATCTTTAAGAAAATGAAAGTCAAACTTGGTAATATAGTTTCTCTTTATAGCCCTCAGCAGTACAGAAGTAGGTAGCTAGTATTTCGTTACTCACTTCCAAAAGAGTTTTCCATTTTGAAGTTAGCGTACCACTAAGATCTCAAGTTATATAACACAAGGAAGAGGCTATTCATTTTGAAATAGTTTTATTGTTTAAGGTGACGCTTCTATATATTGTTTTTCATTTGTTCACATATACATGCATTCATTTTTTGGCTTAAAATTTTCATTTTCGTCCATTGCCGCACACAAAGGCCACATTAAAATTTGATGGATTCCAAAAGAGCAATTGACAAAGTAGCATTTATCCCGCGACGTGTGACCGCTGGTCTGAAAGATGTGTCCGTCAAGGACAACGGCTGCTTACGTTGTTTGTGTGGCCACGTAAGTATAAATCGAAAATGGAGATTCTGATCGAACCCGTGTGCCGATTTGATCATCCTAATACAGCAACGACACAACTGTGTTAAAAAGGTAAAGTTTTGCATGTGAATATCCTCCTCCAAAATTATGACAAACAATGACAAACAGGACCTGTATTATCGGAGGGAATTTTTATTTACGTCTGGTCAAATACTTCAGCGTCGTTATAATAACGCAACCACTTGTCAATATTGATTCAGTCAGCCCCTCTTCAAACAAGTCGAGGTCTCACTCCAAGTTTTCTCCACTCCTTCTTTGGGTTAACTGTCTGAAGGACAGATGGTATTGGAATTTTTGTTTTTAATCTACTTGGTTTCGAGGTGATCTCAACCCTTATGTCCTTCATTACAGAAAACGTTTAGAAAATCGAGATAAATTCTTTCAATATCATTAGGGATATTAGGGATGAAGCAGTAATCTATAAGTCTTCGATAGGTGGTCCTAAACATAAGACAAGGAAATCCAGCAATTCTATTTCGACGGTTACCTGCAATGCAATGTTTTCTACGCCAGATGTAATTGCTTCCAATGTCTGTATTGAAGATAACGGGTTCCTACCTCCACACCACGAAACGGCCGTCTCAGCTCGGGACAGATGAAGGAACATCCGGCGTAGGCAGCGTCTACATGTAGCCACAGCCCCTCCCTGCGACAGACAGGCCCTAGCTCCCGCAGGGGGTCGTAGGCACAGCTCCCCGTAGTGCCCAATGTAGCGCAACACTACACACACGTACACAGTTACCACAGCATTCTTTGAAAACTGTGTCCCGACTAGCTATCTTGAAAAAGAACAATGGTATATCTATCAAATCATAAAAAAAAAAAATACATTCGCGTTCACATTTTTAAAGTCATTATCATTAATCTTATCTTCGATTCTATGGACGGCCATCAGTCATCGCCAATTTTCTTGCATCATCTTTTTGAATTTGAGATTTGATAGGACATTGTCCAGATTTTTATTGTTAATCCAGGATGTTACAGATCGTCCTATTCTCAGCTATGCATCCCTCCCCTTCTGCGACCCTCCATATATTCAGTAAAATAAATTAAAACTATTTTTTGATGCGTATGTTTCTTTTTAAAATCGAACAAATTTCTAGCGACCTTATAGCAATGATTAAGGTAATGGTAGGGCCTGGCTCAGTTGTGAACTCTCCGAAGTTTCGTCAGTTTTATCTACCATATCGCTGTAATATTTCATAGCGCTGTTTTGCTTTTCTATGATATTATTGATTCATTCAGTTAACTTCCGCAAGAAGATCATTGACATTTTCAGTCCAGCCAACATCCATTTTAAAGTTAGGATGTTCCAAAATTATTGAAAAGAAAAATACAGGTACAGTAAAATCAAAAGATGTTACTGCCAATATGTAAAACTAAATATCAGCAAAAGTTGTTTTTAAACATTAAAAACGATACATTTAGTCGTAAACGTTTCATTGAACATTTGGTGTCGAAATCCCCGATTGGCTACCTCCTAATCCCATATGACGGCATTAATGACAGACGGCGCATGCGCGAAACCACCATTTTAAACGCCCTCTTTGCAATACAAGGAAGGGGTCCAAAACCCCTCAGTTTTTTTTAAAACACCTTTCAAAATGAACTTTATTTTTACAAAGGTTAATAATTCAAACATATTTAATATTTTGATTTAGTTATTTCTTAAATTTTTATGATGCAAATGTGCAAATATTCTAGTAAATAAATAAAGAGGGCCAACCACACACAACAGCTGACGAAAAACGAAAAGCTCTCAGCATTTGTATTTCAAGCTATTGCTCCTTGTCAACTTTTTACAATCGAAACAATCAAATAGAAAATTTTCTTGAATATGTTAAGGAAATATTGACTACAACAGGTGACAGGTTGCCAATTTTACATCAAAATAACAATACAAGTCCAGGAAGTAGAAAGGAAAAAAAATCTTTGAATATTCATTAAGATTTCAAACTTTTTTTTTATCAATACACACAGATGATTATAGAGTCGTTGAGTTTTCCTTAAACGTCAACTCTATTATATTGAAAGTAGAACCCGACTCAAGAGACCGCCTTTGAAAACAAACGCAACCTGTGGTCGGGTAGTGGTCTCTTATTGAAGGTTGGCTTATGTAGGTCAGGTTGTTTTAATTGACAAAAATGGTTGCTCGTGTAGGTCGCTCACAGGAGGTTTTCTGTCATCTTAATAAATTATTTAATACATCTGCAGGATATTCAAAAAGTGTGCGGTATCAAATTGCAGGCCAAAGTCCTCATATCCTATAAACCAGAAAACCCCAAAGAATGAACATATATTGATGAAATAACTACCATGGATTTCATCATCTAATCTGTAAAAAAATATAGCATTCCACCAGGCCAAAGACTTAGTTGATCAGCTTATATAGTGAACACAATTTAGAGAAATTTATGGTAAAGGTATTTAGAGAAAACTATAAACAAAGCTTATGGAACTGCGCGCGCGCGCACCCAACCCCCCCCCCCCCCCCCTTTGAAGGGGGCGAATTCGAGATATTAAAGCAAGATCTAGCTTATACTATTATTAGGTTCATGCTGACTATTACAGGACATTCTAGCTTTTATGTTAAGGTACTTACGAAAATAGGAAAGAGTCCATTCTGTTTGTCTTCCTGAAAGCAACAAACAAAACGTTTTAAGATTTAGTGTTCAAAAGACAATAAAATTGGAATATTTTAGAATTGTAATTATAGTGAAATTTAAAAAAAATGCATTTTCATATGCGATTTTTCTAGCCATCGAAAAAAATATGGTCCACAGGTTTGACAAAGCTAATCTTAAAATTTTACCTTCTTACACTCAGTTGTAAAGAAGTCAACAGATCGTATAGGATCAGTTAAAACAGATTGTTATCATCCTAAATTATTCTATTAATATATTTGAATTTGAATTTAATTTATTCTATTAATATATATATATATAGATAGATAATCAAAATGGCAAGCTTTTAAGTTTTAAAAACTTTTTAACGTGACTATTATCCTTTATTTTCATATGGTAATGAAGAAACCCTTTTGCTGAGTGATGGCATATTTTATATAGAATGCCTCAATTCACCAAGATAGGTTTAAAATAATCGTGCATTGCGTTTAAACGCGGCAGCTTCCAATACTATTGGGACTAACACATGGCATCAATGGTATTTATTCCATCACCAGGCTGTAATGTTCAGACAACACAAGAACCTACAGGACATGCAACGACTGTCCTGGTGTGGAACTAACACCTATCCACATACTATTCTCATGCCCATCAATGGCCGCAGCCTTGCAGAAAATTCACATGGACCCAGAGCAGTAGGTTTACACACACAAGATAGTGGACATTGCGACTGCTGTGATAAGAGATGCATGAGGACATCAGAGGCTCTTCATTGGGCACGACAACAACAACCAGACTGAAAATTAGCTAGAACCTGCAAAGAGGCTCTTAACTCCGATTTTTCATTACCCTAACTATGATAAAAAAACTTGGGACCATAATGATTTCAACAAATTAATCCTCTGCATCAATATTAAGGTGAAAGGACGAGGCTTTCAGGAATTAAAAAACTTATTTCTCTGGAAGCCCGATATTTCTCATCTTAATACAATAATGAATTATTCAGAGCACATATTTAGCTGTTAATAGCAAGTAAACTACTTCCCTCTCATCAAGCCTCTTCAGGCCCAGAAACTTGTCCCGTATAAATGACAATTTGGCCAAAGTTACACCTTCTTACAGGAGACCCTTGGGAAACGCTGGGTTAAACCACTAGGCTATATAATATTTGGTACGAGGCCTACAAATATGGAAATGTGAAATCGACAAAGTATTTGGTCTAATAATTTTAATAATAAGTAATAATGGGACCTTTAGTAGGAACAGAAACTTATAACACAAACATCCTAACATAAACCTGCGATATGGAAATAAAATCTACTTAATACTTCGCAGTAGCATCGTCATATGCCACCAAGATCTCTTTAGAGCCTTGGGACAGAAACCTAAGTGTTCACCATTCATCAATAAATAATCCACTTAGGACTTCAGTCCACAGTCGTACAAGAATACCAGGACCTACCTCGATGGCCTTGGCCAGAACGTTGCCCCTCAATCTACACCTGCAGTCAGTGTCCAGTTTCCGCAGCTTCACAAGGCCGATCAGTGCAGCTTTCTCCATGCACGAGTGCGTCTGAAATTGCACAGAAGCCATTAAGGACAATCGAGGAGGATTAAAGAAAATTAGAACATAGGCGTGCAAAGAGAAAATCTATGGTTAAATAATGCAAATAGCTGAGCGAATTAAAATTAATCTAATATCAATGGTATTTGTCAAAACAATTCGTAATATTTTACAGTGTGATGAATGTTTTTGTACTTTATTTTGAATAATTTTATTAATGGCGCTATTAGATACCATAGTAAACACATTAAGGGCATTTGATAAAAATGTGAAAAAAAATATTAATACACATTGTTGATGTTTAAAAAAAAGGTGGCTGATAATTTGGTGAAACAGTTAGTGCAAGATTTCTTAAAGCTTAAATTTTAATTTCATCCTTTTTGACTTTGTGCGAGTAACAAGGCCGCATCCAAAAGTAACAGAGGTTTCCGTTGAAGTACAGCAACGACATTTAGTAGTGTCAGTGTAGCAAGCAGCCAAAATAGTATATTAGATTTTGGTCGAGTCCTTTACAATTTTTATATAATGAAAATAGTGCCATCTTTTATCATATGTTAGTTTGAATTTGAATGAATACCCAAGTCAGCCGGTGGGACGTTGACAAATATAGACGCTTAATAAACGGAAGAGGATATTCATATGTGCCAAATTCATCTAAAAGCACTGATACCGGTTATATAAATCGATGCTATGAAATAGATATTTTGCCCTTGACCTGAAAGTACAAATACCTGCTCGGGAAACACTCTTATCTGTACAGTGCGACAGATATTTGAGAACACACAATATAGGTGCTACACTTTCCTGTGTTATAGTAAAAGTTTTTTTTCTGTTGCAGGTAGACATGACAGAACCTACTCTTACACAAGAAATGAAGAGGCATGCAGTTATTGTCTTCTTAGCTGCAGGACACACAGATTCAGAAACGGCTGCATTCTTGAAAGTTGCCCCATCATTTGTTTTCAAAGTTCGGAGAGAATTGGGAGCTGCAAAGAGTGATGTGGCGGAAGTTTTCCAAAGGAAACGACATTGTCGACGTTTTGACAGTATCAGGACGTCAGACTTTATAAGCAGTGTACAAGCTGCCATCAATGAAGACCCTGGGAAGTCGATGAGGGCGCTCGCCAGAGCTGCAGGTTGATTAGGCTACCTACCATTCGATGTGTGGTTCATGATGACCTCCGTCACAAATCAAACGTGATGCGGAGAAAACAGTTCGTATTCGAAAAACCAATGTGAACCGCTTGACCAGAGCCAAGCGCCTTCTAAACAAGCCTAAACATCCCGAGATGACAGGAATGATCTAGTTTTTATCAAACGAGAAGATCATAATCATGTCCCGCCTATGTAATCACCATTTATACAGATGAATCCCAATCGTCAGAAGGAGTTCGGGCTGGAGTTATCCTGCCTCCTTCCCATCAATCAACTCCACCGTAAAACTACGAAGATTGCCGCTACCCTGAAACTTCTGCTCTCAATGCTTCAAAATATCAAATATGGATTTAACTCAACATAATTCTGACTAGCCATGATTATATTCAATACAATGGTATTGAAGGAAGACCCAAAGTTCCCCCAATTGCCAAGGCGAAGATCAAACCGTGGACCACCTCTTCACCTGCCCAACCTTTCAATAGCAAAGATTACTGAAGACGACCCTTTAAGGGATCACCAACCTTAGATCAGAATCTCTAGAAAATCTTCCAAGAAATAAAACTGCATGGCGCCACCTAATGAATTGGAAATCCACTGGCATTGTTAATAAAACAAAGACTTAGGTCAGAAGGACAGCCCGGGTAGTTGCGATTTCTGTACGGTTCAGGAACCAGTGTTAACTATATAGTAATATGTACCTACCTGTTCGGAACAGTAGGCCACGAGTCTGTTGAGGTTCTCTCCCCTAGAAGCCCCGGGGTGGCACTGGGCCAGGTGGTTGAGGGCCTCGTGTCTGGCGGCCAGCAGGGCCAGGAGAACGCACTCACTGGCAGAGCCCTGGTACCACACAGCTAGAACCACGGCATGGAGATGAGAGGAATATACCTACTTGGATCACTCCTCCTCCTTCGCTCTGCTCATCCTGCATGAGGAACTCTTTAGGGAGTCCGATCATCTTGCCTGGACAGTTACGTGCACTCAACAAAAAATTCGGAATTCAATGTAATCACTGTCAATGTGCCTTAATTGCTCTGTTGTTGCCGCTAGAGCGAAAGCAGTTACTCTGAAAAGTTTTAATAAACCATATTTAAAGATTCAAATATGATCAATTAGCGAGTAATTTTTACATCAAAATGTAATAAAGCTATCTTAGCGCGATTGTTTCTTCTCTAATAATGTTAAAAAATACTGCCCTTTCTGCAATGGTAAAAATATTGGAAGGACCTGCATCATCAGTGGCGAGCCGCGCTAAAATACTTTACAATTCTACATACGATTGTTACATAAGTTATCTGAACATTTACAGAGATTTGAACTTTATAACCTATATAAAACATGAAGAACAATGGAATCAATTTTGAAACGTATATCATCCGTAATAATTTTATTTTAGAAAAGTGTTTCACAGATAAATTTAAAATATTTAAATTAACTACCCCAGATTATTTTTCGAATAAAATATCTTTATTAAAATTTTAGCTTTGTGTGTGCGTATATTTAAAATCTTAATTCCACGAACATAGTCTGAAGAATTTTTTTACATGTCGCCTTCCGAGAGCTCTCTGCCCTTTCTATGCAACAGCTCCCGTTACAATAAAGAAAATATTGGAGTAAAATGGTAATGTTTACAGTGGCCATCCATTAGGAGTATAAGCTTGGGAAGTAAAATATGGATATTTCATAAGTAATGGGAATGATAGAAGAGGTTAGAATAAGATTATGGGAGGTAGGGATTCTCAAAATACTCAAATAAATATGTACTCTTATACATATGTACTCAAATACAAATGAGGAAAAGGACTTTGCGGGACGTGTCCTAAACAAATCTCTTAGAGAAAAAGCCCAATAAATATACTGGAATGTCAAAAATATACCTAAAGAAGGGCCTCGAACAACTGGAATAAATAACCGCATGGACGCAAATATCCCCGACCCTACTAACTCGAACCCGAATCACTGATTCTATTTGAAATACGAGAATTCATGGCGATTAATTTCTTCCGATAAAATTGGAAAACGAGCTTTCAAGTCCTAAGATTTTTTTCACCGCTTCAATACGCTAAGACAGGTCTTAAAGATAGCTATACTTGAAATATATATTCAGAAATAATATAATTGAATAAAATAAATATTTGCAGAGTTTCTTTATTCAGAAATTGGGAGGCAATCTTTCACGCGGTCGCGCTTCATCAGGCCACTGGCTCCGCAAAGGCGTGAAACATACATATAATAGAGATTCACAGAAATACATTTTAAAAATATTATATGTGTGTTGCACACCTTTGCGAAACCAGTGACCTGATGAAGTGCGACCGCGCGAAAGCTTGCCTCCCAATTTCTGAACAAAGAAACTCTGCAAATACTTTTATATTTATTTAATTCACGTAATCTCTAATATACATCTAATTGATACTAATATAATAAGATCAAACTTATTAAAAACCAATTTATACGGATGGCTGATATACGAATGGACGATAGTGATGATCAAATCGAAATGGTGAAAAAGGTTAGCAATGAGATTCTATAGTTAATTTTTAAACCGGCGAGGCAAACAGATAGTATGATTTGTTTTAAAAGCTCTTAGCAATTGAAAATTACGGCTTATAAAAAGTTCTAGGGCTGGAATGATTGTTTAAGTAGATGGAAAAATTGTGTCCCGTTGTGTAGATGAAGTACAGAAGGTACTTACCAAGCCAGTTCATCACCACAATTTCCAGCTCTGTACCTGCCGGACTTGATTGCTGGAATAACCAAACATTTAGTTAAATCAATATTACATTTTGGTTAAACAGTTTCAAATTACTTCAAAAACATAATACAAGTAGTTGTACTTAAAGAGGAAGTAAATGGATGTTAAAATATATTTACCCTTTATAAAATTATTAAAATTCACATATAACTATCTTTTGGCTAACATGAATATAAGAAATAGTTTATTATAACTTTAACAAAGCACTTCGGTTAGTTCTGCATTTGCCAAGATGGTTGAAGCACTTTACCTCGTCTGCCAAATTGGAGATATTCAGTTATTAGATTGCGCTAATAACATATTGACAGGGTTCTTTTTGAACTATCCGTTATGAAAGTCATTTAATTCTTTAATTAGTTCTTGAACATAAAAGTTCAAGTCAAGGAAGTTCAGGTATGTCAAGACAAAACCAAGCTTTAAAGAATTTAAGATTAACGCAAGTTCTAACAATTTCTTGGATGGCTGTGTGTGCATGGGTTTGACGAGCTAAAAGGTTTTATCAAAATGTAGCATGCCTTCTAAAAATTAAATCTTGGTATGTTCTGTGTACAACTTCTAAGCACAATACAATATAAAACCATATATAAACGAAATTTTCTTTTTAAATAAAAATTCTGTCCTTACTGCAATGGAAATACTGGAAGAGTTTGGCTATCAGTGGAACCCTCCTTAGATTTTTCCAATTTGTTCCACCAGACAGTTTTTAGAGCTCTAATACTGTATTGGACGATTCTGCTTATAGATCCGACAATGAAGGTTGGAATCTTGGTTATGGAATATTATCAAATAGTTCATCTAAAATACCCAATCCAAGAGTCTAGCATCAGTATCACTATAAAAGGAAGATCGAAAAATGCAATATAATAGCGGTATGGTAGATTAAACTGGCTGAAACTGGATAAAACCGCTGGAGGGTTCACCACTGATCAGCCAGGCCCTCCCATTAATTTTCCATTGCAGTAGGGGCAGTTGAAATTGTTTAATTTTTAAAAGAATCATACGTGTCTATAATAGTTTCGAATTTACATAACAGATGTCGCGCTAATGCATCATAATATAATCAAACTATAGACATGAGCTTAGAGGACAGTAGAATTACATGTAAATATTTGCATTCGTCTCTTATAGGGTTCTGATGTTAAGGTCTTGTAGACGATAGCAACAGTTGGAAACCTCCAAGTCTTCTCCCACCGTGCAAAAACTAGCCGTCACATTAGGGACTAGAGAAATACAATCGTAAAGTTGTATTGATGATTTATGGAGGTAAACAAGCCAAGGGAAGTTTTCTAAAGATATTTCTACACGGGAAGTGCTCGTACAGATTAACACGTGGAAAGGATTTGTTTTAAGCACCGAGTGTTTTTTAAATCTCGATGTGTAAATGCAAAATAAATTATCAATTTTAATGATTTGAGTAGTAATTATGAAAACTTCGGCATAATTTTGCTTGTGCAATGTACACGAAAAAAATATGTTGACTGTTTGATGGCATAAAGTATCGACTATCATGTACTCTGGATGGAAACCTACATTGGGAAAGAAATGGTTCGACGGAGCAAATCTTTAGGGTCGACCTCATTTTTGAAGTCGTCTTTTGGAAATAGGTAGTTCGTTTTTTTTATAATATGGTAAACTTATAGAAACTTCGATAAGGCACAATTTGGATTATAGATTATATACACAAGGTAATAGGACCAAATCCAAATAAATAGTGTGACGTTTCGGTAACAGCGTCCTTACCATCTTCAGACTTTTTTTTCCAACACTTTTGTCTGAAGATTGTAACAATATGGTTTTGGTCTTATTACCTTGTGTTTATAGAAAATTGTTTTAAAATTTGTTTTTTAAATTTATACTCTAGAAATTAAATATTGTATATATACTATAAGACGTGGGTCACAGTTTTCACAGTAGAAAATCTCATTCCAAACAAAAACACTAGCCCTCAGTAATGTTCAGCTACATTTAGGTATTACGTACCCAGGAGAAGCCAATGCTACTGATGGCGTCCCCAATAAGACCGCCGAGCAGTGAAGGAAACGAAGCCCCAGAAGGGAAGTAGGCGTGGAAGTGCGGCGACTGCCAGTGGGCCACCTGCGGCATGATCGTGTCGTTGAAGTCCCTGAAGATGGTAGGCCAGGCATGGGGCTCAGCCGGCGGACTCTGCGGGAGCTGGCTCCGTAGAACTCCCGGCTTGTCCTTCGGCATCACCGGCCGCTGGTCCAGGTTTGTAACGTAATCGGCCACATACTCTACTGCCTCGCGTCCATATTGGCGGAATTCATCTGCGTCCATCTGAAACCAATCATTTAGGGTTGGATTTTTTTTCTATCAAGTATCATATTTATATATGGCGCGCTGTCATCTAAAATGCTCATTTGAGCGGTTAGGATAGGCCCTTTTTGTTTTTAATATCAGAACCTGACTTTTCACACACTAACACCACACACATCTGATCGTGCAAATAAAAGTTTCTAATGACGACATCTGTCTGAATATTGTCGCGTTGCAAAATAGCCGCGAGGAGAGGTAAACACTACGTGCATTTATAAAGCTAAGACAAAATTAAAAACTTCTGTAAATCAATACAATCTAAATACACTGCGTGACATTGAAAATGGAACACCAAGAAATAGTGGCCAGAAAATTATGCAAATTTCAGGGTAGACGCGCCTAACCGAGTTATGCAAATGATGTAAAATGCGCAGCTCTCGTGCGCACATGGAGTAAGATATAAGGGAAGGAACTTGCAGAAAGGACAGTATTCGTGTCGTTATTTCTTCAAGGAAAATCATTGTAGAAATTTTGTTCTTGTGTCAAAAGACACGTGTAATAACAGAGAATGCCAGGTCATCGTAAACGGAGGCAGTTCAAGCAGACAGACGCTTTTACGAGGGGCATGGTGATCGGACTGAAAAGGGCAGGTTGGTCCATACGTCAAATCGCAGCTGATACACACCTTGGTGCGTCCACGGTACACCGACTGTGGAGAAGATGGTTGGAACAAGGAAATGTGGCAATTTATAGGAATGCCGGTGCAACCAGAGTGCCGTCAGCACGTGTGGATCGGCGTATCCCTCGACAAGCAGTGGCGGCCCCACAAGCCACTTGTACCGCCATCCTGCAACATGTGCAAGACACCCTAGATCATTCCATCTCGACCAGAACCATTTTCCGTCGATTGGCTGCTAATGGCTTGCAATCATGCCGTCCGCTAAGAAGCCTGCCATTGACCCCACCGAATAGGCGCCAACGTTTGGAATGGTGCCGGGCTAGATCGACGTGGATGACGGAATGGCACAGGGTCGTGTTCTCAGATGAGTCGCGTTTCTGCTTGTCCAGTGATAGTCGCCGTGTACGCGTGTGGCGTCGACGTGGAGAAAGGTCCAATCCGGCAGCAATTGTGGAACGCCCCACCGTGCGACAACGTGGAATCATGGTTTGGGGCGCAATCGCGTATGATTCCAGGTCACCTTTACTTCGTATTCAGGGCACTATGACGGCCCAAAGATACGTTGATGATGTGCTGCGACCGGTGACACTCCCCTACCTTCAGGGGGTACCCAATGCCCTTTATCAGCAGGATAACGCCCGACCGCACACTGCTCGCATTAGCCAACAAGCTCTGCAAGATGTACAGATGCTTCCCTGGCCACCGTACTCTCCTGATCTCTCACCAATCGAGCACGTCTGGGACATCATTGGACGCCGTTTGCATGCCTTGCCACAGCCGCGTTCAGAAGACGAACTGTGGCAAATGGTTGAGAGGGAATGGAGAGCCATCCCTCAGGACGCCATCCGTACTCTGATTGACTCTCTACCTAGACGTGTTGCTGCGTGCATCGCCGTCCGCGGTGGTCCTACTTGCTACTAAGCCGACGCCGTTCTCGCTCTGTATTATGACTATCATTTTGAAATAAAGATCACTTATTGTTCGTCCCTGTCTCTCTCTGTCTGCCGAGTTTCATCACTTTCTGGCCACTATTTCTTGGTGTTCCATTTTCAATGTCACGCAGTGTATTATGTAAATAAATTTACCATGTTACAATTTAAACAATTATTGATTATTAATTATTCTAAAATTGGTCAAATAAACTTGATTAATCAAGAAAAGATAACCACATACGTACGTGAATGTTTCATATAGATTATCCAGAACAAAGACATACTGACTATATATAATAATTAAAGTTATCTGGGAGGATCTGGAGAGCTGACCAAAGGCTGATTCACGATAATTCACAACTCCGGAGTTCTCGAATATTCATTAAAGATTGCAGCGACCAATTGTTATAACACCCCCTCATATTCCATATATGGCCCCTAAACATTTGAACATAAAAAAAAAATATAATACTATATTTTATGGACAATTTTTTTCCCTTCAAAAATAACGTATAAAAGAGAACAAAGCATTTTGAGGGTAATTTTTTCAATATAAAAAATATTTTAAAGTATTTTATTTGGTAATATTTTCATATCAGATTATCAAACTATCTCTAGGCCTTAATACAATGATAAAATTTATTAGGCGAGAGGGCTTGGCTCATCAGTGGTGAGCCCTCTCAGCGGTTTCGTTAAATTAAGCCCTAAACACCCCTATTCTGCCATATTTAGTAAATGCACGGTATTCAAAATAAATTTGCGAAAAGCGTTTAAAAATATAAAAAAGAAAAAATTCAAAACGATTTTAAAATTTCTAATTATATATTCATTTCATAATTTTTAAATGCTCGGTATACAAGAAAAACCAATAAATACAATAGTAGAGCGACCTGGCGAAACCGCTGAGAGGGTTTACCGCTGATGAGCCAAGCCCTTAATAAAATATATCATTTCCGTGAGGTACGTAGATATAATATTGGACAATACTTGTCACGTTGAAAAATAGACACGAAAGGAGAGGTAAACACAAGCTTTATTCTCTGTAAAGGCCTACCAAAAATTGTAGCTACGTGCATTTATATAGCTATGACAATTCAAAACTATGCAAGATCCTTACAATCCAAAAATTATGTTAATAAATTAACCCCGCTTTATGGCTTCATTAGGTTGTGCTAACCTAAATTAACAAGTCAAAACTAAATGTTTTTTTTTGTTGAGTACAACTGCCAACAATCAGCAATGTGGGGAGATATGGTTTACCACCAAAGCTTTAGCCTTAGTGAAGACATTTTCAAATTATTTCAAATTTGATTTTAGAAAGGTGGGAGCACTTGTATGCTCCGTTTAAAAACTTGCATAATTGAATTCATCAAATTTCCTTTACTAAATTCACTTGAAAATTAATGAAATATGGTAGATTAAACTAGCTAAACCGCTGGGAGGGTTCACCGCTGATGAGCCAGGCCCTCAAATAATTTTTTTTTTCCATTGCAGTAAGGGCAGTAGAGTGAAAATTGTTTAATTTTTAAAAAGAATCATACGCGTCTAATAATAGTTTCGAATTTTCATATTGGTTAACGTGGAAGGTATTGTGACATAGTATTCCGGATGTTATACGTTATATATATATGGATTACTATCAAACTTAGCTAAACATACACCGCCTTTCAATTTAGAGTGAAGACAAATTGCCAATTTATATGAACACAAAGCTGGCATGGAAACTTTAAATAGGTCACAAAACTGATACATTTTGCGTTCCAATTATAATAGTGATCGTACATACAATATACCAAAATACCCCAGCCCATATACAACCTCAACATTAACAGAGAATTCACAATTTAAAGAATCAGAACAGGACATTTCAAAGGAATGAAGATAAACCCAGACATGACTAAATCCTACAGGAAATGCAATAACTGTCACAACACCCAACTCACTCCGGACCACATATACAGTTGCCCGGCCATCCTTGCAGCCCTCTATATGGCAGGCATCATCCAGAAGAGGATACCCTTATGAACAAGGCATCTCGGTTGGCCGGTATTGTGATCAGAGTGCATGGACCGATCTGATCTGTTCCATGGACAAGACGACGCCACCACCACCACATACAATATATAAAAAGGTGGCTACGATATTCAGTATTCTATCTTAATTACCAGAGAGAGAGAGAGAGAGAGAGAGAGAGGGTAATATCCTGGTTGCAACATTCCTGGAAAATATAAACAGGTTACGTCAAAATTAGTAACCCTTTGTCCCCATTTATATTGCAATGTAGTGTAAATATATAGTGCGTATTCTATCCATATCCTTGATAGAAGGGAATTATTCTTAGATTTTATACTTCATATATTTTTAAACTTATCTCTAAATACCTGATAATTTGACTTCTTTGTTTGCTACCTATTTCAGGTACATATGGTACAAGTCATGATATAATCTCCGTGATTAGAGGTTTACGACCTTTGGCTGTAAATATACCCATGTCTATACATGTAGAAATTGAATATTTCCACTTAAAATGTGACAAAATTATCTATTTACACATTGGTAGGGATGAGCTTGTGCAAGAATTGGGGCCCCATTGAGTTGGGACATAGCACAAAATGGATTAGACTGGCTTCCGGTTCTACACAGTTCTCTCCTTTGAGGAAGTGAATATTACAATTCGGATAATATCATTATGAGCCATCTCATTATGCAACTGACCGCTTCTGATGGTTGTGCGCCATCTATAGGAATGAATAAAAATTAAACTTAAAATCTCCCAATTTAGAAAATTTATATATATAACTACATTTCGGGATTTTTGACTCCAGCAGCCATCAGCAACCGTCCAATACTGTCATCTGGAGATATTTAAAAAGATTTTTACTTTTGCCAAAGTTGAGCTGTTGCCACCTCTATCTCTGTGGTTCTGTTAGTCGTTTCCCATAACTTATCCCAGTGCCTAAAGTCCCGACAATTTCATAAAGGAAACTTCATGCTAGGTAATGTCTGCCTGGGGTTGAATCTAAGAGTCTAAAGCACTCTATACTTTGGTGGCAGTCCGACTTGAGATTCAGTTGAAATCGCTCCTAGCATGGACATCTTGGCTGCAGACCTTAACATGAATTCAGACATAGCTTTTTTTTGCTTATTCCTAGTACACGTGGAACAGGCCATGATAATCATGGTGGGTTGAAGTAGGCGACTTCTTTTACTGTAATTGCACCACATGTCTACACGTGTGAAAACAGTTCGACTTTGCACTTACAAATGTACCACGGTTTGGTCACTTGCACTCGCTGATGGTGTTGGACTTTTGAAAGAATCAGGGGCAATTGGAGAATTTTTAAAATCAGAAAACAAGTATCCAATGCGGGAAATCAAACACGGGTTGTAGCAGTCGAAAATCAACGGTTTAGACCATCCTTCCATCGACCCCCCCCCCTTAGACATAGCTGTTTGGTAGAACTTACTTTTAATGGCGGCACATAATGTCGCCATTTATTCAGTATCGTTATTGAGTTTTGTAGATTTGTATAGGTCTAACCCCGCCCACTTTGTGGCTGACGACTGCTTATTAGGTATTAGCAGCTAACCACCATATCTGATGGTCGTTCCCCCACATGGGGACAGGTCTGGTAGGTTACTAGGTTACTCTGGTCAGTAACTTTGTCGAGTTACCAAAGAAAAATACATATTACTTTATTTTATAGACTTTATTTTAGACATTAAACTGGATAAACCCCACGGACAGACTTGTTTAGATGGGTTGCCGATAGTTTAAAAAGATTATTGTCGGCACACTGATCATGATGAATAGACGCTGATCATCCGTTTGGCTCTACCTATATTTTATACATTATGTCACGCACATTCAGAAGATATATTTTTACAATCACTCGCTGACAGAAGGTTTGTTCGAAAATATTAATACATCAGTTTTGGAGTTACTTCCCGGGTTTTCGGCGACCCAATGCCTCAGATTCCAGAGTTACCGAAAGGTGAAAATAACTCGAAACGGCTTATGCATTTATATTTTTAAAGAGTTCATTTCAGCGGTATGGTGGGGTATGATCAAATTTATCTTACAACTCTCGTCCAGAAATCCTCCTCTACGTGGCGGGCGGGAGAATCAGCACAAGTAAGGTACTGCCTTGTAGTACGGGGTCGTGAGCCCCGAGCCGCTACGGTAACCGTGAACAGGTAACTCTGAAATGTGACTGACTAACGGGGCATGGTACCCTCCTTTCCATGGAGCATGGACAAGACACCACCACCTTACAACTTTAATAAAATCGTCAACTATATAGAATTCTACGAATCTCTGGCGACCCAGTTGGCATAAATGATGTTCCTCCATCTTTGATTTACAGATCCTGTAGGCGATGAGAATTTTTGTTTCAAGAAAATTTGGAAATCTTTCAAAATGTGTAGTTAAAAATATATATCTGCAAAAACACTGACTGGAGGTCAATTTTTCTATACCATTTTTGTATTTAAGAAATACTGTACTTTATACAATAGGTTTAAACAAGGTAAATGCTCTTTTCTTACCATTTTATCAATATTTTATTTAGGAATGGTGCCCTATGTGAGTTGATAAAACATTAAGTAGGAAATTAAATAATTTAAGAACGAATGTTTATTTTACACACAAAACAAACTTCTACCGTCTTTTTGCGATGAAAATACTGGGAGGGCTTGGGTCATCAGTGGTGAACCCTCCCAGCGGTTTGGCCAATTTTAACTACCAGACCGCTTCTCGGAGCTCTAATACTGTATTGAACGATTCGGCTTATATGCTGCACTGAAGGTGGAATCTCAAATAGTATTCAAGCAAACCATGGACATAAGCTTTTAGGACAGTAGACTTACACAAATATATATAGATGGCTCGTTATTGCTTTATATTAATTTATGCCTAAATGGCCTTGTCCTTATTATTTGCGTAAGAGCATTGCTCGATGCAAATATTTGAATGTAATTCTACTGTCTTAAAAGCTTATGTCCATAGTTGGCTTAAATACCATTTCTAAGATTCCACCCTTCAGTGTAGCATATATAAGCAGAATCGTCCAATACAGTATTAGAGATCTAAGAAGCGGTCTGGTAGATTATATTTGGCGAAACCGCTGGGAAGGTTCATCACTGATGAGCCAAGCCTCCAATAATATTTTTTTTTTCAACGCAGTGAGAACAGTAAACATTTTGTTTTTGTGTGTAAATAAACATTTGTGCTTAAAACTTCAATTTCCTATGTATAGATGGCGTGTTATTGCTTTATAATAAAGCCACAAGTCTTTGTATATCAAAAATATACCTTTTTTACTTTTTGGGGTAGCAAAAGCGATGTGGATATAACCCTTTTAAAACATGGCCAATAAAAAAAGAAGAGGATTTTTTATATGAAATTTTTACAATTACATTTGTTCTCGACAAAAATATTTGAAAAGCTGAGGAAATTGTCAGGTAATTTTACAAGAGATTTGTTGTAAATATGGTTAATAGCATGATACAGGAAATTGTCAGCTCCCTAATGGTCAAAGTGTCATTAGAGTCAATAGACATCCGCCTTTATGTCTAGGAACTTGTCTATATAGTCACAACAGAAGTCTACCTTATGTTAAGCCAAGTGGTTGGCGACTTGCATGCCATTTACGTCTATGTACAGTCATTACACAAGGCAACCTTGTCTAAAGTCAATTGGTTTGCGATTCTACTTACGTATTCTACTAACGGGTTAAAAACACGGTATGCAATTTATTGATTTTTGAACGAAAATATTTTCCACATTGATTGGCGTTCTCATGCCCTTCCGGCCTAAATACCTGTTTCGTGGTTTTTCAAGATGCGCCAAAGACCAGCTTTTTTGGTCGTTGAGGTACAGCTTGTACCACGCTGATGAGGGCCAACGGCCGAAACGCATACGTGGTAAGCTTTTCTTGATTAATCAAGAAACGGTATTTGCCCAAATCTGGAATAATTAAAAATCAACGATAAGTTGATATTTATTCCGATAGATGGCGCAAGCCATCTGCAAATTTGAGCTGTACGATAAGGAAATGCCCCTTTTTTTCAATAGAATCGTTCTATCACTATTATTTAAATTAGAGAAATTGGCTGACTATACAGTGAAACCTCTGTAAAGGACACCTAGTTGCAGAGCGAAAGTGTCCTTTAGGGAGAGGTGTCCTCATACTGGAGAGTTGCTAAATAGTAAAAATGGTATTTTTGGCGATGAAAATTGTCCTTTATAGAGAGATGTCCTCTAGCGTGAGTGTCCTTTCATGGAGGTTCTACGGTATATATATATATATATATATATATACAGAGCGCCAACAGCGCGAAACGCGTTTGTGGATGGCTTTTCTTGATTTATCAAGAATTGAGTTGGCCAAATATCAGGGGACAGGCTAAATCAATGATTAATTGATTTCTGTTCCACCAGATGGCGCTCTGCCTTCTGTAAAGCACATGTGCTCTTGGTCAGGATATGCCATTTTTATTTTTAATATATATATACTTAATCTAAGGGGACTGAGTTTTTATTCAATTTGGACAAGATCTGAGCAAAATATCTGTACCTATATATTTTTATCACGTCAAGTCTATTTCGGAAAATAAAGTTGGAACTCTGGATTTGGACCACTTTATTTCTCTCCCCTTCCAAGTCAAACTTAATCGAACAATCATTTTCCCGTGTGCACTTTACGAACTCAAAATTTTGTACGTATACAATATACGACATGAAGTGTAGTGATTATTAACAGTTTTAATTATTAAATGAAGAATATTTCGGAATATATTTTTCTGCTCAAAGGTACAATGTTTCAGGATAAGCTAATCCTTATCAATTTTGGGGTTTGACATAGATCATTTGGTGTTCACCTTTTGTCCCCAAGGATAGAATTAACCACGCTTGAAGGTTTAAGAAAGCGGAGAATCTCTGAATAGCGAATGATTTTTAAAATACGTTTAAATAGGAGTTGCAGAGGAGTGCCACTCAATTTCAACAACCAGACCCGGGATCGAATCCCGCTTTGAGCACTTTTCTGCTTCAACGGCTATCGATTCTTGCACAAAACCAACCTCATCAGTAAATGTAAATTGAGCTCTGACATACATGTTAAAGTAAAACTGCTTACTATATGGGCAGACATGTGGTATACTTACAGTTAAAGGCAGTCGCTAGCTTCCCATCATGATTATCATTGGCCCCTATTTAGATAAGTAAAAAAAAGTTTGTTACATTGACCAGGACGTTACCATGTTCAACATACCGAGTATCTGTACAAGCCTATACAATGGGATCGGTATAAGGCTGTATGTAATAGTATGGTAAACAAGACAGTATGTAATGGTATCAGTACAAGACTACGTATTGATACCTATACAAAACATTATGTAATGGTAGATGTACCACACAGTACGTAATAGTATATGTATCAAACAGCTATGCAATATGCTATAGGTAAGGCAGCATAAAACATATTACAGGAGCCATGTGTACAGCGACCTCTCTAACCAAACAAACCAAAGTGTAGCAGATGTCAAAGAGGAAGCAAACAGATAGAGCGGACGAAACAAACGTGTCCTTCACAACATTGATGTCTTCGCAGTAGACGTGACGAGAAAGCACAAACTGATGTCGACACGGCAAGAAGTGGACATTTCAGAAGATGCCTCAATGACATACAAAAGCTCAAAGTTGCTAACCAATGAGCGACAACTTTATGTCGAGAATTATTCGAAATTATATTTCATTAGAAAGAACTCGGCGGAAAGAGGAATCAGAAGGGCGTCATTGGCCAATGGAAGATGTCGAAGGGCTGTTGACTAGACAGGCTTAGGCTGTGTAGTAATCCAAGATGGAGAGCATGGGTTTATAGCTTGAAAACTGCGTACAATCTCATCAAATATCTATTTTTACTATTAAGACCCAGCAGGTTTAATAACTATTCGGAATTAAAAAATAGATATACCGGTTTAGATAAAACCAATTGGAAATTAAAATTACGCTCATTTCAATCCAAATATATGATTAAAGACATTTTAAAACTCCAATTCAATTGAAATTTTTAAATTAATCGTGATTAAATCTTAAAATGTTTGCTTTCAACTGTATAAATATTTGTATTTAACACGATTTATACAAACTAAATGTTTTGATCGATCCATTATTAAAGGCCAATACTACGCCATGTCACCACCTTAGAACTGGAAGTTGGTTTCTGCTGCCGAGAACGTTGTCACTTTGGGTGCCTGCTGATAAAATATATTGTTTAAGACCAAATCAGGTTTAATACAGGAACTTTCTGTGGCTAGGTCTTAAATAAACCGTGCCGTAGTTATAGCAGTATGATAGTGCAGACAGATTTCCCAGTATTCCTGAACCTTCTATTTCTCCTGTTGTAGATATCAACTTGAGAGTGAATATATAAAATATTCCACATAAGGCTATACTATCCGTTGAAATAGTATTATTTATTTTTTCTATTATTTGAACATATTTTAGTATAAACAAGAACTCTTGGTCTTAAATAGCTTTTCAATGAATAGCAAGGAACCTTCTATCACCGCCATGTTTTGTTGTTAAGATACAGCCTATACTACGTTGACGAGGGCCTAAAAACAAAGACGCGTTGTTTGCTCTTCTATCAAGATTGATGTCAGCCTGCTACTACATTCTCCATAGATAAATAACCTGCCAAAACGCTATGTCACGAAATTCTCACGAAAAGATTTAATATAAATGGGAGGTGGCTCTACAACTATTAAAAAACAACCCTGCCAAGATTCTAACCAGACGTGTTAATTTATCCACGCTAACTACGCTCGGAATTATATATTTAACGAATACAAGAATTATTCAAAGGTATACTAGATATAACCATGTTTAATAATTAAGTCGACAAATAGAAAAAAGTATACTAGAAGTAACCATGTTGAACACAAATTGACAAGTAGCCAAAGGTAAGTATACCATGTTGAACGCAATTAATCCGACAAAACAGCCAATAGTATGTACAGTTGTAAAGCGGTATGTTAGAAATAAATGTGGAATAGATAAGTATACAAGAGATGCATATATAATGGGTACATTAGGCATACATGAGTAGTTCATATGACAGATTAAGGTCATTGTGTGCCATGGTTTAAACTTTCAAATTTAATAATTAAATATAGAAGTAACCGGATTCCAGTAGAATTGTTCCTTCATCATAGGGCGAGCCTCGTCTTTTAGCAAATATTGTGGAATAAAAACATTAAGTTTATATTAAAAAAGGTTGTTTTCATGTGATCAACAAGAATTTGTAAGTTAAGTTTACTGTGCAATAAATTGATAAAGAGGGAGCAATCTCTCGATATATTTTGAGAAAAAAAATGTTTTCTTTACAGATCCAGGTACGTCCCTATTCAAACATATTTAATGGATCGCCTTTTACTCAAATTAAGTTTATATTTATTCAGAAAAATTGCGCAAGCCATCAATCTACAGTTGTACGAACCAGAGATTTTTGTTAATATGCTCAAGAATGGTTGGTAAAAACTTGACAAGAAAAAGATTGCCTTGCTACACGTAATTACAAGACCTACACGAGTTCCTACAAGAGGTAGCTACTACAAAGGACGCATAGCTACAACTTCCTTTTGAATTATGCAACTTTACAATCATATTTCCCAACTGTGACATTACCTAATTGGGTTGTTGACGTTGTATTCTTGTAGCTGGACAATTGATGATGTGCTGGTCATTACATCAGCCACTTTTGTAAAATTCAGTTAACAACGCAATCTTTTAACTTTCTTGGCCACCAATTGTTATGGTAACATTACGTTCTTCTCCTTTACATACGATAGGAATTATTAGCTCAAAAAGGTACTGGGCATTTTTAATGAAAATAAACATTTTGTTGGCTAATATTCTTTTAGGAGTAAAATACTTTGCGTCTAGCAAGAGATATGTTCTGAAAGGCGGATCCCTCGACCCAACCCCTAGTGACCTATATTTACATATTAGGTTTGAAAGTACAAGTCTATGTAAATGCTCTGTATCACTGCATCACTTAACGTAAATTGATATACACATATATATAATTTTTAATTAAAAAGGCATATATTGGATCAAAATATTTAATTTACCATATTTTGATCCAATATATGCCTTTTTAATTAAAATTTTATTTATGGATTGCTCTATTTTCAAAAACTGAATTTTGAATTGGAGTCGTCAGCATAAAGACTAACAGACAACGACTGTAGCAAAGTTCTCTTCACAGATAAATCCTGATTTGTCCTTCAGAGTGATTTTCGACGATACAATATATAAAGAGAGGTTGGGGCACGATATAGCTACTCAAATGTAAGAGAAAAAGACAACTTTGGTGGTGGCGGTGTGATGGTGTGGGCAGAAATCTCTCTCAATGGACGCACCGATCTGATTGTGTTTGATGGAGGTTCCCTGACTGGTCAAAGGTATCGTGATGAGATCCTAGAGTAATATTTTCTTCCGTTGACTCACACAGAAGACACAGATTGTATTAATTGACGATAACGTTCGTCCCCACAGAGCGAACCTGGTAACTATCTTCAAGACACGAATTCAGAAAATGGACTGGCCAGCCAGGTATCCAGATTTGAATCCCATAGAACATGCCTGGGATGCCCTTGGGAGACAAATAGCCGGTCTTTGTTCCCCTCCCAGACGCCTTGATAAGCTCAAGACTGCTCTCCAAAAATAATAGACTGAACTTGTGAACAGATTAACAACCTTGTAAAGAAGATGTAAATCAGATATCAAGAATGTATTTCTGTAAGAGGGGATCACACACATTATTAAGCGAGTAATTTTTTAAAAAACATTTATAATCTATTTGAGCTCTGACCGTTAATCTCATCCCTAATTATTAATAAACATATTAAAGAGTATTTACAGTATAAAAAGAAAACAAAAAATGTTTCCGGAAAATATATAAATGTGTTTATGAAAACTACTTTATGTAATTTTAAATTAGTTATGAAATATCAATTATAACTTAACTTTTGACCTGTATAAGCCTACTGTTAACTTCCTACCATCGAAATCTGGTCATTGCCAAGAAAAAAAAGCCAAAACCGATTTTTTCAAAGTTTTCATTATTTTATATATATATTTCTATAGATGGAAAATTTGCCGGGAGGAAATTAATCCATGGAAGCAATGGTCGCCTCTCCCGCCAATAGATGGCGTCAGATTCTGACGTTTATTTTGACGGGAGAGGCGACCATTGCTTCCATATATTTCTATGTGAATTTTTTTTCTGTGTATCACAGTCACATGACGTCAATTTTTGTTCCGCATTAAGTCTTCTGCGTACCATTTGTGCAATTATAACCATTTAAATTAAAAAATGAACAATTAATCAAATGAATGATTGCACCACTTCCTTCAATGATGTCTAGAATTTAAAAAAGCTACAAATAAATACCTCCTTTCCTTGTTCATAATTCAAATAAATTACCATTTAAATCCATCTTCGATTAAATCGGATGCCTTTAAGATTTACATACCAAGAGGCAATCAAAACTTTACATACATTACAACAAAACCTCCTATAAGAGCTTTCTAAAATAGAAATTAAATGTATCAAGAATAACGTATGTATTAGCTCTAGAATTACCAGTTATCCAAGTAAATGTGTACGCTCTAAGGAACCATAACTGATTTAATGAGCCATTCGCGGTTTCGCCTTGCTAGGGCGAAGAATAAGGTAGTAGAAACCGGGAACATACCTGGTTTTGAGCGGTCTTTTAGAGGAGGCTCTATGGAATATTATATTTTCAATTTAACATAACGCGTCATTGTATATATGTTGTGATACAAAATGTCCTGTCAAATAACTGTAGTGATTTCAAAAGATCCTGTTGACTAGTTGTGGTGATGAGTTTAATCCTTTCGGATGACTGTAGTGGCATGATGGTTGATTAGATGGATGCAGTCGTGGTAGCCACAATGATCCGAGTGGGTTCAGGCGTGATTGGGATAGCACAAAACGACGAGCCATGTTGGATGTCACTCAGAGATGGCGAGAGAGTTAAGCCGACGCCGTTCAAGGCAGATCTGACCTAATATCGTGTCAGAGAGAGACTGGTCTATTTCCGAGCAAGAGGGCGCACATCTGGGAATCCGACTATGTTTTTCAGAGACCGTTCTCCTGTTTAACGCCGGCTGTCACTCAATCTAATTTTATTAATTGTTTTGGTATTACAGGATGGAGTCGCATGTATCAGCTATGTGGACTGCATATTGGATTGTGTCTACAGTTTTGGTTATTACACTATAGACATAAAGAAGAAATAAAAGTTAACGGCGACGAGTTTCATTTTATATAATAAAAGAAAATCGTCGCCGTTAACCTTTATTTCTTCTTCAAAATGATGTCAAGCGATTCCTTTTCTTGTAACACTATATACATATTACATATGGGGATATTAAGTATATATTGAAATATATTTCAACATGTATATTAATATATATATACACGAGAAAACGTTTATGCCGAAATTTTTCTTTATATAAAACGAATTTCCTAATCCTTCTTACTGCAAAATCTAGTGCATCGCAGTAAGAATACCAAGTTTATTTGAAAATAAGAATCGTGATTATTAGTTTTATTTGTATACCTTATCACACACACACACAATGTTTATATGAGTATGTTTCACAAGGTCAACACTTCACAATCTATAAATAATATTATGAATAAGACTTTAAATATTTAATTATCTGGATCCTTCGATAAAATATAAAATTAGGGAAATAATTTAGCACCTAGATCCATTTTCTCTATTTTACTCTCAATATAACATGTATGTTTATGACTTATTTAAATAAACTAGACTACTTATAAAAATATGCATATATAAATTCAAATATTAAACCATAAAACCCGAGTAATGCTAAAACAACCATGTTAATAAGCTATATGGATACGAGTTTATTGTACACACAGAAGTGCTAAGTATTATCAGTTGTGACTCATTAAACAAAAGGTTTATAAAAATGGATTGGTTTAATTTGTAGAAATATCTTGATAAGAAATAAGTTTACCTCATTTTTGTATAAATATTGAAAATATAACATACGAAACCTTGCTCAAGAAACCTATGATACAATGCTTGTATAGGGTTGATTACAGAAAATATTTTGGATGCGAGCAGACTTTCTACAAGGTCTCATTTTAGTAAATATCTGTATAAAAATAATGTCTGGTTCAACAAGTCAATCCTCGAAATCTCCAGAATGGCTGCTGCAATGTTTAGTTTTATTTGCCTCCTAAAGAAATTATCTTGGATGTGAACGGACTTGAAACATTCTACAAGTTCTTATTTTAGTTAATATCTGTATAAACAAGATGCTTGGTTCAACATGTCAATCATCTCCAGCATAGCTGCTGCAATGTTTAGTTTTAGTTGCCTCCTAAAGAAATTCTTTTGGATGTGAACGGACTTTTAACATTATAAATAAACTAATTTTAGTTTATTTATCTATAGGCAAGATGCCTGGTTCTCTTAAAGTAATCTCGAGAGACAAAATATCCAGCATGTAATTATTAACGACCATAATGAACTTATGATTGAGACTAATGATCGATGAACTGGTTCAACAAGAGCTATTTATGATCCCATCTGGGAAATACCTTGACGTAAGAATACACAGATGTTTGCTTTACTTTGGTAACCCCAAACTGGATTCTCCTTGTTGCCTACACACGTAAATTGATTGATGAAAGAGCGCAATCAATATTTGGTTGCTTCTAAAAAAAGATGTGACGTATGGATTTAAAGTTCGTTTACCTATCTGCGGAAATTGAAAACGTGGGGATTTACGCCTCAAAGATGATTTGTATACGAATGAGTAAAAAAAGAAGCGTAAATTGATTGCGTGAGTATTCGGTTTTGTTCACGTATGGAAATGCCAACAAAAACTTTCATCAACTATAACACTTCAGAAATACAATATCCAAAAGGCTCATTTTTTAAAGTCAGTAAAACTAGAGATGCAACATGAACTTTTGCCACAGAGTAATTTTAGTGAAAAAATAAGACGTTCCGCTTAGAGATATTGCCTTATGAATAATTTAACTAATAAGCTGGTGTTAAGACCTATTTTATAAACGAAATTATTGCAATTTTATACAAATGAGGATGCTTCTGCTAAAAAGTATATTATTTCATCGAGGTTTCGACAAAAAGTCATTAGTCAGCATTTAGAAATTTCAAATACATTTATAAATCCAGTATAATGTTTAACTTTTAATTCTATCTCCTGACGTCGACAACATTTTGTCGAAACCTCGTAGAAATAAAGATCTTTCGGAGCGAAATGTCCTCATTTGTAGGAATGCCAGCCGGGGGTGGGGGTTACCTCATCTTAAAAAAAAAATCCTATAATGATAGAATAGAAAACCCTGCCTTTGAATAATACAATATGAATAGAAATATAGATTCTTCCCTGCTTTTACAGGTATTTAATCAATACGGAATAAAGGGTTTATTTTCTTATTACTCAAGCTTTCGGGCTTAACAGGCCCTTAAACACGGAGATCCTGAAGTAAAACTTCACGCCGAATTTATATGCAAAAATATGCAAAATATATTTTAACACATATCTAAACTTGTATATAAATTCGGCGTGAAGCTGTACTTCAAGATCTCAGTGTTGAAGGGCATGTTGACCCGAAAGCTTAAGAAATAAAAGAAACAAGAAACGAAACCCTTGATTCCTTATTGATTAAATAAAATAGAATAGAAATTATTTCGATAACTAGTTCTTTCTTAAAACGAGTAAAACTTGTGACAAAGGAGTGTTGAACAACGAGGAAATATTTTCGGCCACATATAAACTAACCTTTTAACTCATTGATGACAACGATAATAGCGATATCGATAATATATTTTAAAAAATCACCTTTTCTCGTCAAAATAAACTAAAAATAAGCGCTATCCTAATTTAAATACGAGGTTAATGTTACAATTACCGCTAATAGCTATTTAGTTAGGAAACTTTTACTCTGGTAAAAAACGGGCGAAGCCAGGTACATTATCTAGAAGCTATTAGAAAAAACGGCGATATACAAAATATTGAGGTGCCTTATCTATCGAGTCAACTTTATACAATTTTTGACATCACTCTTGTTTCCCTTTTCATATTAATCATAGAAGACTACTGTAGACAGACCTTACTGCATTGATCCAATACTGATGAACCAAGGCCTCTTAACGCAGTAAGATCTTCCGAAGTAGTTTTCGAAGATTAGTATTAAAATAAACATTAGTACACATAAAGGTATACTATTTATATAGATATCAGGTACATGATTGGGTCCAATAGTTACCTAGACAAAGTTATTTAGATCCTGAAAGTAATTCATAGAAGCAGGTTTAGTGTTAGCCAAGATTCATGTCATCTTTTGGAATTTTTCAACAAAATAAGTCTGAATATATTTTTCAAGTTATAAATCAACCTACAGTAGCTTTGAATAATACTTTCAAAGATTGAAGAAAAATTTACGAATTGCGATTACCTTCGATTATTTAAGTAATTAAATGTTAAAAGGTCAGGAAATAGTAGATCTATAATAAAAATGATGTCTTGTAAAGGTGTATTGATGCTTTCCTACCAGAGGGTTTATGCATCTTCCACTATGAAGGAATGAGCTGATCCTGACGAAGAGTAACGAAGGTGTTGACTTTTTTCCCCACAAAGAAAATCAAGACAAACTAGTTCAACTAACTCAAATACATGAAATGCGTTGGGATACTGCCTCTAAAGAAAAGAATGAGTGAAAATGCTGGGGTGAAGGCCTATTGGTTTTGTCCTTTGGGGAAATTACCGACAAAAACTGGCAACGGCCCACCCCTCCTTACACGTCAGGAAAACGTGAAATGTTGCGAAATATCACTCTAATAGAATCAATTAGTAAAATTGATGTGATCAGAATGCTCATACACATATGCAACGCAAAAAGTATTCATTATTAGAATATTTCTATGTAAAAATGATTAAACTGATCATATTGAAGTGCTGCAGCGAAATTTTATTAAGTTTCTATAAAAAAATATATATATAAAGGAAGAATAATAATTATATTTGAATGAAAATTATTTAAATTTCTAAAATTATCAGTAGCGAGAAAAATATAGCCAAAAACCATGCTACACAGTCGGATATTTTTATAAATCACCCAAATCTAGTTTTTTTTGTAAAATAAAACTCAGAGATTAATTATTCGCAGAGGATATTTAACCATCATTATTCACGTTATTTCAAGGTACGATAAAAGTTCTGTAAAAATAAACGAATAAATAAAGAGTAGAGCGAAAGTTTTGTAATATTTTGGTATCTTTCTTCCATACTTCAAAGTATAGGTAATCGTGTTGCAGTCTTCTAGTTCTTCGATCCCGCGGCAATACCAGTTATGGCACTTTGAAGCGAAGGACTTCACACCTTAGCTTCCAACTCATTCTGGTCATTGACTCTCGCGAAGGAAGTGGGGCATTGACCGAAACAATGTAATAATACGACAGTACAAGGTGCAGACTATATGCTAGATGTGGCAACAGTGCTTCAAGGTACTGTCGTTTTTCATGGCGATCGAGCAGGATGTAGTCTGGTGCTTTCCTCTTGTAGAACGAGCCGGGTGCTTCGGCTTCAAAACTGTATAAAATATCTCCATCTGTTTAAAATACAGTTTGAAGTTGATAATTTGACCTTTTAGAAAGCAGTGGATTATCCCTTCAAAATTCTACTAGGTGCACAGCATCGACTTATGTTCGAAGCGGCCTCGTTTAACAACAGGTACAGGAAGTTGACTCCGACATTACCACAGCTTTTTGGAGTAAAAGCGTTACCTTTAATATTGCGAAACTTGCGTTTTACCCTCCGTATGTGTTACCATGTGCAGTTATTAGCGTTGCTAAATTTCTTCAGAGGAAAGAGTCATACTACCTCTTTTTATAGCTAAAAAATACTTTATTATTTTATAATAGTTTTAAAAAAATCAGAAAAAAGGTTTTAAACCTAAGTTTATATGAAAGGGAAATGCTATGGATAGAACCTACACATGGTGAACAAAAATATGTAGAGACGCAAATAACATACTGATGTTAAAAAAATAATTTTTATAGGATACTCTTGAAATTTTCAACAGATGTTTTTCCAATTTAACCTACCAAACCACTCTACAATTGTATTAAAGATATTTTTTAAAAATAGTAAACATATATATATAAAAATAGGTTGGTCAAATATCAGGGAACAAGAAAAAATCAACATTTAGTTTATTTTTGTTCCAATAGATGGCACTGTCATCTAAAATGCTCCTATGTGAGCGGTCTGGATATTCCTTTTTATTTATAATTACCCAATATTTGATCTATCTGAATGAAATTTTAACAGCATATTTAGGAAAAGAATTATCCCCCTGAATTCAGTACAATGCCGTTTTGTACTATTTTTTAACTGAATAGAGTTCTTATAAGTAAATCGGTGAGGCTCGATCCTGGAATATAGAAATTGGCCAAATGCAAATATTTGTATACTGTGTCGCAAACAAAAAGAAATTCAGAATTCCTATCACATACTACTATCGACACCAGGACTACCACTAATGGCAATAAACCTTTATTGAAACAATGTTCGGTAGGGAAACATTCACTCTGGTACATTTACTCGGTCGAATCAGGAATCATAAGGATAGTTTTGAGTATATATCAAAATAATTCATAAAATCAGTTCAAAATAAGAATTTTAAATAACCCTATATAATAATAAACAAGATACTAACTACCTAAAAGGTTAATAAAGAGTACTAATACCAAATTCACAGTTGAAAACGTAGTAGTTTGAAAATGCATCAAGAAACTATAATTAGGGGCAAAATATTTCAGGCAAACTTGGTAGATAAATTTACAATATATAGTCTATATTACTTTTAATTTGGTTTCAAAATGTTTTACCCATGGATTCAGTGAAATACTCTTAGCAAAAAATAAATAAAAACAACCGAAAATATCCAGGCTCAAAAAGCTGCGGAAGCAAAAAAAAAAAAGTCGATTAAATGGTTAAGTGCCCTCTCTCGATGTTACCTAACGCTTAAACTAAAACAATAAATTAGTGTTATATATATATTATCAAGTCAGTTTTATTAGTTTATTAGCAGCTAAATGCGAAAGGGAAAATGTTAATCAAATAATACGAATAGAGTAACTGGATTTATTCGGTTCCTGTTGTTTTTTAATTTATCTGATTTGTTAAAATATAGATACAATAAAAATATAGTCGATTATTAATTAAGAATAGAGGTAGGAGACGAGAAATTTAAAATTTAGTGAGAAATCCGGTATTTTTATCAGCCAGGTGGAATGGCTGACTTAAAGGTGGGCCATTGGTCGTCGACCTATTCAGAATCTTTAGCCAAGTTCTGGGGTGGCGAAAAGGTACGATATTTGTCCATATATCCAATACTGAATATATTTCACTTAAGTTCAAATTTATATTCACATTAGATAATAAAAATGCATATATTGGATTGAATAAATATATGCCAATATATACATTTTTATTATCTAATCATTTAAATATGGATTAGGCAAATAAATCTTTTATTCAATCAAATATATGCCTTTTTATTATCTAATGATTCAAATATAGTCAGATAAATCTTATTCAATCCAATATGCCTTTTATATCTAATTTAAATATGGATTGATCTATTTTAAGAACTATTAGATACAAATAAATACGTAATTTATAAGACTATTTAATTCTTAATTATAGTGAATTAAAAATATAGGATTTAATTAGAGACTTAAAATAGTGGTCAATATATTTTTGGTTGGTTATCATACTAGAATTGTATTTGAGATAAAGGACCAGAAATTCATGGCCTTAAAAGCGTCGAGGTTTTATAAAAATCGTAAAATGACACTTTGGCCTGTATAGTACCTTGTATATCAAATGTTTCAAAATATTCGCCGTATTTCAGAATTATGTAAATTTGTAAAACATTTTTAAATAAACGATTTTAGGCGAAACAAATCTTTTCGACTGTTTTTAAGTAACCTAAAATACTTGGGAATTATTTTTGTTAATTTTTTTAATTTGGGAAATTTTAAAATTTTACATATCCAGTATTCTATATTTCAAAATTTTACAAACATGTATATTTAGTGATAGATTTTGCATAAATTTTTTTTTTTTTTTAAGTTTTCTTTTGAAATATATTTTGTAAATATATTGCCCTATTATTTTGCAAGAATTTAATTTCTAATCATAATTTATGGCTATCAACTATATATATGCCCATTTTTTATTATTTTTTCAGGTAGAATTACGTTTATAAAAATATATCCCATTTAATCAAACTTTCCACGTATACATTTCAAAAGTAATCAAACTTCAAATAACAAAATTAGGGTTAATTTACATAAAAATAGAAAATTTCAAATTTACTTGAAATATGTTCTAATAAAATGTACTAAAAAATACGAAATAAGCTAATGTGAAAAAATTAAAATTGACAAATTATTGTTAGAATGAACGGAATTTTCACGGAAAATGTTAATTTGAATATATATATAATGACAATAGAAAATTTCCTTATATTCACTCGTATATAGCACTAAATTCCTTGCGTTGTGCAAAATTTGATCAAAATTTCAAGATTTAGGTCTATAATTTTTTTTTTTTTAATTTTTAAAACAAAAGGTTAAGAAAACGTGTGCAATAAATTCGAATCAACTGAAAATAATTATTTCATAGAACGACTTTGGAATTAAAAAAAATATATATTTATGACGTGTCGCGCTGCTACATTTTAACCACGAACTAAATTGTTATACAACAAGAATATGTAAAGAAAACAATTTAGATAAAACTTTCATAAAATATTAAATTTATACCGTGATATTTAAAATGTTTGAAATACAATAAAAAAAAACTATTTTGACATTTAATAAAAGGTAAATTTTGACAGAAAAGCAAAATTTAAAACTTTAAAACATTTGGAGTTTTAAACATTTTCTAAATATTTGAATTTTAGTAAAATATAGTTAATATATTGTCTTATAAGAGATTAGTATATTGCAAGGCATGGCGACACGAATAAAATAAATGAAAACAGTTTTTAAAAGACTTCTAAACCCAAAACTATTAACCAACAAATTATCAAGGGTAAATTTTTATATAATAACACAAATATAAAAAGCTAAGACAATGTGTGCAAAAATTTTAGCCAACAAAATTAGAGCTTTCTGGAAGACTTTTAAAAATAAATAGTTTTAAAGGAATCGATTCAAAATTAAGACTTTAAAAATTGGCCTATATAGTTAAAAAAAACTGCAATTTATTCCATTCCACGTTAAAAAAAAAAAAAAAAAAACATTTTAATAGGAAGCAAACGATCATTTCAAAAACCAGCAGATTTACTTACCTTGCTGTTCAACCGACAACCAGCCGTCAACTGAGATGAAAGAACCTGCTGTTTCCCAAGGACGACCTTGAAATCTCCTCCCGTGGCTATGCAAATTCCTTTTTGGTCAGCAATGGCATGCACATTATCTTTTTGTGAACTATTTTGCATAATCAAAGCAATTCTTTAGGCAAATGGCTGAAAGACATTTTTAATACAAAGTTAAAATTAATATTTTCCTTTATTATAATTATAAGTTATATAAAATGTTATAAATATATTTGAATGTCGTCATTACATACATATTTATATTGTGTAATCTTATTTTTTAACGCAATAACATATAATTTCAACCATATATTAGACGTAATAAATTAGACGTAAATGGCCTCAATTTCTTGTCTTCTCTTTAGGATATTAATAAAATCTAAAAATATACCACATAATAGAGGAAATAATTAAATATTTCAAAGTTCGAAAATTAAGTTGAATACTGTAATATTATTTGAGTAATTAACAATATTATTATAATTTGTTTATTTATATATTTATTTTGTTATATTTCTAGTTGTTTTTAACGGCATTTTGTTGTTGCTTTCATTGTAATTTTCATTGTTATTAAATATATTCTATATTCTATTCAAGAGAAAAGATGTAATATATATATATTACATCTTTACCCTCACAAAGCGAGAGTTTCTAGTGGCTTAACCAGGCGTCCACTTCTTGTGAACTTTTACTCCCTTCTGGTCTCTTCCATTTCAGTTGATTTGTCAGTTTCTGATTACAGCTCCATAGGAGAACTAGCACTTCCACTGGGTTCTTGCTCTATACGGTGCTCTCACTGTCCTTTAGAGATTAGTCTGTTCTAATGGGAGATTAATTCTCCGGTAGAGTCTTTTATTGTTTTGGAGGGTATATGTCCTTGGACCGTGTGCGCTGACTACTTTGGCCGGTTTGCAGGTTCTTCTGTTTCTCTTAGATAAACTACTTGTCCTATCTTTAAAGTTGGTTCATTCTTTAATCTCATCTTATTTCTAGATCTTAATTTTTCTCAGTGGCATCCTTTTGAATGCAATGTCTTAGTAGTTTTTTTCTTATAAGAATAATTGTTTTTGTTCTTATTGTGTGAAAATAGTCTCTGAGCTGGTGATCTCATGTTATCTCTGGAAGTGTTTCTGTAGTTGAGTAGTTCGATCTAGATATCATCGTTTGCTTTTTCTGAGAAGGTTCTTTGATGTATTTACAGCTGTTTCAGCCAGACTATTTATTTAGGGTAATTTGCTATTTATCTCTAAATTCCTTTATTTAAACATAATTTCTTCCAATATCTGTCTCCAGAGCTATTGTAATTCTATATATGCTAAAGTTTCTTTCCATAAATCAATTGTTTCCTTTGAATTTGTGGTTTTTATTGAGTTAAAAGTTTATGTATCCAGAATAACTGTCAAATATTACAATGTATTCATTTCCTTCAAAATGGAAGCTATCAAATGCGAATATTTCCCAGGGCAATTCAGGAATCTTAGCATTAGGGTTGTTTTTGAACATATATTTTTTTGTAGCTATGCACGTTTTTATTTTTCTATCATCTCAGAGATATCTTCGGAAATTCCAGGCCAATAGATTGAGTCTTTGGCTCTTTTTCTACACACAGTAAGGCCTAAGTCTGCTTCATGAATCTCTTTAAAGACTTGTTTTCTGATTATTTTCGGGATTATTATCTTAGGTCCCCTCAAAATTAAGTCTTCGTGAATGGAGAGTTCATCTTTTATATTCCGATAGCTTTTGCACGAAAGAGGAACTAATGAATTTTGATCTGGCCATTCCTGAATTGATGTTACTTTAGACTCTTATAAATCTGTATCTAAACTTATAGCTTTCATGATATTTGTTGCTGACCTGTTGTCAAATGGAGAACTGAAAAAACTTATATTAGATTTTCTTTTAAAAATTCATCTTAGTCAAGAAGTTACCGAAGTGGCTTGGCGTTGAGGCAATTATCCATAAAGTTTTATTTGGATAATGCTAGTCATATACTTCAGATCAGGCAGCCACTGTGACCCGCTATCTGCCAGAATTCAAGGTAGGGTAGAGAAGGATGAAGCCAAGCTTTAAACTTCTTGTCTTTGAAGCTTGGACCTTCAGCTTCCCAATTGGCCCGGACCCAATATACGAGGGTAAGACGAAATGTTCTCAGTCTGACAATGAAATACTTTGATTTGGTGTATTTATATTATTCTACATAATCTCTCTTGATTTCAACACATTTGTTCCAGTGTTTCACCAATATCGGTATTTCTTCCGGAAATAAGAGTCTGGAAGGCTGTTAAAATATCTACAGCTCTCTCAACTTCTTCATTGGACGCGAATCGCTTTCCAGAAACAAATTTCTTCAAGTTTGGGAAGAGATCTGAGTCTGAGAAAGAGTCTGAGGGTGCAAAATCAGGAGAATAGGGGGATGGTCAAGCAAATCGTAGCTCAAATTCTGCAGTTTTCTCATTGTCAACACACCTTTGTGAGCAGGTGCGTTGTCCTGGAGAAAGATTAATTTTCTTCCTCAAGCTAGGCCTCTTCTCGCGAATTTTGACATCCATTTGGTCAATAAAATTAGAGTAATATTCACCTGTAATAGTTCTGCCCATTTTAACAGCATTCCTTTGACATCCCAACTAGTCATGACCTTTCCGGCAGATGCAATTGAATTCGCTTTCATTGGCGCTGAACCACCGGCTTCCACCGACTGCCTCGACTGCTGTTTGGTTTCTGGTGTGTAGTGGTGGACCCATCTATCATCCATGGTGACAAATTGCCGCGCAAAATCGATCAGATTCCTCTTGTATAGGTAAAAAATTGCTGCGAATGTCGTTTGAGCATTTGCTTTTGATCTGCATTCAGAAAATGCGGCACCCACATTACGCAGAGTTTTCGCATTCTTAATTCTTCGTGTAAGATGCACGTAACCTTGATATTCCCACGGCCTCAAATATCTCACACACCATTACTCGCCTATCGTCCAACACGGAATCGTGCACTTTTTAGAAGTTTTCCGGTGTAGTTGCAGTTTTTGGTCGTCCTTCACTTGGGCCATCTTCAAAAAAGCTGCAGCCATGTTTAAATTCAGCTGCCCATTTTTTAACAGTTGATAAATTGAAGGACAGAGTTCTCTCGTAAACTTTTGTCAATTTCCTACGAATTTCTTTAGGAATTAATCCATCAAAATGAAGAATTTAATAAAAATTCACGATATATTGAGGTTTATCCATTTGAACGAAACACGAGCAAGGCGTGTACCGCAGATACCCGTTTACATAAACTATTTGAGCGTAAAAGGTGAAACTTGTTTTTGAAGTAATAGACACTTTGGCCAGTAGAGTTTTTAAGTTTACTCTTTTTCTACAAGTTAATGATTTGCGCACGCAGGGAGGAACCGTAATTTTTGCCGATAGGAATGCCATCTTTGGATCAGACTTAGAACTTTTCACATTACCCTCGTAAGTTCACAGTGTTCGATTTAAACCCAAAATTATCGCCGTTATTAGATCTGATAGGGTTGAGACAGGGTGCATTTTTCTACCAGAGCAGATCTACAATCAGAAGAAATAGCCACTCCTGGGTTGGTAGGTATATTTCTGTTAGGCGGATTGCACAGAGAATAACCAATACTTTAGCTTTTGAAAGAGTGATCAATCAATTCGAAAGCTCTGAGAAATAGTTGATTGGTCTTGTTATGGAAGGATAACACTAGTACACACCATTTTTCCTTCTCAATATTTGAAAGTTGTTTCTAGTAAATTCTAACCCGTAGATCATGAATATAACATTAAATTTTCAAAATTAGCTCAATTTAAAAATATATATATTTGATAATATCAAATTTCATAAAGAAGCTGATGTCATCGCTGTCATCTAAATATTTTGAAGATATTGACTTTGAAGACAAAAACTTTGTAAGCATAAAATATAATCATCATTTAGATGAAATGCATACCATTGCAATTTAATATCAAGAAAATGTTTAACAATAATTTATTTTCATAAATATTTTTAAATATATAAATAATTCCGCGTAAATGCAAAGCTAATTCAGAAATGTTCTGCTACATTTGTGGAAAATTCACAATTCCCAAACAGAGGAAACGTATCACCCCAAAGATAAAATAATGTTATAAAGAATATTTTGGTGTCGCTTTAGGTGATCAAGACAAGTGGTAGTGCCCTCATAGTGGGTGCGGAACGTGCTATCAAGGGCTTTTGCAATGGAAATCAGGGAAATCAAAAGACATGCCCTCTGGTGTACCAATGGTTTGGCGAGAACCAAAAAATCACCATAACGATTGTTACTTTTGGGTCTGCAAAATCACAGGCCTTAATAGCAAAAAGAAGCAAACTAACTTTTATCCTGATACGCCATCAGCTAAGCATACTATTCCTCACGACCTCGAGAACCCCATACCGATTCCTAAAACGGTTCAAGAATCCTATATCAAAAAGAATGATCAGCACACAGCATTTGCAGATGATCATCAATTAGAAGACCCTGAATTTATTTCAAATGAAAGTGGCATTCCACATTTATTTGATCAGGCATCATTAAATGATCTTGTTAGGGATCTAGGGTTATCAAAAGAAGCAGCAGAAATCCTTGGATAAAGATTAAAGCAAAGGAACCTCTTGTTACCACAAACCAAAATCTCTGTCTATCGTAATAGGAAACAATGTTTTTTCCATTTTTTCTGAAGAACAAGCATTAGTGTACTGCAATGATATTGAAGGCGTTTTTAAAACTCTGCAAATTAATTACAATGCTACCGAGCATAGACTAAACAAAGTTTGAAAGCTTGTTTGCTGCATTATGGTAGTGTATTACCTTCTCCATACCAGTTGCCTATTCAACCCAAATGAAAGAAACCTATTCGTCCCTTAAGAAAATCTTAGAATTGTTAAATTATACCAAATTTGTTGGAAAGTTTGCAGTGATCTTAGGTTATTATATAGGAGTTTTACAGGGTTTGCAGAAAGGAAACACAAAATATCCTTGCTTTTTATGCAGGTGAGAGCAGAGACAGAAAGAATCATTATGCAAAAATGTGGTATGAAAGAAGTATGTTTCGCTTAGGTGAACAAAACGTTGAATATGAACCGCTTGTCCATAAACTAAAAATGCTTCTTCCCCCTTTACATATCAAATTAGGGTTAATTAAATATTTTCTAAAGGCTTTAAAGAAATATATAGTGATTCGGTCAAATATTTAATGACTAAATTTCCGAAGATTAGTTGTTCTAAGATAACGGAAGGTATTTTTATTAGACCCCAAATTCGTAAACTAATAAATGACGAAGAGTTTTTGCAACATTGAAAAAAGATGAGAAAAATGCTTGGCTTGCATTCATCGACGTTGTCAAACACTTTTTAGGCAAAATTAGGTCACCGAATTATGCGAGAATCGTAGAAAATATTATTTCTAAATTCAATAAGCTCGGGTGCTAAATGAATCTAAAATTTAAACTTTTTTTCTGATAATCTTGGTGCAGAGAGCGAAGAACAAGGTGAACGCTTCCACCAAGATATTAATATCATTGAGCAACGATACAATGGTCTATGGAATCAACATATGATGGCGGATTATTTTTGTAATATGATGCGTGATGACAAACAAGCAAAATATAATAGACTTCACAGAAAAAATCTTTAAATCCATGAATATATATTTTTTTACTTCCTAAATATTACTGCATCTTTATAAATAATGTTTATTAAACCAAATAAAATGTTTTTCACATTCACAGCCTTTTGTTAAGGCCTTCCATCTTACACATTAAAACAATTATCCTGATAATTTTGAAAAAGAAAGGGAAAGAAATTAGATTTATATATATATATATATATAAATGAAAATTTATATGTATATAGTAAGTAGTTTGATAAATATATTTCTAGGGGAAGTTATTGAAGTAAAATATATACATGTCGAATCCTGTCGACTCACTGTAATATACGGGACTTTTGAGGTGATTGGTTGTTTGATTTAGTGATTGATGGTTGGCTGTTTGTAGTAGTAAGTTCATGTTGACTTACTTAGTGGTTGATGTGGGCGCAGTCGTTTTGGCTGAAATGGTAAAATTTTCTCACAGGGGAAAATACCGAGAAAGGACACAGGATTGGATTAAGAAATAGGCCAGCGATCAAGGGAGAGAGGGGTTTAGACTATTGGCGTTTTGACTAATGGCTAGGCTGTTCACATATTGAACATTGGACTTATCTGGGTGATGAGAAAGATGGTGGCGAGCTCCAACTTGTTGCGATGGTGCCGAGTTCCTAACTGATTAACTTGAGTCCGAGATTTAACTCGTTAACTCTTCAGTGCTCTCATTGGATGATTCCCGCCTCGTGGCGGTCTCTCATTGGATCTTAGCTAGTCCTGCTGGACTCTGATTGGATCTTAGCTAGTCCTTTGTCTTTGTCTTGTTTTGACATGATCCCGGAAGAAGAAGGTTCTTGAACTCAGTTTTATTAGTTCCTGGGTAATAACTTTTGCTTCCTGGATAATGAAAACCTGCTAATGATTGTTTCTTCTCTAATGGCCTTTCTCCCAGATTCGCTAAGCCTAGCTTTTATTAAAATCTTTAGATCATACATTGCATATATATTGTGGTGGGGTTACATCTAGTTATATACAAATTATGACATACACATACATATATGTATAATATTGTTCCATCGTTTGCACTATCTTTGGCACATTTATTCATATAGTAATAAGTTTAATGGCATAAATATTCCTCCAATAGATGAATATCATGGGTAAAGGCATCATATCCATAACTTGAGAAATTGAGCTAATCGAAAAAAAAATTGATACCACGTTAATCGGCATAAAAAGTTAACCCAGAAAATGTTTTGCTTATTTGAGGAGGAGGATTTTATTTTATTTTTGTGTACTAGTGTAATTAAAGAACCAATCCTGCTTCAGATTTGGATCCATCTGTTTACATTATGGGGGCGTGATGGTCTTAAACTCCGGGTATAGAGATATTGTACGTCAGAGAGGTGAGTATGTACTAACATCATAGTCAGGCCAAGATTAGAAATGACCTTCGTTTATCTCCTTGAGGTAGGTAAAATTCAAACTTATGACAATACATGTTTTCATAATGAGTTTCTTTTAAAAAATAATGAAATATAGCGCGCATAATATGTATATGAAGAATTAACTTTTGAGCGCGATTTTTATTTTATAATAAAGAAACTTCCTACACTATCCTTACTGCGATGAAACACATTTGGGAGGGCTTAGTTAAGTGTAAATTATCCCAGCGGTTTCACCACACACAGCTTAAGTTTCAACAAAATTAAAAACACGCAAGCTTTCGAGAAAATCCCGCTCTTCGACAGGCTATCTAACAATTCTCCAAAAATATTGATTATTTATAACAAAGGGAATTTTATAACTGTACTAGTTCTATATAATCGATAATTACGTCTTCTTTTTTATTTATATAAATTTTACAAAGCCGCAGTCACCATTCGGAGGAGTTTATTAGAATCGACGAATGTAGTGCTCCATTTGGATGAGGAAAGCGAAGCCTAGAACGCGGCTGATTCCACACTAGCCTTTCAGTGATACGCTAACCTTGACGTATGCACGAAGGAATGTGTGGCCACTGGACATGCGTTGGACCTGTAGGCTTTTGGTGGGTGCTGCTCTGTCTGGAGTACAGGAGCTCCTTCTATTCTTCCTACGATGAATCTGTATAAGACCGGCGGTCTTATTAAAGCTGTGTTGTTGTTGCTATATAATAGATAATTTACATATTATAAGTCTGTAGAAGTGTTTTTCCTCGCAATTTGCGAATTAAAAAAAAAATAATTTTGTGAAAATAATTTTATCAAATAGGTTTATAATCTTTCGTAAATTCAATCATATTTCATAAGACATTCGAGATTTGACGTAGAGTGTAGATGGGGAAATGGCCTAGATAGCTTAGTAGCGACCTCGCCGACTAGGCGATTGACTTCTATATAAAATACGCGACTTCTCGGGCAGCTTTACCTCATAGAGGAAGGCAGTGACCAACTCTGATTGTAATATGTGGTTACAATCTTAAATGAGAGGTCAAATCTTCACTTAATTCTATCTGCGAGACTGGGAAATATGAAATTGATTCGACGTGCCAATTACTGGAGATGTGAGACGAATTTTATGGTTTGATAAAATTAGACACCTTCTGGCCTTTGGCAACGCGAGCTGCTAGAAATCTTATTAAAAGGATCCGTATTGAGGCGAACAATAGAATATGCAGGCTCACGTTTACCCAAAGGTCGTTATCATGACACCGAGCAGCCAACTCCCTCAGGAATTCGGCGATATGTCTAATTGGCAGTGGACCATGAACCCGGATTAGGAGGGTGAAGTCGTCAGTAAAGGCCACAGGTTAATTCTCCCTGATAAGAAATAGAGAGAAAAGGACGCGAGCAATCACATTACGAAGTAGAGGGCCCAGCACAGAACCTTGGGGAATGTCCAGTTGAGATATGGTCGAGGTTTTGACCGACCTAGCAGAATACGCAGCCCCCTCTCTGTGTCTTTAAGGAATATTTGTGCGAGGCGAACCAGAAGGCAATGAAAGTAACGGAGATTCAGTCTGTACCAGGCATAGTGTACCATCCGGACCTGGGTGATACCACAGTGGCTCTAATGATATCTCATGGTGAATACAAAGTTCTTCTGAGTAGGGTGATGGATAGATTTCAGGTGAGTGAAGTCGACTGAGATGATAGGCTTCAGAACTGCTCTGCTTGTCTCTAACAGAGTGATTGGAATGCTGTTGTTATGTTTGAGAAGGCCCGTTGAGGTGTTTGACCCTTGGTGAATGTTCTACCGCGTTAGGGTAAAGGTTCGAGCTGCAGTGAGAACTATAAATTAATAATTTATATTTTAATAAGTGTCCAAAAATTACATACAATTATAAGAGGCAGATGGAGTACAGTTTTTACTCCACCAGCGCCTAGAGTATTATATAATAGAAGGAACCGCTGCAGGTTGTAGCGACGCGCGGTCAACACCAGGCGACATCAGGCGGTGTTCGAAAAGTGCGCGCGCAGGTCGGCTGGCCAGCCGCCGTCCCAGGCCAGTGTCGCCCGCTGGCATCCTCTTATCTCATGCCCCCCCTGGAGATTGGGACTTGGGACCGATCCAACGTAGTTGCTATAACGCGGGTTCGGTTCTCGGGTTCGAGGGGATAAGGTCTGCTGATGTTGAGCTGAGTTGGGTGGGGTGGTGTACGGTGGAGGCACGAAAGGTCGTAAGAATCTGCGATTACGGCGAAGAAGGCGTCCGGCGTCGGTCCGGATGAGGTAGCTGCGACCGCGTGGAAGTTGTTCGAGAACCTCAGCAAGGAGGGTCCAATGTTTTGTGCGGTGATCCTGGACAAGGACTATTGCTCCCACTTCCAAATGTGAGAGTGGCTTGGCGTTGCGATTGTATCGCTTGAGGGCTTTCTGCCTTAAGTTCTGGGCTCGTTGATCGCATTCTGAAATCCTTGTTCTCCATTCCTTGGCAAACTGACTACGGTGAAGCGGTAGCTTGGTACGTGTCGGGGCACCAAACACAATCTGCGCTGGACTTCGTCCCTCTGCTTTGGGCGTGTTTCGGAGCTCCATCAAACTTTCTAAAAATGTGTCGGACTTGAGATTCCCATTGGTGGTGGTCTTGCTGATTAGGTACTTTATCGCTTTTACGGCCGCTTCGGCAAGTCCATTTGATTGAGGAAAGTGTGGAGATGAGGTGGAGTGCTCGATGTTCCAACGCTTTGTCCAACTCCGAAACTCTTGAGAGGAGAATTGGGGACCATTGTCGGATGTGAGTATCTCTGGGATGCCGTAATCTGCCATCCACTTTTGAAGGTGACGGATGACCGTGGTGGACGTGGGGGCTCTGCCACATTGCGTCACGTTGATCCAACCTGAAAAGCGGTCGACCATAACGAGATATTGGTATCCAGCGTGCGAAAAAAGGTCGCAGGAAACATGTTGAAATGGGTAGCTAGGCGGCGGGTCGGAATAGAGTGGTTCTTTCTGTTGCGAGGGTAGATAGGCTGAACACTCGGCACACGTTTTTACTACGTTCCGGATGTCATTAGATGACGTTAGAACTTGTCCGTTGGTTATGGCATTGACGATCATTGAATGGGGCCAGTTATCCGGCAGAAGTCCTAAGGCTTTGCATCCGCTCTTGCTCAAGAGAGGGGCGTTCAGGTGCTTGCAAACTCCAACGGTAGTACTGTATGTTTTCCCGTTGAGATGCAGTGCCGCGACGAACGATCCACAAGGACTTAAGCTGATGCCGTTGGCTCCTACGCAAGGGACGTTCTTCGGGTTGAGTGCTGATCGGGTCTGCTCATCCAGTAACAGGAATTCTGATTCTGGGATTAGATCCAGATCTGACCCCGGGTCCGCCAGCCAACGGATTTGGTGTAACTTATGGTTGATATCGGTCGGAATGGTTATGAGTTCGTTGCGTACTCCAGCTGCAACAACTGTGTTTGAGGGTCCTGGTTGGGACTGATTTTTTCTGGTTGCGGGTGGCGGGATATTAGGTTTGGTTGTGGGTTTCCGTTTCAGTTGTCGGCAAACCCTTCCGTAATGCCCGGTGATGCCGCATTTGTTACACTCTATGTCTTTTGCTGGGCACTGGTCACGGCGGTGTCTTGGGTTCGCCCCACATCCGGAGCAGGGGACGTTAGGATCATAGGGTTTCTGAAAGAAACGGTTGGCCTTAGGTGAGGTTTCAGACGAGCTGGCTTGTTGATGCTTGTAGGTTGATGGTGCACGTCTGGTTGCAATGAAGGCTTCGGGGGAGGTGGTTGGGGAGGCTGAAAGAGTCGCGCCCACGGCGGTAGCACTCTCATGTGCGAGACAAATTGAGAGGACTCGGTCCAGGGAGAGGTCGGAATTGTACTGCTCCGCCAGTACTTTTCGTTGGAGGTCTTTATCAAACAGGCCACATATTAGCCTGTCACGGATACGGAGTTGCTGTTGATAACCAGCAAGGGCAAACGTTTTCCCACAAGCTCTTTTTGTGCATCTTGTAATACACGGGTCGCCGCATGTGCTGCACTTAAAATCCAGCTCATGTGCACACGAGTCATCAAGAGCTTTAAGGGCTGCGAAGTAGCGAACCACCGATTCTCCGGTTTGTTGGTCCCTACGATGAAAATCTTGCCGATCAAGGAGGGGGTTTCGCTTCTTGCGTAGGTAGGCCTCGAGAGCATCCACGGCTTCATCGAGGGTGGTGGTGGTAGAAATATGAAGGCGGCCTGATTGCCAAAGGATGGTCCATTCGGAATGGAGGGCGGCACGCAAAGTCACTTGCTGTGTGGATAGCGGGAAGGTGGCTACTTGTTGGGCGTCCACGTAGTCGTTCCAACGTTGTTTCCAATCGCGGAAACAAGACATCGTTAACTCCTCCGGGGAAGCCAGTTTAGGAAGCTGGATGATTTTTGTGGCGTGGTGAGGAGGAGCTCCTAATGGGACTGTCGGTGTCGGATTCCGAGTAGCCATCTGCTGCAACAGTGCGGCCATGGACCTGAGGATGTCGGTGCTGGTCGGCGAGGCAGGGTTCTCTGGAGGGGTTTGGGATGGTCGGCGATTCCTTCTTGAGGGCATCTTGATTACTAATTGTCACTGAGCTGTCACTTAAAAAACGGCTATAATTAACCGAATGTCGACTGCGCCATGTTCTACCGCGTTAGGGTAAAGGTTCGAGCTGCAGTGAGAACTATAAATTAATAATTTATATTTTAATAAGTGTCCAAAAATTACATACAATTATAAGAGGCAGATGGAGTACAGTTTTTACTCCACCAGCGCCTAGAGTATTATATAATAGAAGGAACCGCTGCAGGTTGTAGCGACGCGCGGTCAACACCAGGCGACATCAGGCGGTGTTCGAAAAGTGCGCGCGCAGGTCGGCTGGCCAGCCGCCGTCCCAGGCCAGTGTCGCCCGCTGGCATCCTCTTATCTCAGTGAACATTAAATATAGACAGTAAATTAAAGACTCATTATACCACACACACAAATCTCAATAATTGATATAAATAGAATTATCAAAAATTATTGTAATAGCGAAAGCAAGCGCTGTTTACAGAAAATCGTCAATATTTGATGGCATTCTTTCCGAAACTTTGTATAAGAAATAATTCGCGTTTAGGAATATATATATAGTAAATTTTTATATTTGGATAATATAGGAAAAGTAAACTATTAAGAACTACAGATTTTGAATTAATTTTGAGTCAGAACAGTTTTTTTAATAACAGACAATTAGTGACAATTATCTTAAAATTTTCATAACTTTACTATATATATATATGTTATATTAAGGTATTATTTTATTTAAAGTTATAATTTCATAGATATAAATACTCTGTTTTAATCGACCGCCAGAGGTCACGCTTCTACTATATAAACTGATTGTTGTTCTTCCCCGATTGGCCGACCCAAAGTTTTTGTAATTATGTAAATAATCTTTTGTTTTCCTTATTCTACTCGCCTTAAGCCAGGCAGTACTTTTTATCAAATTATGTTTTTATATATTCCTTTAGCACAATAAAAGCAATTACTGATCAAAACCATTATTATTATTATTATTATTATATCAAGAATTTAACCACGACTGCATCTTATTACCATAATCCTCAACATGATCCAAAATATCAAGCAGAAACTCACTCTCAACTTTTTTTAAATTATAATATATATATATATATAATAAGATTATGGGATAAAATAAGCATTTGATTTAAAATTTAATTTTAATCAATCAAAAAAGTTTCCGGAGATGAGTTTATTTTTATTTTAAAAACCGTCTCAAGCTTTCGGGCATCTCTGCCCTTCTACAGGAGAACATATACAATGAATAAAACGTCGCCTGATGCCAAACTATTTTTGCTAAGCTTGAGACGGGTTTTAAAATAAAAAGAAACTCATCTCCGTAAAGTTTTCAAATTGTTAATTAATGTCCAGGAGATTTAAATCAATTTATGTTAAAATTACATATAATTGAGCCTGAAATTCGTATATTTAATTTAAAACCTATATTTACCAATTTACACACTTTGGAAGTTCATCATTATCAATTATATCACATATTGATGTATATTAAGAACAAAATATACTATTCGACAAACCTATAGAGATCTGGTTGACAAGAATGATGTTCCTTATATTTCCCTCACCCGTGTGATCCTACAAATAATAGTAGGTGAAAGTATATACGGATATGTTCATGTAATATTGTTTAGTATTGGACCGTTAATCTTGTCCATTAGTATGACAGTAGAAGAGAGGAAAGAGCCTCGGAAGGTGTTAATTCCGCTCCAATTGTAGCCTGTAGCATTGGAAATTGATTTCAGTTATTAGAAAGATGGTGGAGAGTTTTAGTATATCAATCATTAAATATCTAAACATTCAAGTATTGAATAAAAACTTCGTTTAAAAACGCTATTATGGAATCTTTTCCAAATGCGTACTATAAAGAGAAGAGTATTATTTTCAGGAAATAAAAGTGAATTCAATAATTTAAAAAAATCTAGTTTAAAAAGATTCATTTCAAACTGTATTTTATTAAAGAAACATTTATTAAATATAAAGTGTTACTAACAAGTCCAGTGCCATTAACAATCTAGGCTAGAAAATATGGGTAAAATATAACTTTTTGTGAATATTAAACACTCAGGTAAATTGTATTGAAAAATATAAAAGAAAGGGCTAAATGATATTCATATATTCACAACCTATTCAGCTATCTTTTTAAGAAATATAGTGGTTTCATGTCCACAAATATTTTGAACTGTGTATGTTCAATATGTTTTTAAAATATATATCTGTTTATGTGTGGAATAGGGTTTTTTTAATAACTTGAATAATACGAATTGAAACTCGAGGTTTTACATGAAGTTCTTGAAGGAATTTGGTGTCTCTTTTTGATTGTTGATTAGAGTTGCTCCATTAATTGGTTGGTTGCAACGAAATGTGACGAGTTATTTGTAATTCTTATCAACTTTGAACTTTTATAATCCAAATTTACAAGAATCAGGTTAAAAAACTTGATCGCCAAGGCTAAAAAAGGGACTCAGTGTAAATAGCAATATGTTGGCCATAGAGTTTGGATTCTAGGCTGCTGCATATGTAACAGACGTTCCAGATTGGCAACCGCGCGGTGTAACTTCTCTGTGTTCCAGCTCAACTTACAGGGTTGTTGCAGGATCTAGCTGGTGCTAAGACAGTATATATTGACAGTGGGTCGTGGTTTAGTACTTACACCTCTGTGGTGAGCACAACGGGACTTGTGTTCATTTACCATTCCACGTTGGGCGAAAGGACCCTACTACTTTAACCCTGTGTACTCGCATACTGGTTCTTAACCTCTCCTCCGGCAGCTTGGCTCGCTCCACAGAACGAGAGCTAGGTATTGATTACAAGATGTTGGTTCTGGCGCAAAACTCCGATGGGAGGCCTCCCGTGTAACCTAAGTCCGGCTATTAGCGTTGTCAGTGTCAGCAGTTCTGTCTTCGGTCTCTAGTCCGTTCCATTCCATTTTGTTATCAAAAGTAAACTCAACGAGTTCATCGAATTGTTGGAATTGGGAAGTTGGGTTCAGGGGTTTAGCAATACATGACGGTGTGAGATAGTATAGTCTACCTCTAACCCCCTCTGCGTTATTTTTAAGGTATCATGTGGAGCCATCACCGTGTCCAGTTAACATTTATGTAAATGTCTTTCTTCAAGCTCCCTCCTCTTAGTTCACAGAGTTCCTTCTTTATAACATGGTCTTCACGCGGTATCAACTATATTTTGGAGTCAAAATCAACATACCTCTTTATATATATTTTTTATAAGTGGAAGAGCGCCATCTAGTGGAACAGAAATCAACTAAACGTTGATTTAGCCTGTTCCCTGATATTTGACCAGTCCATTTTCTTGATAAATAAAAAAAAAAAGACATCCAGGAAAGCGTTTCGAGCTGTTGGCCCTCGTCAGCGTGGAGCAAGCTGTACCACTGCACCAATTTCTTGGTTTCTCAAGAAACCTCTGGGACCAAAATATTTTTAGTGGCAGTGGTACAGCCTGCTCCACGCTGAGGAGGGCCAACAG
>CP092873.1:62935777-63136866 GCA_030710605.1 Cordylochernes scorpioides | reverse complement strand
TTACCTTGTGTTTATAGTACTATTTAAGAATATGCTGTGATATTTTTTCCTCAACTTGATAATAGCACTATTTAAGAACATGCTGTGATATATTTTTTTCTCATTTATTCTTTTGTCTGATGATGGTAACAATGCTGTTACCGAAAGATCACACACTATTAAATTATTTGGATTAGGTCTTATTTTCTTGTATCTATAATCCAAATTGTGCTTTATCATTGTCTTCTTGTTGTTCACTTCTTCTCTACTCTGTGGCTACTTATTGTCTACTTTTATGCTTCTTGTCTAATCAGCACATTTTCCCCGTATTTGATACATATAGAGTGGAACCTCATTATAATAGCCTCTTTTATAACAGAAGCAAAAGTCTAATCCCACCAGCGAGTGCAAGTAACCAAACAGGGCTTTGGCACATTTGTAAGTGCAAAGTCCAACTGCTTTTCACATGTGTAGACATGTGGTCCACATACAGAAAAAGCAGTCGCCTACTTCTACCCACCATGATTATAATTGATATGATACAAGAAAATAAGACCTAATTTTAATTAGGGGGAAAATCTGAAACAAAAAGAAAAAATGGATATTAGGATTAGGTCTTATTTTCTTGTATTATAATCTATAATCCAAATTGTGCTTTATTATAATTGATATGATAATTATCCTGGCCTGTACCACGTGTACTAGGGATAAGCAAAAAAATAAAAAATAAATAACAGAAGCTTTGCTATAACATCATAATTCTATGGTTTTAAATTTTAATTCCAAATTATTTATAGTAACATAAAATCTTGTTCCCAAGTGTTGTTGTTATAACAATGTATGATTAAATGCTTAATACAAGAAACTAAGACCTAATCCAAATAATTTAATAGTGTGTGACGTTTCGGCAACAGCATTGTCACACACTATTAAATTATTTGGATTAGGTCCTATTTTCTTGGATTATAATCTATAATCCAGATTGTGCTTTATCGATTACATGCTTAATTTGTCACAGCTCTAAATGGTTATCACAGCTCAAATAAATCCACTTTTATATCCTAGAAAACGCATTAAAAAAGAGTTATAGGGCAATCTCCTGTAACACATGACTGAATGACAGCATCTTTGCCAGTAAGTCCCAGTAACAGTATGTATCATGATTAAACTACATTAGTTTCAGATTTTGCATATTACCAATATGGTCACATAGAAAAATGAGGAACTCCGCCTTTGCCGGTCCCAAGCCCAGATGAAAAAGGAGGAGGGGGAGCAGTAACAAGCTCACTAAAAAACCTGGGCTCAGCTGGCCCGGCTGATATTACCCTGTAAGGGCTCCTAATCCAGGGATTACAAGATAAGTAGCGTTTGTACTCCATGTTAGGAGCGGCTGCACATGGCGTCTGTTCCTCATGTCAGAGGCCGCCATTTCTTTTGGAGCTAATTTGGCTTGCCACTGAGTAGTGCTTCCAGTCTTAATGACAAAGGCAGTCGCATTATACTTCACCCAGTCATCATGGTTTCAAGCTTTATAAGCTTGATACCCTAATATGATTGAGTGGAGATAAGAAAGAAGAAAAAGAAGAGGAAAGACAAAGGTCTGGATGACAAGTCATTTTCTTGATCAAAACCAGCTCTTTCATATAAATAATACACTAACATAGTTTTAAGTTGTAATGTTTTAAGCAATCTCCTCCAAAGATACTGAACTATACATAGCGATCTATGTACAATAGAACCTCCATGAGAGGACACTCACACTAGAGGACACCTCTCTACAAAGGACAGTTTTCATTTGCAAAATTACCATTTTAACTATTTAGCTACTCTCCGGTAAGAGGATACCTCTCTCTAAAGCACACTTTAGCTCTGCAATTAGGTGTCCTTTACAGGGAGGTTCTACTGCACCAAAATTTGTTATTTTTTATTTAATGTGTCACCCACACTTATTTTTATTCTCCAAATATATTTTTAGGAATATTTTTTTTTTATTCATTCAATTTTCTCAATTTTTTTTTGCTTTCAAATTTTACTTTATTTATTCCTACGGCCATACCACATTGAAAACACCAGTTCTCATCCGATCACTGAAGTTAAGTAATGTGGACCCGGTCAGTACATGGTAGGGTGACCACCTGGGAACACCGAGTGTAGCTGTAGGCTATTACCTATACGGGGGTCGGTAGAAGGGCGGTCTACACCGTTGGTTTTTGACCGCTTCGACTCGGGATCAAATCCCACATTGGCCACCTTTTTCTAAAAAAAAAAAAAAAAAAAAAAAAATGCTCCAATGGCACCCCAATCTTGCAAAAGTCCACCCCCACCAGTGAGTCCAAGTAACCAAACGGGGCTCTGGTACATTTTTAAATACAAAGTTGAACTGCTTTTCGCTTGTGTAGACATGTGATGCACTTATAGTAAAAGTAGTCGCCAACTTCTACCCACTATGAATATCATGGCCTGTATACCACGTGTACTAGGGATAATAATTAAAAAAAAAACTTTATTTATTCATCATCACCAAATTGCTTGGTTTTTAAAACATGGTTGTTTGAATTTTCAAATTTTAATAATTCTTTATGGTAAATGTGTTGTGTTTTTTATTCAATTGTTAATATTTACATAAAAGAACATAGATGCTTAATGAGAAAAATTTGCTGACTAGTAAAATATTAAAATGAATAATTTTTAGCTCTTCATTAGAAAATGGGTGCCGTTGCCATGTTAGTCACCATGGACAAGAATTTGATCAAATAATCCAAGGGTCCAGGGGACTGATGTGTTCGGACTTCTCCCCCCCCCTAATAATAACAAGACTCAGAATGAAACACTATAAAGGAATGACAATACATCCAGATGGCACAAGAACCTATAGGACATGCAACAACGGTCCTGGTGTGGAACTAACACCTACCCACATATTCTCATGCCCAACAATGACCGCAGCCTTGCAGAAAATTAACATTGACCCAGAGCAACAGCTTTACACACCCAAAATAGTGAACTTTGCGACAACTGTGATAGAGATGTATGGAGACATCTGAGGCTCTTCATTGGACACAACAACAATAATCTTTTGTTAAAATAATAAAGGCAGTCAAACCTCTTCAATTCAATACTTCAATGGATAACTGATTCCTGTCAAATCAAAGTCCATGTGGTATTATAGTCTGTTCAATTAGACATTTGTGGTCAGGATTTGGTTGAAGAAAATGTGGAATTAAAGTCTGTGTGGTATTATAGTCTGTTCAATTAGACGTTTGTGACAAGGATTTGGTTGAAGTAAGTGTGGAATCAAAGTCTGTGTGGTATTATATTCTGTTCAATTAGACTTTTGTGGTCAGGATTTGGTTGAAGTAATTGTGGAAATAAAGTCTGTGTGGTATTATAGTCTGTTCAATTAGTCATTTGTAGCCAGGATTTGGTTAAAGTAAGTGTGGAATTAAAAGTGTGTGTGATATTATATTCTGTTCAATCAGACATTTGTGGCCAGGATTTGGTTAAGTCCGTGTGGTATTATAGCCTGTTTAATTTAGACATTTGTGGTCAGTTCAAGATTTCTTAGAAATCAAGAAATGTGTATTAAGGCCAAATTTGCATAAATACAGAGTTCATGTAAAAAAAAATTAGGTATCGATATTTAAAAATGGCATATCCTGACTGCTCACATGAGCATTTTAGATGGCAGAGCAACTCCGCCTTTGCCAGTCCCAAGCCCGGATGAAAAAGGAGGAGGGGGAGCAGTAACAAGCTCACTAAAAAACTGGGCTCAGCTGGCCTGGCTGATAGTACCCTGTAAGGGCTTCTAATCCAGGGATACAGGATGGGCAGCGTTTGTACTCCTCGTTAGGAGCCGCTGCACATGGCATTTGTTCCTCATGTCAGAGGCGGCCATTTCTTTTGGAGCTAAGTCGGCCTGCCACTGAATAGTGCTCCCAGTCTTAATGACAAAGGCAGACACATTCTACTTCACCCAGTCACTGGTTGTCAAACAGACACCATCAAGGGTCACAACTTGATACCTTAATATGATTTAATCTAGATAGAAAAGAAGAAGAAAGGATTGTTTGTGAAGCAGACCATCCTCACCTCACGCAGATAATTATCCTAATGATTGTTCAATCTGCAAGCTAATTTATTAAGTGTTGCACAACTTGCTAAGTGTCTTCAAGCAGAAGTGGTGCCACATTTTAAAATCAAATTAAATTTTCATCTAGTTATAGAGACAATGTTATCTTTGGGGAGAAGTATTCTCTTACCAGAGAACTGCTAAGTAGTGAAAAATGGTAATTTTGGTAATTAAAACTGTTCTCTTTATAGAGAGATATATCCTCTAGTGAGAGTGTCCTTTTTCGTGGAGGTTCTAATGTCTCGGTTGTCAAAAAACATTTAGGCATCGCCTGTGTCTTCGCGGCCGGGGTCGTTGTTCACCGGCAGCAAATCCTATGGCCTGGTAAGATGGCTGTCATCGACCTTACCGTCCGGGGAGACTCCATGACGTGTGTCAATGCCCACATCTCTCATGCCGCTGAAGAGCGATGCCGCCAGCTTCAGACCATCGTAGCTCTGGCGTATGAAGAAGGTGCGTGGATCATCGGTGATCTGAACATCTCCGAAGAGTCGCATAAGAACCTAGTATCGGGTTCGGTAGTAGCCCTCTTGGATCTACTGTACCAAGCCGACATCGTCGACGTCGTCACCTTCTTCGATGCTGCACTGGAGCACACCAGGGTTGCTACTATCGGAAGCCGGATTAACGCGCGTCGTCTGAACAGATTCCTACTTCCATCAGATTTCTGCGACTGCGTCACCCAATACCAAACCATCGACTACTCCTACTCGGACCCCCGTGCTGTTCTAATCCAAGTAGGAGACCCAGCTCCTACAAGACTTCCCTGTATTGGCAAACTGCTACGGTTAGACATGTTTTTCGATCGAATGGAAACGTTCATCGATGAAATATCGGAAGACCTAGCAAATCTTTCACTCTCGATGTTATGGGAACAATGTACCAGGATCAATGCAGATCTAGCCGCGGAGATACGGTCCCTCTCACCTGCCGACGCCGAGTCCGTCGGTCGAAACGTCGAGAGAACACGCTACCTCCTGAGGCGAAGTCTGGAGGACGATACTGCCCGCTCTGACTATCCTTCCTTGTTAAACCTCGGGCGTTCCCTCCGAGCCAGACGTCGCTCTTCTTCGCCAACGACGACCGTAATGCCATCTCCGGGGGCCAGCTTTGGCGTTTCTTTCTGGAGCGCTTAAGCGGTCGCTTCGCCCAGGCTTAGCTTGGAAGAAGCCATCGCTTCCTAGCTGAAGTGACCGCCTTGGAGATCGACGAGTGGGAACAGATCTTTCTCGCCGACATCTCTCGCGATCAGATAGAAGCAGCTATCCATTGGCTGCTAAAAGGCCGTGCCTTAGGATAGGATTACAGTTTACCCTGCGAGCTTGTCAAAGCCTTTGAAGATTTCTTTGCTGAAGTTTTTTTTGGCCAGTATTCGAGGCTTCTCGACTCCGCGGGATCTTGCCTCCATCTTCAAGGCGCAGCAAAGTCATCCTGCTGCCGAAATCGCATGTTATTCCGGGTCTAAAGGCATTCCGACGAATCAGCCTACCAACGACTGACTATAGGGTCCTCAGCGGCGTTATCATGGGCCTTCTGCATCGTCCTCTGTCAAACCTCGTGCCCGAAAGTGAGACCTACGCCGTTCCGGGATGGTCATTCTCCTGGAACATTCGCGAGTGTCCGAAAAAGTCGCCAGGGCAGCGAGAGATAATACACCGCTGGCTGTTATCTCTCTGGACCTGAAATCGGCGTTCGACAGCCAGAGCAGGAGCTACCTGTTCGCCTTGTTGGACATACTAGGCCTATCATCTGCCTTCCTCGGATGGGTTGCTGTCCTCTACGGGGAAGCAGACGCCTCCATCCGTATAAATGTTTATACTAAGGCCTTCCAGCTTCTCAACAAGGTGAGTAAGGGCTGCCGTTTCAGCGCCGCTCTCTTCATCATTGGAGTTTAGCCTTTACTTCGCCGCCTCGAGAGGATTTTGGGCCGCGGTTGCAGGGTTGCCTATGCGGATGGCATCGTACTCTTTATCTGGAACGACGATAAATTTGAGGTCGAGCCCTTGATATTCGAAGAGTTCCGTATGGGCTCTGGGGTGGCTGTCAATTCCAGTAAGAGCTGCGGGCTTTGGCGCTGTTCCTGAAAGCATCGGACGGATTCTCCTCTGGAATTCTCCTGGACGTCCGAAACTCTAAATGTTCTGGGCTGCACGATCACCGTCGGGAACACCGTCGCCTTCCAGGCCTCCCACTTTGTGAGACTGCTAGAGCGAGCGGGCTGTCGCTGGTGGATCGTGCCCGCGCAGTCTACAGCCTGGCCCAGGGTTTCATCCTGCACCACCTCCACGGCTACGTTCCACCTGAAACTACCATGGGCCGGTTGCAGGCGCGGCTGGCGCACTTCGTGTGGGGTACGAGCCGAGTCTCTTGGCTTCCCAGAGAAATTCTGGCTTGCGCAGTCTCCGAGGGTGAAGTCGGCCTGCTTGACATCGGGGGCCAGCTTCGTATTGCCTGCCTGAAGGGGGTCCAGGCCTCACTGCGCGCCACCGCCAGCGGCTACTCTTGGCTGGTCCGCAGGCGGGCGTGGCCGGCTCCTGACGTCAGGCTCTCACCGAGGAGAAGGAGACTTCTGGGCCTCTGGAAAGCCGTGTCCAGAATTATTGAGGTGGACCATCGATTCTTCACCCTGCCAGCCTGAGGTCTCTACTTCTTCGAGGCGACAACAGGATTCTGCGACCGCAAACCTGCTGGCTCCCGACTGCTGGCTACAGGCGACTGTCACGGACTTCTCAGATGGCGCCCCTGCTCTAGTGCGCTCAACGCGGGCTGCGCTGCTGGACGCACAGCCCTGGGGACCTTCTGTCTATGTTTGTCTACTAGGTGAATAATCATTAGTCACGTGACGTTACGTCAGCGCTTCATTTGTAAATTTCTAATATATAGATTTCTCTCTCGATGCTTTTGGTATTCAGAAAAATGTGTAAATATCTTCTTGTGTTAAATTATTTTGTTTATTTAATGATTACTCGTTATATGGTCTTGTCTATAATATAGACATGGGGCAATCAAATATCGACGTGAAACCAAACTCCCAGGACGGTGAAACATCTGGTGGAGACGCCGGATTTGACCCGGTAATCAAAAGCGGGAATATACTATCCGTAAACACGATGTAGTAAAGATCTCCAAGAATGGATTGAATCCCTAGAATAAATTATATTCATATATAAGTGGGCATATTATATTATTGCCAGATATGCTGCTATAAACTTAGTAGGTAGAGTCAAAGCGTACTATGACCTATACAAGCCCAATTTTACAAAATGGGAATTAGTGAAAGAACATCTTATTGAATAATTTCCTACAATCGATGACAAAGAAAACTTAAGAAGGAAACTTCATTAAATGCGGAATTACAAAACAAAAACAGCTGTAACATCCAGAACTGATTATAATGGCCCTTCAACACGTTCCCAGTGCAATCTTTGTGCAAACCCAGACATATCAACACATAATCGATATACTGTCCTAGAATATTTAAAATAGGAGACGTGCCTGATTCGAAAAACCAAAGTAAGTCGACCATCAATAAAATAAAATAAAAATTGATTCTAAATATAAGATCCAGGTATGTGTGAAATACATAGGGTTTAGTAATGCTTTGGTGGACATAGGCGCAGATTTATCAGTGGTCGACATTAATACAGCGAGAAAAATCGAGTGGGAAATAAAAAAAATTAACACAATCTGTGATGGCCAGATGGACGAAATTTTGAATTGATTAGGGTTATATAAGATCAAAATTGATAAAACTTTTTTCTCATACGTTTGTTTTAATGAAATATAAATTCGAAACGCTCATCCTGGGAAGAGAGAGACCTGTTGAAAAAAATTAAAGAAAAATTAATTTTTGAAGACGAACAAGATAGAATATGATATACATTTTGAATCCAAAAATATATACATTAAGTAATAAAATAAGAAATCTAAAAGACACTACTATGGGTTTTCAGTCAAATTCGTAAGAGCAGAATTTGAAGCAAATGATGTTGAATATCTTATTGAACAAAATAATTAGCTGATTCATACCAATAGTGTCGGAGAGATGCTTAATCACTGTGAAAAACAAGCAATTTCATATTTGGATAAAGGCATACTCACGCTCTCTTAAGATATTGAGAATCCAAACACTGGGTTTTTGCAGTTCACCCTTATCAATCAACTCTATAAAAGATAACAGCTGAAAATACCGAATCTAAAGTTTCAAAATCAGTTTGTGACTTACCAACTCAGGAACAAAGCGAACAAAAACAACTTTTATCAAACTATTCATATTTATTCTCTTCAGACACACAAAATTAAGTACGACAAATTTAACTAAATATCAAATAAATATCAATGATAATAACCCAATTAAACACATGCCTTACAGATTTAGTGCGGCAGAGAGATACATAATTAATGAACAATACAAGATAAGCTTCATGAAGGAGTCATTCGCCCATCTTCAAACCCATGGACGTTCCCAATCATATTAGCAAAGAAAAGAATGGCAACACAGGAAGCTCAATGATATAACTGTGAAGGACGTTTATCTCATTCCTAGATTGATGACGTCATGGACACCCTTCAAGGGTTGAAATATTTCTCAGAAATTAATCTTAAATAATATCAGGGTACTGGGGGCAGGTTTAAATCGAGGAGAAGGACAAAAAGAAAACAGCTTCCACAACATGCCACGGTTTGTATGAATTTAATGACATGCCTTTTGGCTTATGTAATGTTCCAGCTACGTTCGAACGGCTTATGGATAATGTTCTAAAAAGTCTTAAAAGGAACAGGCTTATGCTATTTAGATGTCATTATTTACAGCCATGAATTTGAAACATATTTCGAAAGGCTGGAGAGAGTTTTCAAATACGTATTTCCCTGAATCAAACTTAAAATTAAATGTAAAAAAAATGCAGACTCGCTTTTGAAGAACTAGAGATACAAGCCAACATGGAGTAAAGCCACCAGGTCGAGAAATAGCGAGGCAGTTAAACATTTCCCAAAACCCAAGAAAGTAAAAAAGTGCAATGATTTTTAAGACTTTGTTGTTACTACAGGAAGCTCATTAAAGATTTTGCTAACTTAGAGAGCCGATTCTCTTACTAAACTTCCAAAAAAAAAAAAACAAAACATCGTATTTGAATGAGCCAAAAATAAGTTCAAGAGAATTTATTTAAAACTTTGAAGATGGCTCTATTAAATTCACTTATTCTAGCACATTTTCACGCTCAAGCCTCTACCTGAATTCACACAGATGCGTCGAACGTTCGGACTAGGTGTAGTCCTAGTGCGAACAATTGATGGACAAGAAAAGGTAGTGTCTTATATCTGTAGAACCCTAAATAAATCAGAACTCAACTATTTTATCACAGAGAAAGAATTACTGGCAATGGTTTGGGCAATATCCAAATTACGTCTTTTCTTTACGGTGAGCAGTTTAGAGTGATAACAGACCATCATGCTCTCTGCTGGCTTAAAAATCTGAAAAACCCTAATGGTAGATTAGCCAGATGGGCATTAAAATACCAGGAGTATGAATTTGAAGTGATACACAAGTCTGGGAAGACACAATTAGATGCTGATGGCTTATCATGAGGACCTCTGCCTGGAACTGAACCTGAAGATGACTGAGATAAAATTATTTTTAGGCAGATAAGAAATGAGATGGACGAATTCATTGAAAATATACTAGAAAGAGCTTTAGGGGAAATGATGGCAATCGCTTCCTTTAAAATTTCAATGAAGAAGATGGACTCTTTTATAAAAAGAACCCAGACCCATACGGTAATCTTTGGATACTTGTTGCAACACAAAGCAGAAAGGAGGATATTATTAAAGAACACCATGACCATATGCTCTGCGGCAGTGTTGGGCAAATATTAATTAAAATGATTTATTAAAGATTAACAATTGATTAATTGTTAATTGTAATTTTCACAATTAACAATTAATCAATTGTTAATTGTATTTTTACAATTAACAATTAATTGTTAATTGTATTCATACAATTAACAATTAATTCATTGTTAATTGTACTTTTCTAATTAACAAATTAATTAATTGTTAATTGCACTTTTCAAATTAACAATTAATTAATTGTTTAGAGAAATTTAATTAATCTAACAAATAAAAAAATTACTGGTGCATAATTAACTGGTATATAATATACTGTACAGGCCTGCGTTTGGGACGTGGACGCAGGTACAATATAACTATTGAACTATTTAAATACACATGTTAGCAACAAATAAAAGACTGATGCAAATGATCATCAATAACTTTAATTAAGCATGATTAGATAGACAATGATAATTTATAATTTCTTGTAATAATTTAAATTACATTTCAGTACCACTCTCTTCTCGAACATGCTGTCCGACAATTCGTGACTCTTTGGCAGATTTGTCATTGTTGCAAAAGAAAAAAGGCGTTCAACTGCAGCTGACGATGGTAAAGGTGTGTTGTATTTAATAAAAACACTTTTTATCTCAGGATATCTATTGAGTAGTTGCAAATCTTGGCTTTCCTCTGCAAAAAAATGCAGCATCAAAAGTTCTGCTTTATTCATTGGTGCATCGGAGGAGCATCCGTTTTTTTCTGAGATTGAACTATCGGAGTCAGAGTCAAAATTGAAAAAAAGGTTTTCTTTGGTACTTTTTGTTGTTGCCACTGTTGCTGCTATATTTCCAATAATTTTTTCGGAAATGCAGGTCTTGAAAACTTTTAGAATCTTGGTACGATCCGCGGGCTCAAAACAAGTCAACCATTTATTTTTGAATCTTGGGTAGGATAATGCCGCAATAGCCGCTATTTCAGCTTCAGGAGTGGTCAAGCATTTTTTCAAATCTCTTCTCTACACTCTCTCTGTATGCCTTGACCAACGGATTGCAAAAGGAAAAGTTGTTTTTCTTTTCAATTTTTAGCAATTTTTTCTCAGCGCAAGAAGGCACGGCAGAACTATCCCATAATATGCGTTAGTCTCTCTCTGCATTATGTCGAGGGCTTCTGCCACTGGCGAAGTGCACGTCAAATACTCTTGTATGTATTCGAATTCGTTGTCTTTGATAGCATTTTTTTATGTTTAATAATCTATGTAAGAGTAAGCTTTTTTCTTTAATATCGAAAATTTGCTGGAGGGCATCAACAAGCTATTCCATCTGGTCTCACCAGGTCGACTTAACGTGTGTCCTAACACATTCTGCATTATTTCAGCACTCTTTGGTCTTCCTGCAGCCTTCCACAAAGCATTACATTTCTTCATGATTGCAGCATGCATTTGCGACAGAGGGGTGTCTTGCTCGCTTAAAAGTTTGTTCGCGTCCGTAGTTGCGCAAAGGCTTAACGTATGCGCACAGCATCGTAAATGGGCAGGAAGTAAATGCTCAGGATCTTCTAAATTTGATGATTCGTCGTCTTCAACATCTGATTCAGAAAAGGCTTCTGTTGGCTGAGAGTCTGGCATAACTTCATCAACAATATTTATATTGGTCAATTTGACACCGAACATTTTGAAAGCTTTTACTAAATTGCTGCCATTATCCGTCACCGATGCAACAATTTTATTCGTATTGAGGTCGAAATGATCGTTAATTTCTTGAATTATATCGGATAGTCGATTGTAGCTGTGGACGCCTTTGAATCGTTGACAAGCTAACGCCACTGAAACTCTGCGTAGATCATTTGTGATCCAGTGCGCTGTAACTCCTATAAAACTTCTCTTTTTACTGGACCAAATATCTATTTCTGTGCACACATAGGAAGCTTCTTTTAGTTTCGACTTTATCTTAGCTACTTGCGTTTCATAGTGGTTTTCTATACGACGTCCTAGTGAACGTCGACTCATTAGAGTTAGCCCCATTTCAGATATTTCCAAGTCCGTGAATATTTTTGAAAAATATGGATCTTCCACTGCACGTAATGGGATCATGGAATGTATAAAATATTTCAGAATATTTTCATCGAATTGTTCTTGTGTAATTTTATTCTCATTTGACTTCTCAGTTTTTACCTCGGATTTCTTTTTTTTTTTTTACATATCTTTTGTACTCTTCAATGCATTCTTGCCCGTGTTTTCGCTTCAGGTGACTCAAAAAGTTTGACGTACAATTATGATATCCTTTAATTTTAGTTAATACATCTCTTGGACATTTCATACAAAGCGCTGTGATTTTATTACCAGTGGACTCTTCAAGCAAGGATTTGAAATATGTTCCATCTAGCAAGTAAAGCCGCGCTTGCGAAGACGAACACTCGGCGGTGTCAGTTGGTGGCACAGGCGAAGATGTTTCTAATAACTCATTAATGTCCGAAACCGAAAAAGTCACTGGAATGTTACTGTCTTCGTCCATTTCGTTTATCGACGCCATTTTATTTCACTAGTCTAGAACAATGTATTCTTAACCAAAACAAACATTCACGTATGTAAAAGGGTTAACGTGACAAGAATAGTTCATCAATGAGAAGGATTGATTTTTTTATGCAGTGTAATTTTTTAAACCTTTCATTGAATCTGTTATTTTTATTATTCTGTATTAATACATATTTAATTGTTAGTTTTAATTGTTTCATAAAACAATTTTAAAAATTAATTGCAATTAATTTAATTACAATTGATTTAATTGAAAAATTAATTGCATTTGATTTAATTGCAATTAATTTAATTTCAATTAATTTAATTGCAAATTGCAATTTAAAGATTAATTGCAATTGATTTAATTGCAATTAATTTATTAGCAATTAATTCCTTAGTCAATTAACAATTTAATTGAAAAATAATTTTTTAATGCCCAACACTGCTCTGCGGCCATTAAATAGTTGCAATAACTATATATCGATTAAAAATAAATATTATTGGCCCTTTATGCTAAAATATATTTCGAGCTATGTAAAGACATGTTACCCTTGCCAGAGTTACAAGGGTCTCTCCAAATGTTTTTGCAATCAATATTAAATAATTAAAATATTGAAAAATAAATTATACCATAAAAATCTACATGTAATTTACCTAACTTTAACATTTTCATAAAATAGTAGCAACAATGACTCATAGAGGGCGCGACTTTGTTTACAGCGGCAGCGGCAAATTCTAAACATTGCATAAGGCACAATGTAGTTGACTAGAAAAGGTTTACGCGCCACGATCTTTTTTGATTATAAAAGTAATTAAACTTCTAAAGATTCTCATGAGAGATTGATGAAAGCTTTAGGAGATAAAGCCCCTTCTATTAGAACAGTTTTTAATTGGTTTAATTAATTTAAATTTCGAAAAACCAACCTTGAAGATTAAATTCTTTCAGATCGACCAGCAACAGCAGTGACCCAATAAAAAATTGAGCTGGTAAGATTTTTACCTAGAGAAGATCGAAGAATTACGTATCAGCAATTAGAGAAAAGTGTGGGCATTGGATCGGCAGCAATAAACACCATCATTAATGATCATTTAAAATACAGAAAACTGGTTAGAAGATGGGTAACTCACAGCTTGACTAAAGACCGAAAACTTAGTCGTGTAATTTCATGTTTAAAAAATTTGATGAAGGAAAATCAAAGGCTGTTTTTAATACAACAACAACAAAACAACTTTATTAGGGCGTCTTGCCCTGTACAGATTCGCCGTGGAATTACAGACAATATTCAACACAAGAGAAAAGGGAGAGATAGAGTATTTACAATTAAGGTATGGTAAACAGGGTGACTTTTTTTATTGAGGCTGTTTTTAATATTATTACAGGTGACGAAACTTGGATTTACAATTTTGATCCAGAAACAAAACGGCAATCTACTCTTTGGTGATCTTCAAAATCATCTCCTCCTAAGAAAATTCGCAGACCTCGAAGTGTTGGAAAACAAACTTGTTTTTTTTTTTTTTTTAGAAAAAGTGCTATCCTGAATACGCGCGGCATCGCCGCTCTTCGCCGGAGAATCCAGCTCTGCTGTTTTCTCAAGGAGCATGAGATAGACATCTGCTTCCTGCAGGAGACCAACGTCATATCCCTGGACGAAGAAAGAGACCTCTGCCACGGCTACAGCGCCGTTGTTGTGCCTTCAACGACCACCGTGGGATCAGGCCTCGCCTGCGTCTTCGCGGCCGGCGTCATTGTTCGCCGGCAGCATATCCTATGGCCTGACAAGATGGCTGTCATCGACCTCATCGTCCGGGAGTCTCCATGACGTGTTTCAACACCCACGTCTCTCATGCTCCTGAAGGGCGCTGCCGCCATCTCCAGATCATCGCAGCTTTGGCGCGTGAAGAAAGTGCGGGGATCTTCGGTGACCTGAACATCTCCGAGGAGTCGGCGAAGGACCTGGTATCAGGTTCAGCAAAAGCCCTCGCGGAGCTCCTGGACCAAGCCGACCTCGTCGACGTCGCCACCTTCTTCGATGCTGCACTGGAGCACACCAGGGTTGCTACTATCGGAAGCCGGGTCGACGCGCGTCGTTCGGAAAGAAGCCTACTTCCATCAGGCTTCTGCAACCGCGTCACCCAATACCAACCATCGACTACGCCTACTCGGACCACCGTGCCGTCCTGATCCAAGTAGGAGACCCAGCTCCTACAAGACTTCCCTGCATCGGCAAGCTGCTACGGTCAGACCTGTTTTTCGATCGAATGGAAACGTTCATCGACGAAACATCGGAAGACCTAGCAAATCTTTCACCCTCGATGTTATGGGGTAAATGGACCAGGATCAAGGCAAATCTGGTCGCGGAGTACGGTCACTCGCACCTGCCGTCGCCGATTCCGGCGGTGGATACATCGAGAGAGCAAGCTACTTCCTGAGGCGGAGACTGGAGGACGACACTGCCCGCTCCGACTATCCTTCCTTGTCAGACCTCGGGCGTTCCCTCCGAGCCAGACGTCGCTCTCCCTCCACCTTCACTGACGACGACGGCAACGCTATCTCTGGGGGCCAGCTTAGGCGTTTCCTTCTGGAGCGCTTAAGCAGTCGCTTCACTCAGGATCCAAGCTCGGAAGAAGCCATCGTCGACTTCCTAGCTGAAGTGACTCCCCTGGAGTTCGACGAGTGGGACCAGCTCTTTCTCTCTGACATCTCCCGCGACCAGATAGCGGCAGTCATCCATCGCATACCAAATGGCCGTGCCTCGGGATGGGACGGGTTACCCTGCGAGTTTGTCAAAGCCTTTGAAGATTTCTTCGCCAAAGTTCTTTGGAAAGTCTTCGAGGCTTCTCGACTCCGCGGGGTCTTACCTCCATCCTCAAGGCGCAGCAAAGGTGGTCCGGGTCTACAGGCATTCTGGCCAATCAGCCTGCCAACGACCGACTACAGGGTCCTCAGGGGCGTGCTCATGGCCCGTCTGAGACATCATCTGCCAGACCTGGTTTACCAATGTCAGACCTACGCCGTTCCAGGACGGTCTTCCTCCTGGAATATCGCGCGAGTGGTGTCTGACGAAGCCGCCCGGGGCATCCAGACATGACACGCCTCTGGCTGTCTTCTCTTTGTACCTAAAGTCGGCCTTCGACACCCTGAGCAGGAGATACCTGTTCGCCCTGCTGGAGAAGCTGGGCCTACCATCTACCTTCCTAGGGTGGGTTGCTGTCCTCTACGGGGAAGCAGACACCTCCATCCGGGTCGGAGATGTATACACCAAGGCCTTCCCGCTTCTCAACGGCTCTGAGGCAGGGTTGCCGTCTCAGCGCAGCGCTCCTCAGTATCGGAGTTGGACCTCTGCTACGCCGCCTCGAGAGGACCTTGGGCCGCGGCAACGTGGTCGCCTATGCAGACGACATCGAACTCTTCATCAGGGACGACGATCATTTTGAGCGCGTGCCCCTGATCTTCGAAGAGCTCCGCATGTCCTCCGGGGTAGCAGTCAACTTCAAGAAGAGCTGCGGGCTCTGGTGCGTTTACTGGAAGCATCGGGCGGATTCTCCTCTGGGAATCTCGTGGACGTCTGAGTCGCTGACCGTTCTGGGCTGCACCATCACCACCAGAAACATCGTCGCCTCCCAGGCCTCACACCTGATGGGGCTGCTGGAGCGAGCCATCGCGAGGTGGTCACCCTTCACCCGCAGCCTGTCGCTGGTGGGACGTGCTCACGTGGCCAACAGCCTAGTCCTGGGTTCCATCCTGCACCACCTCCACGGGTACCTTCCACCTGAAGTCACCATCGGCCGGTTGCAGACGCGGTTGGCGCGCTTCGAGTAGGGTACGAGCCGAGTCTCGTGGTTCCCAGGGCGCATTTTGGCTCGTCGAGTCTCCGATGGTGGCGTCGGCCTGCTTGACATCGTGGGCCAGATTTGGCTCGCCTGCCTAAAGGGGGTCCAGGCCTCTCTTCGCGGCGCCGCCAACGGCTACTCTTGGCTAGTCCGCAGCCGGGCGTGGCTGACACCGCCAGCTCCTGACGTCTGTCTCTCGCCCAGGAGGAGGAGACTGCTGAGCCTGTGGGAGGCCGCCTCAAGTGTTCTTGAGCTAGACCACAGAGTTATGCATCCTGAAGTCCCCGCGCCTTCGAGGCGACAACAGACTCCTGCGGCCGCCAGACCTGCTGGCTTCTGAGCGCTGGCTACAGGCGCCTGTCGGGGACTTCTCCGATGGCGCCCCAGCACTAACGCGCTAAACGCGAGCCTCGCTCCTGGATCCGCTGCACCTGGGGGCTTAGCCAACGACTCCTGTGGGAAAACGCCAGCTCCAGCTATAAGGCGGAGTACGAGGTGGAGGCCATCGTCCTGCAGGGATCGGCGACCCCCATTACCCATCTTACTAGCCAGAGGGCCCGCCGGGCATTGGACTCGGCGCGGCTCCAGGCGTATCCTACTGCAGAGCTGACTGCCCGGTGGACCCCCACCGTGGATGTGCCCCGCTCCATCCCCTGGGCCGACCTGCGTCGGAACTGCTTCTCGGGGCAATACGCAGATGTCGCCCTACGGCTGGCCCTACCCCATCCTGACTCGAGGAGTTTCACCTGTGCCGCCTGTGGCTCCAGCGACGGGTGTCTGAGCCACAGATATTGGAATTGCCGAGCCGTGCGACCTCTGCTCCGGGAAGTGTTTGCCTCCTGCGAAATGCCCCTGGATTTGCAGGCCTGGCTCTTCGGTGTCGGCCTCCATCCCGAGGCAATAAATATCACAAGTGTGACGAAGGCTACCATTTACAAGTACCATCTTGGTCTTAAGTTGGGTAATGCCAGCCATTTTATCGACCTGCCCACTCTGTGGGAAAGAACTCTCGCATTCCACCGGTGGCGGAGTATTTCTCGAGGTGGGCGCCACCAATGACGACTTGTATTTGTATTTATATATAAATGTGGTGAGGTCTGGTAGCCTCTTGTAGAATCCTGTCGACTTAAAATGTGGTGTGAGATCCTGTTGACTCTCGCTATACTGTGTTGAGCGAGAGGAACAGTCAGAATAAGGAGTTTTCCAGTACCTCTCTGCACCTTGGAAGACCTTTTACAGTTCTCACAAAGTACAGGCAGTCGTGGTCGAGGCAGAGTGGAAAGCTTGGGAATGTCCTTACAAAAAACGAAGACACAGTTGCACTAAGAAAGTTCCGTGAACAGATAAAAGTTGAACTAGGAGCGAAAGATGGAGATGGAAGAGTTCTTACTGGTCTACATGGTGGATGAGGTGGACCTGGGGTACAACCGACGAGGGCTCACGCAGATGGTGAAGTGCTGTCAAGTGACTGTATTTTTGGCTAGGACGGAGGCTTTATATACCTTTTCTGAGAAAGGGAGTATTGCATTTCACCAGATGTGAAGAGCGTGGATCGTCTGGCGATATTCTAAACTGGCGCCGTCCTGACATTTTCCAATATATCTTTAGATGTTGTTTTGTGACTTCCATCTATCTCGAATTTAGACGTTTTTGACTTTTATCTCTTTAGCTTAACTCTTAATCTATTACAGAGTTTTATTTATTCATCCTCAGTTTGTACAAAGTACATTACATATGATGATGCAATGACACATGTCAATCATGCGTATAATCATTTACAGATGTGTTTCTATTATACAACATGAAAATCTTGTTATAAGTTATATACAATATGGGGTTGTTGGTTTAAATTACTATAGATGGGCCCCGGGAGTGAAAGGGTTTATCCGGGTTTAAGCGGGCAAAGCCTCTCTAACACAGGTAAGTAATTAAAATTTCTTTTAATTAGTTTAAACTGTGAAGGTTAAAAAGGGCTATAACAAGATGATTTGTTTGGATATATAAAGTGAAATAAAATTGACATTTTTGTTTGATTTTAAAAAATGATGATTAAAATAAAATGATGACATAAAAATTAACATTCTAAGAGAATCTTAGCGGGCGTTGGAAAGGGTTAGTAGTTGAAGAATATGCATTTGTTAGGAGTGCACATGTGAACCAAATACTTAGATCCAGGTGCAAAGCGAGGATATAGACTTGAGCGTCTTCCTTGGAAATGTTTCACTTGCGATCCTATATAAGGGTTACACTGCTTTGTCACAATTTTAGGATTATTGGGTTAAAAGTTGTTGAAGACAAGAATTGATATGATTGAAAGGGGTGGTAGAGCCATGCGATAAGTAGAATTGTAGCGACAGTAGGTGGTCTGACTTGACTCGAAATCAAAGGTTGATTGTGGTCCGCTAGAGCTGAAAAAAAAGTTGAAAGTTGAAAAAAGTAAACGCTTTGTGCATGCGTTGGTGATTGTGCTCTGCGGATGATTGAAATTAACTCTTGAAGCGTGTTCAGGCCAGAAGTTGGGATTTTTAAATCTGGGGAACTGTGTTCAAAGAGTTTGTTAAAATTACGAAATAAAAAAAAATTCCAAGCAGTGCTGTCGTTTTTCTACAATGAAGTGAAGCAATGGCTGCAATAGATAGTGATGAAAAGTATAGGGAAGTGGTTAGAGAATATGATTGTTGAAAACGATTGTTGTAGATGCCCGATAGTTGATGATAAACATTGTCGTATAATAAAGCTATTTAAAAAATATGAAATATAGTGAATAAAAATATAGAAATATGATTGTGGGTGAAAAAAAGTGTAAGTGGACAAAATCAAACATGTAATATATAAGAATATATAATAATCAAGAATTAAAAATGATTTTAAAGCAAATAAATCTACTTATATATTTGCCTTATTCTGTTTGTCTGTTTGTTTGTCTGAAGCTCACGGATGGGATTTTTCATAACCATCGGTGGTTCAGTGGTAGAATGCTCGCCTGCCACGCGGGCGGCCCGGGTTCGATTCCCGGCCGATGCATTTTTTTTTACAATTTTTAAAACTCATATATATATTATACAAGAATGACATCCACGGCGCCAATTTATAATTGTAACGAATAGTATTTGAATAAAAGCATTTAATCGGGTAAAACCCGGGCGTTGCCCGGGTCATTCGTATATAATAATTGTATAAACGAATGCAAGACAAAATCACCGCGAATGTTTCTTTTTTTTAAGGCAATTTCTTTTTAAGGTAATTATCGTTATTTATCGTTAATTTTTGTTTCGGTTTATTGAAAAAAAAAAAACGATATGGTGCCTTTAAAAAATGATCTTTATTACTATGCAGTTTTCTATTTAGTCAATATACCTAAGTTCATGTTGCAAATGTAATTATCTCTATCGATTTAGTAGGTGAAATGCAAAAAAAAAAAAATTGACATGATGAAATCTTTATGAAAATTCACATTTTTATTTTTATATTTTCAAGACACACACAGTTTGGGGCGGGACGTTCCACAAGAGAGACATCCACGGCGCCAATTTATAATTGTAACGAATAGTATTTTAATTAAAACATTTTAAAACTACACAGTTTGGAACGGGACGTTTCACAAGAGTGACATCCATGGCGCCAATTTATAATTGTAACGAATAGTATTTGAATTAAAACGTTTTTAAAATATATGCGCACTCGGGTAAAACCCGGGCGTTGCCCGGGCCATTCGTCTAGTGTTTTATAATACTAAAATAATATCATGAAAAATAAAAGTAAATTTGATTAAAGTTTTTTTTTTTGAAAATCATGTTGGATTAAAATTTTGATTATATAATTGAAAGGTAAAAATATAAATAATTAAAATTTGAAGATTTTATACAAAAATTTGAATGTAATTAAAGGTTATTAATGATTAAACAAATTTTGGGTAGTGGAAAATTGAACAAAAATTGTTTCTTTTGAAGAAAAGTTACAACTGTGGTGTGTTACTAGATAATATCCCATTGGTAAACATCGGTGTTTCGATGACTCTCTGAAGCTGGGAATACGTGAAATGACATTTTCATTTGTCCAAAATGGTGATATGTAGAGAATGATTTCTCTTTTGCGTCATAAAGTCTATATAAGACTTAACCAAATTGCTTTAATTGGTGATATCAATTAACATATAAAATGTTTAATGTATGTTGTGTGTGTGTGTGTTGTCTTGTGATTAAGGCGTTGGTGAGATTTGTAAGAAAACCTAAATGGCTAGTGTAAAACATGTGTTTAAAAAAATTGGCGATCATGAAGATAGCGGTCAAGCTGATAGCTTTGTGAGGGGAGGGAGGACGGGGATATGTAACTGAAATAGATTCGGGGATCCTATTACTGGCGGTCACTGGTGCGGGGTGTTTGTTATTTTTGCAATTTACTTGAAACTGATTTTTTCTCTCTACTTTTGTTGAGGTTGGCATATTACTGTTATAATTGAAAGATATGATTTTCTCGGTGTTCGTAGTTGTTGTGTTTCGAAGTTGTTGCGGACTCAGTAAAAATGTTATTCAGTGATTTCAGGATTAGATGTGAGTGAAAGTGCGACTTTCGACGTGGACACGCTTTGGGGTGAGATGTGTCACAGGCGTGAAGGCGTCTTTGGCCTGAGGTGTGAAAAGTTTTGTGGTGTGGTGCTGTGACACGAAGTGAAATATTGTGAATGAAAAGGTGTCACGTGAAGTTGTTGTTTGGTTCAGAATCTAACCTGTTTCACCATGAATAACGAGTTTACTAGAGTCATTGTTGGTGCTTGTACGAACACATATCGAGAATATCTTTGACTGTTAGTGGATGTGGCACGCTTAATGTGAATTTTTTATTGTGGCGACGATATAGAGCTAAGTGGAGCTTTTGTGGCTCGAGATTTGGATTCTTTTGTAAAATCGCGCACTAATATTTGTTGCCAATTGGATAAAGTGATGTGTGAGTGTTGTAACGTTTGTTGAGAGAGATTTGTTGATGATTAAATATGCATGTAAAAGGAAAAGACGAGGGAGTGTATTTATCCTTGAAAATTAACGATTGTAATCGTTTTGGAAGGCTGTGACTTAATTTAGCTACTGGCGTGGTAGTTGATGGGATCTTTATTTTTAACTTGTTCTGGGAAAGATAGTTGTTTTTCCTAGTGGTGTTTTTGAAGATATTGTATCTTTCGATTTTTGCAATTAAGAAAATGCGTTTCACCTATGTTAACTTATATTTAAAATTTGAATATATTTTTTAAATCGTTGATTATGGCAGTTAAAATGATTCTTATAAAAGGGCAATGTCGTGATAGTGACAAGAATATTTTGAATTGGGGCATATAGTTGAAATGGTGAATATGACAATGATTTTTTCAAAATGTTAAGTATTTGATTATGAAATTAGTATATTTGGGTATGAAAATGATATTAATAAAAACAAAAATAAGTTTTGAATTATGATGAATGAGAGATTTTTAAAAATAATAATAATGATTTTTTTAAAAGTAATATTAATAATGATTTTTTTTTGTTTTTTAAAGTTGTAGATTTGGATAATGCTATTTAAAGTAAATTTAAGAAAGGCATGTAAGATTAGTAAATTGGTAAAAATGCGTGATGGGCGAATATTTTTTAAAAGTAAAATTGAAAGTAATAACTTGAAATTTATAATCTGATTAAAAATTAAAGTAAATTTGATAAATGAGAGTGTGAAAGTTTTAAAAATTGAATTTAAAATGATATAAAAAAGGTAAAAATTGATTTTAAAATGCTTAAAGTGAAAATATAAATGCAAAATTTATGGGGAATCAAGTTGTGAACTTGAGGATAAAGCTAAGGTAGGTTTTTAAAAGCTTACAATTGTGTGATGATTGTTCAGTCAGGAAACTTGGTCTCAGTTGTTTTCCTGCTGACGTGGAAGTCGCTCCATGTAGAGCTTGTAGAAGCTTGTAACTTATATAAAGTTGTTTGCGGCTTGTCGCTTTGAGCATTGTCTCGACGATGTCAAGTCGAAGGTGGAGAACTTCTCACCGGGTTTGCGCCACATCGCCGCTCGGTTTCCATTTCTTGCGGAAATTTCGACTGTGTCGTTGGGGTGGTCAGACAGCTTGCTCCTGGCGTCGGCGATCTGTTAGCGGGTCTGCGGAAGTCTCTTGGGGCGTCGTGTCTTCCGTAAATATCTCTTTTTGAGGAAGAGATTGTTGGTCGTTTCGTTAGAATGGCCGGTTTGTTCCTCCAATGTCATTTCTTGTTTGGGGTAGATTGCTCAGTCGCATCGTTGGAATGGTCGGCTTGTTCCTCCATCTTTGCTCTTTCTCGCTTCTATCTGGACAGGCTTCTTACCTTCTTCGTTGTGTCATTCTTCGTTTTGGTAATCCTGTCGACTATAAATGTGGTGAGGTCTGGTAGCCTCTTGTAGAATCCTGTCGACTTAAAATGTGGTGTGAGATCCTGTTGACTCTCGCTATACTGTGTTAACCGAGAGGAACAGTCAGAATAAGGAGTTTTCCAGTACCTCTCTGCACCTTGGAAGACCTTTTACAGTTCTCTCAAAGTACAGGCAGTCGTGGTCGAGGCAGAGTGGAAAGCTTGGGGATGTCCATACAAAAAACGAAGACACAGTTGCACTAAGAAAGTTCCGTGAACAGATAAAAGTTGAACTAGGAGCGAAAGATGGAGATGGAAGAGTTCTTACTGGTCTACATGGTGGATGAGGTGGACCTGGGGTACAACCGACGAGGGCTCACGCAGATGGTGAAGTGCTGTCAAGTGACTGTATTTTTGGCTAGGACGGAGGCTTTATATACCTTTTCTTAGAAAGGGAGTATTGCATTTCACCAGATGTGAAGAGCGTGGATCGTCTGGCGAAATTCTAAACTGGCGCCGTCCTGACAGTTTCCAATCTATCTTTAGATCTTGTTTTGTGACTTCCATCTATCTCGAATTTAGACGTTTTTGACTTTTATCTCTTTAGCTTAACTCTTAATCTATTACAGAGTTTTATTTATTTATCCTCAGTTTGTACAAAGTACATTACATATGATGATGTAAAGACACATATCAATCATGCGTATAATCATTTACAGATGTGTTTCTATTATACAACATGAAAATCTTGTTATAAGTTATATACAATATAGGGTTGTATGTTTTAATTACCATATATATGTATATTTATAAATTGTTTTATATGTTTATATCTATTTATTCATATATTTATCATTATACTAGCGGATGTACCCGGCTTCGCCCGGGTTTTACCCGAGTAAAGGTTTGTCTAACGAACATTTGTTAAAACAATTCTCTATAAACTTATTAAAAAAATAATAGATATATTTCGAAAATTTGAAACTCGTAAATTTGAATCTCTCGATAAAGTGAACATTTTTCCCGGTCCCTTGAAAAATTCTCGATAAGTTAAATAAAATCAATATTAATTGGTTCCCTCGGTAATTGGAAGTTAAAGAAATAGTATCTTGCCTTGGAATTGTATCATTATTCATGTCTCAAATAAATTACCGTGTCATCCTGAATTTTGTCTTTCCTAATTTTCTACATTACAAAATCATCATTTTATCTAGTGAACATTTTTTCCCGGTCCCTTGAAAAAATACTCGATAAGTTGAATAAAATCAATATTAATTGGTTCCCTCGGTAATTGGAAGTTAAAGGAATAGTATCTTTGCCTTAGAATTGTATCATTATTCTTGTCTCAAATAAATTGCCGTGTCATCCTGAATTTTGTGTTTCCTAATTTTCTACATTACAAAATCATCAATTTATCTATTCTCCCAATATATATGTTGTAGATAAATGATAAGACTAACTTTGACTTGTGCGCAATTAATAGGTAGAAAATCTTACTTTTGATAAATTATCTTTAAGATAATAAACTTAGTGATAATAAAACTTATAGATAAAAAAACTTGTTATCATCGTCGCAATGGGGGCGCTGCTTTGGAGATAAATCTACAAATCTGCATATAACTCTAAGGATATTCAAGATATTCAAGAAATTATTTTTCAAAACCCTTCCCGGGGATATACCTAATAATATCCCAAAATTTCACGGCGATTGGATGTATGGTTTTTGAATCTATAGAGTACAGACAGACAGACATTCAATTATATATTTATATAGATAATCTGTATTTAATCTTATATAATATTATATGGACTTTGAAATAAATCAGTTTCAATCTCTTTCTCTCTCTCTCTCTCTCGGCCGTGCGGCCACGCGGCGCACGAGCTCCTCGTTTTTCGCCGATGGATACGAAGAATATTGAGCTGACCACCAATATGCCTAAATGGCGGAATGCTTGGTTCAAGAGCTATCCAACTGTGAAGGTCTTGTTGACAGAGACCAAGAAATGGCCGAGTTATCGGATAAAGTTGAAAAATCGAAAATTGTTAGCGTTAAAAGCAACAATGAAACAAGAAAACATGCAAATTTTGCATCAAATGCTAGCATCAGCTATGCAAATTGGGCTGACCGTGTTGAGGCTTTGGAAAATACATCTAATTCCGAAGGTTACCAAAAGCCCAAAGGCGCTAAAAGAAAGGACCGGGACCCCGAAGGCAATCCAGCTAAGGTCCCAAAGGCTGATAACATCCCAGCAAGGCCAAGTCAACCATCAAAAAGGGTGACAAGAGACGCTGTGATACAGCCGAAGAACAACCGACAACAGCAGGCTCTGAGCAAGGCTAGGTCAGCGGCAGCGTTATTCGATCAATGCTGCTACATTGAATACTGCGCTGACTTTAGCCCAGTGCAGTACATCAAAGCACTGGAGGAAATGCTGGGAAAAGGCGCTGTCTTCTAGCTGATTAAGATGTCCGGCCAGGTAATGGTCGGGCTAGCCAACGTCGACTTGGCGGATCGCCTGGTTGAGGAGGGCCTCACCATCGGAGCCACCTTCCTGAGAGCCTTCCCATATAGGCAAAGACCAGAAAAGATAGTAGTGGGGAACCTCCCACGAAGACGTCATCGCGGCGCTGCGGCCCTACTGCAGGGTTGTCTCCCTGGCCCATGAGGTAGTGGCGAGTGGTGGCTACACCTGGACCACCGGCAACAGGGAGGTCTTCATCCTTCTAAAAGATGGAATGAAATTCCACCAGCTCCCTGCCAAGCTAGTTATCGTCTCGAAAGGCGAATCAACGCCTGCCTACATCACCTACGGCGTTAGGTGTAGTAAATGCCACCGGCAAGGACATCGGCGTGCCACATGCCCCTTGGGGATCAGCGGGGAACGTCATCAGGACACCCGCCAGGGCCCGGTGTCGAGGTTTCCCTTCTCCAAGCCCACCCCCTTCAACAAATCCGCCCTCTCTACACCACCTGCGGAACTTTCTGTACCCTTCAAGCAGACCCCCTCAACCATCTCCAGCCCTGCCGCGCCTGCGTCCGTGGCGAACTTCCCTATCCATCCCTACGAGACTCTAGCCCCCGAGTTTCCTGTTCCGGCGCCGAGCACCAGCCAGTTGCCGTCACGACCAGAGCCCTTCTTGACCAATACTGAGCCATCGGCGGCTCCTGCAAAGGAGAACCAAACCATAACTGTACCATCTATCCAGTGTACTACCCCCGTGGCCCAAATCCTTTCTCCCTCTCAGATCCTTCAGGAGAGGGATCGGGTAGAGAATATGTTCTTAGAGCTAAACGCTGACTCTATTCTGGCCCCTCTCTATAATGAGGTTGTTGATGATGATGAGGTAGTGGGCGCGGTTCTATACCGTTCTGACAGAGAAGCACTCCTCGATGAACTCTCCCCTAGAAACAGGAAAATTCTGTACGAATTCCTCGGCGATGCAATTTAGCACGTTGGGGACAAAAACCCCTTTATAAGCACGGGCCTCTCCGAACTCAGGGCGGCCTTGAACATTTGACAAAGTCCAGACGTCCCTTCAGAGAAGGCTCATGCCTGATGTAAATATATATTTATATTTTTTCTGTATTATAACTTTAAATTTGGCACTATATAATGTTATATAAACGATTAATAAATCAGTTTCAATCTCAATATCTCTCTCTCTTGAGCCCTCTTACTTCCACTAAAACTAAGAAAAAGTGTATAATAGTTTTGACAGACTACCATACAAGGGTATAGTGAGACAAAGGCCGTTCCAGATCCAATACAACAATGCAAGTCGCTAAATATCTTGTAGAAGCTGTTTTTCTCCGGTAATCAGCGATAGGTGTTCACAGTTTACAAGCGAACTACTGAGAAATATTGCGAAAATATGGATGGTAAAACACTGCAACGCAAGCTACCATCCGCAAAATAATGAATTGAACAGAACATTGATTAATATGTTGAGCATGTTGTCGTTCATCACCCACACATACAACTCAACGTTGCCAGAAACTACTGGATGCTCTCTCCATCCTTTCTTATATATGGTAGGGAGCCTATATGCCTCTCTCTTAGATAACATCGATGTCGACATCGAGACCAACACTAGTGAATTTGATGACTACGTTAAGCACCTACTGGAAAAAGTTCAGAATTGCAGAGAATTAGGCATCCACAACACGAAAAAGCGCAAAAACGGATGAAAACTATTACAATGTAAAGCCTCGCGATTGTAAATACAACATAGGAGATTTAGTAGCCATATGAACTCCAGCAAGGAAAATCGTAAAATGTGAAAAGCTAAGAGGTTATTTTGAAGCATACACAATATTGGAAAACATAACAAGTGAATTATCTAATGAAGCCTAAAGACGAACCTAACATAGACCCACACGTTGTTCATACAGTATATCAAGCATATAAGCATATCAAAGATGAAACCCTACTTCCAAAGAATACAGGAAGACTACGAGGGCGCGGTGGAGTCTGAAGGAGGTATAATATCAAGTAATACTCTCTGTTGGCCTATCGTGCTGTATTGATAAGAACATATTTAAAACATTTTATTGAATAGATTAAAAATAAAAGTTCAACCTAGATGTTCTGAAACAAAAAAGTAAAATACAATTAAAATTTTAAGAATTAGTTTGTAAAAATATTTTTATAAAAGTAGTCTTCTTTAGGTCCTCTGGATCCAGGTGAAAGGTCCTCCTGCAGGAAGGTCCATCTCTTATTTCTTCAGGTCGGCATTTATTCCAGACCCAAAGTGGGAATACCGCCACGAATCGGTTGTAGGTGAGGCCTAATAGCCTTCACAAGGACTTAGGAAAGAAGAGAGGGGTCTGCAAGATCCGGTCTGGGCCACAGGAATGGTCGCTTCTGGAAACAAACAGGGTGAGAAAATAATAAGTGGAGAATAAACCGGCTAGTATTGATTTTGACCGGTTATATGCTCCACATAGATGTCCCTGGACTACTTGATAATCTCCGCACACATGATATTCAGCATGATTGTGGAATACCGTGGCGAGATGTCAATTGCCCGCAGGACCTTCTCGTTGTCCCAGCCACCGAGTCGCTCAACGAGGAAGACGTCCAGAAACACTTTCCCACCCTTTTTCGCAGAGTTCGTTTTCAAGAGGAGTTTACATGGAGATCTTGTTTTCTCCCTTGCAATCTTGAAGGCCACGAGGCGTAATCAAAGGGTATCGCCACACCTATAATGGTGAGCCTCTTCTCCTCCTCCTCTCTCACCACTATATCCGGGCGAAGATTTGAGAAGACCTAAGGAACTCTCTGGCTGATTCTATCTATGATAGTTCTTCCCTGTAACCCCGTGACCTTTTTAACCAGTGTAAAATGTTGTGGTGTCTCTTGTTGACCGCAGCAGAGTGTTTGTGACAGTGTTGCAGCGCGTGTGGCAGAGTTTTGTCTGCTTGGTTATAGTCTCTGCATTTTTTGTCTTCGCGACCAAATCTTTTGACTCCCTTTAGAGAGAGTACGTTGCCCGGTAGATAAACCAGGACTGGCCTGGAGGACGACGAAATGGCCATCCTTGCGTCAGCGAAGTGCCGAATTTATCGGTACTTCGTGCAGGTGGTGCTGGGTGGTAGAATTGAGGACCCCCTTATCGCCTGGAAGAGGACACTTGTACGGTGGGGAAGACTCCCCGGCTGAAAATTTTAAATTTGTAAATATTAATTATTTTCAAAATTATTATATAATAAGGCAAAATAGTCTAGCTGCGGAAACTTTAGACTTTAGAACCTGATGTCCCTGGTTCGAACACGCTTCTCGCTATCTTTTTATTTTCTCTAATTATTTTTGTGACCTCTTCCTGATTGACGGAGTTGTCAATAAATTTGTTTTAATTGTCCATTGTCACACACACTACAAAATTTAGTTAGCATTTGAAGATATTATTGAATCTTAGAAGGGTTCTTGAGTAAAAATATGTATATACACCTTTGTTATATTTTTGAAGATCTTTAATGTAAATATATTTATATCGATATTAAAAAAGGTCGATTTGATTTCTGAGAAATATATTTTTTTCTATCGTCTCCCTTTATTGGTACTGTCACCATTTTTTTTCACAACACACAGTATCGTCTGTTGGATTTTAAGAGTGTAGTTATGATATCATTTTTTTAAATACTAGAAGAGAGAGAGAGATTTCTCTTAACTACCCAAAATTATATCCATATTATATTTTTAGATTTCGAAAAAAAATATTTATAATTTTTTTTCTGTTCTCCATATGTGTAGATATGTAGTACATTTACAGTAAAAGAAATCGCCAACTATTTCTCGCCATGATTATCGTGGCCTATACTACAGGTATTTTCATTAAATATAGGAAAAATTCGGGGTAATATAACCAGAAGTGTTATGGAATAATAATTTAATGGCCCATAAATATATATATATTTTTAACTCGGGTTAATTTTCTCGATCCGACGTCTGAAGTGACAACATAATTTTACCTTTTCAAAATTAAAATTTGGCACTTATAATTTGATTCAATGCTTCATTAACTCATTATCTATAATATTTTTACAATCAAAAATATTAATTTTATATATTTATAAATTATTCATATATATTTTTATTATTTTTTCACATATATATGTACACACATATATATTTCAATATGTAACCCCACCACAATCTATGCAATGTATCGTCAAAAGATTTAATAAAAGTTAGGCTTCGCGAAAAGAGAAAAATCAAATCCACCCAACCACACCATCACCAATTCAACATAATCCGACATAGGATTCAACAATTCACCAGGATTCAAACGGATTATTATAGTAAGTCGACAGGATACACACCGATTCTCACAGAGAGTCGACAGGATCTTACACAACTCGACAGGATCCCACATATATTTATAAATATAATTCCAATAAAACTACAATGTGCCTAACTCTATAAAACCACGTATATATTTTTTTTTCATATTTTTATGACTAGAATATTTGGAAATCGAAAAAATAAAGAATATTTTAAGTAAACTAGAATATATACACTATTGTTAACAAGGTGATTAAGTATCTAAAGTATCGCTTGATGTAATGTCCGTTTTAAACAAGAGTCTGTTGTATACAGATAACCATGTGGTGGTGTCTTGGTTAACTAGTACTTGGAGTTGAACTTGTATTCAGCAGAGATCAGCCTGTACTCAAACTGCCATCTCAATAACCAACTATAAATACATTTATGCTCAAGCAAAATATAACAAATCAAAGGTCAAAATAATTTTTAATTCCCAAATTCCAATTTTATTTGTAGTTTTTTTACTTGCATCCAGAACAATTTTTTATTCCGCTTTTATTTTTTTTTCTTTTCCACAGAGGAAACATTTCTAAAACTTTTTTTGAGATATTTTTTCCAAACTTTTGTTGTTTCCATTTATCTTTGATCTAAGGATCAGGTAGCCAAGGGAGGAGTTTCAATCTACCTTCGTCTTCTGCAAACGTGCTTGTGAATGCAGGTCTTGATGCATTTCATCTTGCGGGGATTGACACAATAGCCACGCTTCTTCAATAGTTTCAGGTAGGCGACCTTCTTGCGATTGCTCTTCTTGGGACGGGATGATCCCGCACAATTGGACTTGGCCTTGGCCATCCTGACCCTTACCCTATTAGCGGAATCAAGGGATAACAATACCCTTTGTTGGTATTTCCAGAAACCCAACAAATAAATGACGTTAGCAACCCTTTCTAGGTTGTCAGGCTATAGCTTATTTGCCCTTTGGCTTGAAAGAGTGTAAATCAGAAAGCCTCTAACACGTGCTAGGTTTAAGGATACAATAGGAAGACAATAAAACGGGTCTTAAACATATATATAAGATGCCGATTGAGTACAATTTTAAGAACATGTACGAACTAACTATGAGGCCATGTTGCTTTAACCGTTGATTACAACAGGGTCTCGTGTAAGACAGTGCCTGCTCTAGACAGACATGACAACAACCACTTATTCTAGATACTTGATTGCCTTCTTTTATAATATGTATATACTGTAAAGCTTCGAAATAATATTTCTGTTAATGATGACAAGATTGGATCAAATAATTTATTGATATCCTTCGATATTTCGACATGGCTGATCGCCTATCTTTTTATAGGATACGGCTCTAGATGAACTTCATACATGAATTGCTCTATATTTTGAAATATCTCTGTTCTAAAATTATTTATAGTTTCATTTGTTGGAAGTTATAATTTCGTTTGTGTATTTCTGATCAAAGTTCATGGCTAAATGATGCTAGATTTTTTTATGGGAGCTTATTTACTAAGATACGATTTTTTAAAAATAGTTTATTTGTGAGATACGTTTCAAATGCACTTTAAAGGTAAAAGTGCAGTTTTCACACATAATTACCATCATCTCGCATAATTATAAGGCATATTTTAACATAAACAATAACGCTCTATCTATAATACATAAGAAATTTATAAAGCACAAATGTTTCTTTCCAAATAAATTTTTATATATTCATACGGTCGTGAAAATATGATGTCCATATAAAATTTACTTAAATATCATAACTAAGATTCCAGCCTTCAGGTCGCATATATATGTGGTATGGTCTAAGACAGGGGTCGGCAAACTGCGGCTCGCAAACCACATGCGGCTCTTTGGATGTGAAGCTGCGGCTCTTTATATAGTTCCATACGTAAATATTATTTATGCGAGTACTATTTATTGTTGACAAGAAAATATTTTGTGGCTCTTTAAAAACTTTGAAATTTCGTAATTTTTAATTTTTTACTCTTCCGACTCAAAAGTTTGCCGACCCCTGGTCTAAGACAATATTAGAGCTCTAAAAGCGGTCTGGTAGATTAAATTAGCGACCCTGCTGAGAAGGTTCCTAACTTATGAGACAAGTCCACCCAATATTTTTATCGCTGTAAGGACAGTAGAAAGCTTGTTTTATTTGGAAACGAAACATTCCTCTGTTTTTGCGTTATTTTTTATTATATTTTAACTTAAGAACCTACCACTTCACCAGCTTTCAACCGACTCCCCATGCTAGGAACCTAAAGAGCTGCCCATGTACTGATAAGGGCTATAGCCCTTTTATTTTTTTTTGAGAATTTGCCAAAGCTATGGTTTTATCATATTCGGTTAACTGAATTTGAGAGCTTTGCGCAGATATTCAATGTTTAAATATATTTTTAAAGAAAGCAACCACGCTTTTTTTCATGGCTAAGAGAATCGATGAGAAGGAAGCTACAAGATTTCTGCCAACTGGGAGATTTCCACGACCTGAGATCGGACTGTTTTGTAGAACTGTGGGAGAGTGCCTTTGGGATAGATACCATTTGATACCAATTGCTCTATTTTAGAATCCTTTCATTTTTTAACGTTGTATTTGTATAGACATGAGCAAAAATATATATATTTTTATATATGAACAGATGCTCTTTATCTATATAATAATAATAATAATAATAATAATAAAATCTCTTTATTTTGGTACATTTACGTACAAATACCATGTTAAAATGTAAAGGATTCTAAAAGAGCAATTAATAAAATAGTATCTATCTCTTTCTCTACAGCAGTAGTTACAACATATATATTAAGCACATTGGCGCGTTCCTGGGCGTATTAGTAAGAGCATCAACACATGAATATCCCAGTCTCCTGAAGCGTATCCTTGGGTCGCCAACTGTCTATCTTTTATTAACCCAGTTTTCTGAAGCTTAGAACGTCAACTACATGGTCTGTCAAGATACTTAGTACAGATTATTGCCAAACATTTTAAATCACGTCCTGAGTGAATTTCTGAACAAAACCAGTTGACCAGGAAGTTCCAAGTTGAGTCTGAGAGGCTGATCACTGATGTAGGGTTTAGGTGGATCAGTCAAAACAGGATAGCCCTTTACATCCCATGTCTCAGGAAATATGGACAGATGGAGAGGAGGTGATCAACTCTCTCTGATTCTTCCGAGGACAGGTTGGATCTGTTTCGGGATATCCAAGCGCAAAGTCTGTCAGAACATGGCCTGTAAGGATAGCAGTGGTGGCCTCTCTATGGCGGAATTTTGGTTGAAATATCAAGATGAGTGAAGACAATTCTCCTGAGAGATATGGTCGAGTAGTCCTAGAGTAGCCATACGCGATCGGTTTCGAGCATAATTTCAAGGCAAGGTGTAGTATGAATACCCTAAGACAGAAGTAGCGGTAATTTTGAAGCTCTGTCTGCTAGTTCATTGCTGTTGACTCCACTGTATACGTGTACCCAGCACAGCTTAATGTGAAGCTCTGTACAGGACTTTATTATTTATGCTACTAAAGATGACTTGTATAGAGATGCAGATAGCTGCGCCTTTCCGTTTTAGCTAAGCGGATCTGCGCTCCGAGACAATGGACACTCCTACGTTTGTTGGATTAATCTTCGCGATGTAAGCAGCCTAGAGAATTTCTAAAAGTTCATCTCTTAACTCTGGATAGAGTTTTGTAATAACTAGCTAATGTTCTTAGGAAGGGAGGATAATTGCAGCGGCAATTCCTGAATCACCTTTTGATCAGTCTTTGAAGAGAGAGAGAGAAAGAGACGGTTAAACATACTTTAATGTTCATATAAAATTATACAGTATATAGTGTAATGCAGAAAAAAAAAAGAAGGTCTTTTCAGCCGGTGATGTCTTCCTCCAATGGGAGTTGTTTTTTCCTGGTCGACGAGCTCGGCCCAGTTGGTAGAAGGTTTGCCTGTTCCAGGCCCAGGTTGCTCTGTTTCCCCAACAAATGCCGCAATGGCCTGAGGGGCGCTGATAACATCAGCAAGTCCAGATGGCAATTAGCTTTCAGCCAAGGCCATTGTAGAGTCGGTGGGGAATTCCATAAAAAATTATAATATTTTTCTTCTCTTCGGAGGCGGTTAAAATGCCAGCAAAGTTTGGGGCAGGAGCGCGCGCCCGTGCATCCTCGCAGCTCAAGTTACCGCTCGAGAGAGATTAGTAATGTTATTTCTTCAAGGTTCAGACTGAAGGAAAAAAAATGTCGTCTGAATGGGGGATATAGTAGCGTGGCAATAAGATATGCGTCTTTTTTTTTTTTTTTTAATTATGATATAATGTTATGATGCATTAGCGCGCCATCTGTTATGAAAATTCGAAACTATTATAGACGTGTATGATTTTTTTTTAATTAAACAATTTTTCCATTGCAGTAAGGGCAGTAGAAATTGTTTAATTTTAAAAGAATCATACGTGTCTATAATAGTTTCGAATTTTCATAATATAATGTATTTACAAAAAAAAAGTAAATTATGTTGATAATTTTCTCTTAATCTTTTGTTGTATATTATTTAAATAAAATGGCAAAGTTATATATTTCCATGTTACGCAAAACCTTCTGTTGTTGATAAAAGTGGTGAAAAATGGAGTGGTTCACCAGCTGTGTTCGCGCAATTCGAGGAAATGCAAAATAGACCCAATTGGTATAAAATATAACCTTTTATTTTGCCTATCTGCGAAATCTTGATCTTAAAACAGGTTTTATTTACATATATACATTCAACTTTTAACTTCTTCCACTTTGACTTTAACTCTTCTTTAACTCCTTACTTTATCCTCTTTAACTTTAACTTCTTTGAGTTCTTTAACTTCCTTGAGTTCTTTAACTTCCTTTAGTTCTTTAACTTCTTTGAGTTCTTTAACTTCCTTTGAGTTCTTTAACTTCCTTTGAGTTCTTTAACTTCTTTTGAGTTCTTTAACTTCCTTGAGTTCTTTAACTCCCTGTCTTCCTTTGAGCACGAGTATTCGATCTCCTAGGCTCTAATATCTTCTGAGCACGAGTACGAGGTGTGTTCAAAAGGTATCGCGACCTTTTAATTTTCGCGGGTTACGTATATTCGAATTTCGATCTTTTTGTGGCTTTATGTTGGTACTCATGTCTCTCACTTATGTCGACAAGCTCGGCCATTTTGAATGTTCACTTAATTGTTGACAGCTACTTTGCTTGCAGGTGTTTTGGATCGTCTTCGATTTTTACCTATTAAAAAAATGGATCAAAGAACCTGTATCAAATTTTGTGTGAAAAACGAAATTAAGTGCGCGGATGCATTCCGAATGTTGACTGTGGCATACGGAGAAGCTACCTTGGACCGAAGCATCGTTTATCGGTGGTACAAAATGTTCTCAGAAGGCCGAGAAGATGTGAACGACGAAGAGCGTGCCGGACGCCCGAGCACTTCAACAACAGACGAAAAAATTAATGAAGTGGAGAAAATGATATTGGCCAATCGTCGAATCACCGTTAGAGAAGTTACTGAGGACCTAAAAATATCGATTGGCTCGTGCCATTCGATTTTTATCAATGATTTGGGCATGAGACGGGTCGCCGCGAAATTCGTACCAAAATTGCTCAATTGCGACCAAAAACAGCATCGCATGAACATTGCTAATGAGATGTTGGACTCTGTCCGGGGCGACCCAAATTTGCTCCAGAGGGTCATAACTGGTGACGAAGCGTGGGTTTATGGTTATGGCGTGGAAACCAAAGCTCAATCATCTCAATGGAAGCTGCCGCACGAACCAAGACCGAAAAAAGCGCGCCAAGTTCGGTCGAATGTGAAAGTTTTGCTGACAGTTTTCTACGATTGCAGGGGCGTGGTGCATCATGAGTTCTTGCCACAGAGTAGAACGGTCAATAAGGAATATTACCTGCAAGTTATGCGCAATTTGCGCGAAGCAATCCGCCAGAAACGCCCGGATTTGTGGAAGAACAAAAATTGGCTTTTGCACCACGATAACGCCCCTGCTCACACATCGTTGCTTGTGCGCGACTTTTTGGCCAAAAACAACACACTAATGATGCCGCAGCCACCGTATTCCCCAGATCTGGCCCCCTGTGACTTTTTCTTGTTCCCTAAACTGAAGAGGCCCATGAAAGGACGACGTTACGCTACGCTTTACGAGATAAAGACGGCATCGAAGGAGGAGCTGAAAAAGATTTTTAAAAAATGATTTTTTGAAGTGCTTCGAAGATTGGAAAACCCGTTGGCACAAGTGTATAATGTATCATGGGGATTACTTTGAAGGGGGAAAAATAGGTATTCATGAATAAATAAATAATTTTTGAAAAAACACCAAAGTCGCGATACTTTTTGAACACACCTCGTATTCGATTTCCTAGGCTCTAATATCTTTCGAGCACGAGTATTCGATCTCCTAGACTCTAATATCTTTCACAACCAGATTCTTATCAATCCCCTGCTAATCTCACCCCGATCTAATACCTTCTCTCCTCTCCGCTCTTTCTCGCCGCGACTTTTATAGTCGTATAAAGGGTCACGTGGACTGTGATACACGCCATCTAGAGCCGTTTTCCTGAATAAAAATTTAAAATTATAAATTATACATTTCCAACATATACTCCCACCTTTTTGTATGGGAATACAAAAACCAAAAAAAAAAAAAAAAATTTGACTGGCGTCACAAAGGACGTGAATTTCCGTGGGGAGAACAAGATCATTTCACATATATCTGGGTATCTTTTTCGATTCAATGAATCTCATTTGATCACACCAAGTTTTAAACTCACGAGCCATACTTTCAGGCAGTAGTGAATTAAATCCTATTTTTAACTACCAAGATCGCTGCAGCAATAATTTTGGTGCTACGAGAACTGGGGCACAAAATCCAAGTGGATCAAATATCCGCTGAACCACTGACAGCACTAGACGTTTCATTAATCTTGAGGGAAGCTTACATATTTAGGGAATTCATATTTTAATATACATTTCCTTTTGTTCCAAACGATCCCCAATACTTTGGTTAAAGTATCTTCACTTGAGGTATCATCAAAGGAATACTCCCACCCTCTTGAGCTCATTTTCGCCCTTTCCATAATCTCGGTGGCAGACCTTAGAAACTCTTCGACCTCTTGCTTTGTTTCCAGAGAGTCAACAAAGTTATCCATATAGAAGGACTGAGCCAACATTTGCCATCTTTTCTAGAGAACCTTTTATCGCCCGAAGATGGCAATTATGGCACTCTGCACAAAAGGACTTCAATTTAGGTCGAGAACAAGTCTTTTATGCCTAAAAGCCATCAGTTCTCTATCCTCTTCCTCCAAAGAAATCTTAGGTAGTCTCGATCATTCTCCTTAATGGCTATCATTTGGAAATATTTTCTTATGTCTGCTAAGACTCCAAACCTATTTTCCCGAAATTTTATCCTTATTTCAGGGATTCTTTCCAGTAGATTGGGTCCCTTTTCTAAATACTGATTCAAGGAGAGTCCGTTGTGTCCTTGACAGGACGCGTCAAATACTGGTCGTATAGGCGTCGTTTTGGATTCAAAGGTGGTGTGATCGTAGCCAACCAATAGGAGGGCACCATTCCAAAAAAAAAAAGAAAACCGTGACAGAGATGAGGAATGACGCTCGTAACTGTATATAGAATTGTCTTTGAAGATTAAAGATTCTAGAATGAGTATTGTATTTAGAGAATATGCTATGGAAGTGACATCTTGTAGGTTGAATTGATCACCTGTAGAATTTTCGTGCTGGAATATTAAGGATTTGTTATCTTGGTTTCTGATATTACGGCTATGTTCTTTAACTCTTATGTCTATTGATCTGCTGGTCTCTCCTATGTAAGAGGCGTTGCATTGTCGGCAGGAGATGGAGTATATGGCGTTCTGCTTGTTTCTCGACTTTGTATTATTATTGAATTTGGTTATGGGGTTTCTAATGATCTGGCCTATGGTTCGGGAATTTCTAAATAAGCATTTTATGCCATATTTTCTCAATTCATGGGATAATCTTTCATTAGCAGGCGAATATTGAAAATAACTATTTGCCCAGTATATTGTTTGTTTTTTAGGGAGGGATTGGTTGTAGAAATGTTTATATATAAAATCTATTGGAAATCCATTATTTCTTAGATTTTGGATGATATTTCGTTTCTCAATTTTCTTGAAAATTGGTAGAGAACAATGTGTCCATATTCGTTTAGTTAACGTTTTCACTATAGAAATTTTGTGTCCTATTGGGCTGTATGATTTAAAATTTAAGTACGAAGATTCTATGCCGGGTTTATAGTAGACTGTGGAGTGGAATTTCTGTTGTTTTTAAAATGAGGATATCAAGAAAAGGTAACACCGATTTGGTTTCTAATTCCATAGTAAATTTGATTTGGGAATTATATCTATTTAAAGTATTTAAAATTTGATGCTCTTTTCCTTTTTGGAATTCGCAAAATACATCATCTATATACCTATACCATTTTCTTATACCTAATTCCTCAAAACTGTTGATCCATCTATCTAAATCAGACATGACAATCTCCGCCGCAATCAATGAAATCGGACTTCCCATAGGAGAGCCACATATCTGTTGGTAGAGTTTATCTTCAAACCTCAAGTTAGATGTTGATAGTTAAAATTGTGCCAACCTAATGTCGGTAAAATCTGCTACAGAATAAGGAGAGATGAAGAGTCAGATCCTAATAATATTGTTACGTAGAATTAAAAGCACATTCCAGAATAGAAAGTTTCAGAATGATCAGGAATAATGTAGAAAAATCGGAGAACAACTGATTGGCGAATCAAAAGAGATTGCGCAAGGCTTAGTGCTGGCGGCTTTCTGATTGGCTGACCAATCTTGACCGTTCTGGAAAGATCTAGTCCGGGATATATAAGGATGAGGAACTCATGCCGGGGAGTAGAAGAACGAAGCTACGTGGTTTACTCCAAGCAAACGCGAGCTGCTGTCTCAAGAGGTCGGACTGCTGTTTACTGCCGACGCCGGTGTACTTCGTTGAAGACTCTAGAAGGTTCTACCAACTTCTGTCTCCTGCTTTCCTTCACTGTGCTGCAGTTTGTGAGTTTGTAACTGCTGTTTTCTTGGTTATTGTTATTTTGAATTCTTCTGTAATTATTTTATTGAATAGGCTTAAATTAAGTCCTAAAGATCCTTTGTACCCACGGAAGTTATTCTTTGTCAACCAACAACACAACAATATAAATACTAATTAAACCTAATAACAAAATAATGAATAAAACTCTGAATACATTTGTTTGTAAAAGTACAGATAAAATAGCAGAACATAAATTTATAATTTTACCTAGGCAAAAAAAAAAAAAAAAAAAAAAATCCTAGAATATAACCCGCGTTATATTTAATATAGAACTTATAATTTCGATAGTTTATGTCCCTGAACTAAAGAAACACTGCACGCCGATTGGCTAAGGTCACGTGACCAAAATTATCCAATCTCCTTTTCAATAATCTCCAAAACAAGATCAGGTCGATATTTCAATAAATGAAAGCCAATTTTTGAACGCGATTTTTTAATTTATAAAAAAACACTTTCTATTGTCCTTACTGCGATGAAAATATATCGGGAAGTCTTGAATTTTCAACAGTGAACCCTTCCAACGGTTTCGCCAATCCACCAGAACGCCGTGATATTGCATGCATTTTCTTAGTCACTTCTGTTGGTGGTCGACCTGAACGAGGTTCATCTTCAAGGTTGGTTTTTCCAAATTTAAATTCATTAAACGAATTAAAAACTGTTCTAATAGAAGGAGCTTTATCTCCTAAAGATTTCATCAATGTTTCATGGGAGTTTTTAGAAGTTAAATTACTTTTATAATCATGGAAAAATCATGGCGCGTAAACTTTCTCTAGTCAACTCCATTGTGTGTGATGCAATGTTTAGAAATTACCGCTGCCGCTGTAAACAAATTCGCGCCCTCTATGAGTTGTTGTTGTAACTATTTTATGAAAATATGATGCATTAACGCACCATCTGTTATGAAAATTCGAAACTATTATAGACGCGTATGATTCTTTTAAAAATTAGGTAAACGCATGTAGATCTTAAAGTTATAATTATTTTTTTTTTATATTTTAATTATTTAATATTGATTGCAAAAACTTTTGGAGTGACCCTTGTATATTAGGCTATTCTGATTTTATACCCAGCACTAGAAAGGGATTTAAGATATTTAATCACTATCCAAATATATTTTCAATCGCAGTAAGGACAGTAGGAAGAGGATTTATAAAATAAAATGGCATCATTTCTTGTGTATAGATGTTGAATACATCAATAGGCCTATATTCAAAGAAGCTAATCTGTCTATACAGTGTACTCCGCTTATAACGAAGTCGCATTATCCATGACAATCACTTTGTTATATCCGAAGTTTGTTATATCCGCAGTTGGAAAAAAAATGTTTTGTACCAATAATTTTATTTACTATTCAACTCAAAAGAGCAACACAAAGATCAATAACAACCTCATCAGGTGTTTTTGGAGAAGTAGTTTGTGATTTTCTTTTGACATTTAGAAGTCAGTAACAAGTGCTGAACACTCTTTTCGATATTGTCCAAGTCTGACAGATGCCTATGAAGAGACTTGGACTCATCCTGACATTGAAGAAACAATCGCAGAGTTTGAATGCTCTCCAAGACCTCTTTTGGATGCGGAATGTGGACAATTGGGTCTACTTCTTCATCAACTTGGTCCGTTTCTTCTTCTTCTTTTGCTTGAAGAATGCTCTCGACAATTTCTACATCGGATAACATGGCATTTGTAACGACGTCATTGTCAGCGTGGTAAACGTTAATAAAATATAAGCGTTTATTAAACAATTTAATTTTGTTTAAATAATGTAAAAAAAAACTTATAATATGTTTGCATATTTTAAAATTGTATATTATTAACTTATTTGTTGTGTATCATTAAATTTGTGTCATTCACACGTTGTAATTTGATATATATTATGCATAATATATTAGTCAATTATAATGGTAAATGAGAAAACTTCGTTATAAACGGATAAAATAAAAATGTATACATGCAAATCGCTTCGTTATAAGCGAAAATTCTTTATATCCGACTTCGCAATATCCACAGTTCTTTTAATGGTTTAAGCCCTTCTTTTCTTTCGTGCAGACAATTTCATTCGCTATATGCGGAATTTCGCTATAACCGACTTTGTTATAAGCGGAGTACACTGTATTACCTTAGTTTAAGGTTCAGTAGAGGATCAGCCAAGTTTTGTGGTATCATGCCGATGGAGTGCTAAAATCTGCTAAAATAATTGAAATAAATTTTTAGCTAGTGAATATGGTAAATTACAAGAGAAGGAATCGCCAACTATCATTTCGAAAAAGGAATCAAAGCTGAAACTCGTCGCCGTTAGCTTTGATTCCTTCTTCGAATATAGTAAATATTAAATGGCAATTTTCAGGTTTATTTTGTAGGATTATGAAAGTTTGAATTTTTAAAGTAAAAGAATATATTGGGTCGGGGCGAAAATAATGACCGATTTCAGTAAATTTCAAGCTTTGATTCAAGCTTTCATATTTTCAAGTTATATATTTTTATGAAGTACGTTTTTCGCATTTATCATATCTACTAATATTTACATTTCCAATAAATTTTTCGTGACATCGGAATGTGTTATAAAAATGCTTTCAAAGCATAAAATCCGCATAATTTTGCTTCATGAGTTTAAACTCGTCCGCAGCGCTGCGGAAACAACTCGAATTATCATCAGCGCGCGGGACAAGGATGCCATTTTAGAACGTAATATGCGCAGGTGTTTAAAAAAAAAAGTCAACAGCGATACCAGCCTTGGAAATAAAGAGGGCTGTGGACGTCCATCGGTGGTTGACGACGACCATTTAAAGTCAATAATCGAGGCGGACACAAACAAAACTACACGATAAGTAGCCGAAAATCTCAACGTTGACCACTCTACAGCTGCTATTCATTTCAGACAAATTGAAAAGATGAAAAATCACGACAAATGGGTACCATACGAATTGAGTGAAAATAAAAATCGCCGTTCTACGATCGCAACTTCTACGAAAGAAAAAAAAAAAGCCTTTTTCCGACCGTATTGTCATCTGTGACGAAAAATGGATCCTCCAAGACAACCGGCGACGTATAGCGCAATGGTTGGACCGAGTTGCAGCTCCGAAATACTTCCTAAAGCCCAAATTGCATCAAAAGATTATGGTTACTGTTTGGTGGTTTAGAGCAGGTTTGATTCATCACAGCTTTCTGAATACTGTTGAAAAGACCAGAGGTGAAATACTGCCAGAAAATTGACAAAAAGAATAAAAAATCGCCTCATCTGCTTCGGATTGGTCAACAGAAAAGAGGCTATTAGCAGTTTTCAGAAATTTTCCAGTCTTCGCTCTGCGAAAAGTAGTTTTCTAGATCTGGACATTTTATGCAGGCCTTTGTTCTATAAAAAAAAGTTAAGATCTTCTTGAATGTATTTTTTTTTGCATGTGTGTTTTGCAAGGCGAATCAAGGCACCTATGTTAATATTTTCAAACAAGGAATTCTAAAAGCTTCAATTGCATTGAAAGTCAAAACTGTCGTGTTCATATCAAGCTTTACTTGCAATCAAAGGAAACACCACAAAACAAAATTTGAATATAGCTAATCTTTTTTTTATTTAAGGATATACACAGCGCTAAAATGATAAAAGAAATACTAGTGAAAAGTTAAAATCCTGCAGCGATGGCGGTGACGCTGACGTGGCGGTTGAAGGCGGGGGTGGGGGAGAAAGAGGGTAGGGCGCTGCAGGGCTCGGACAGCAGCCGGGACAGATGGGGCCGTGGGGGAAATAGACGGCACGACTCTTCGGCCCCACAGGTGAAGACACTGTCATCTTCATCCTTTGTCTGCACAAACAAGTTACTTAGAATTTTTTTTTTTTTTTTAAATTGAAAAACACGTTCATTTGTCTCACATTTCCAAACTCATTAGCAGGAGCCTAGCAATTGTTCTACGATTGACAAACTCAATCCTTAGGAAATTCAGTATTCCCTATGCTGCTGGCAACAAAATTTTCCAGTCGGTGGTCATCCTGGCCTTCCTATACGGCCATCCTCCAAGGAAGATGTCGGTCAGCTCCGGAGCATCCATTACACATTTGCAAAGCGAATATTGAGAGGGAGTCTTTGCAATCTAACAATACCAGCCATATCCCTGATGGGCAACCCTCCCCTTGACACCCAGACTCGGTTGGCTTTCCCAAGAAAACTCGAGGGGAACTACCAATCAAAACCGGGACCTGCTGCGCTGCCATACCTTCATTTTAGTCTTTTCTATCCCGATACTGATAAGCAGTTTAACTTAGCCAATCTTTATTGCTTCCGAAATATGTTCCATCTCTCCCTATTGAAAAAAAAAAAACAATTGAAATGAGTTCCATCTTAAGATAAAGATTCGTATTCTTTCCAGTACGTGACAACCTTTTAAAAAATAGTGCACTTAGTATCTAAGTAAAACTACTACGTCAGGACCAGCGGGTCATTCTTGTCAATGACACTAAGTAAACATTGTGACAACTACGAGCTACTTGCATCTCTGCAGCAGGCCTTCTCCTCGCACAGGATCTCCTCTGCCATGCGCCGGATCAGGTTCCAGGCGTATACGACGTGCTCCTGGCGACAGTTCTCAGACACCACGCAGAACCTAATGACGTGCTTCTCCTTCAGCTGGGCTGATATCACGAAGATCTTGCGGGTTTGGTTGAGCCGTTCTTCCAGGATCTTCGTCAGTCTGTTAGAGTTCTGCACACCACATTGTCCTTCTTCCTAGAACTGCGGATTCAACATTTTTGAACATTTATTTATGATTTATTTAAATTACATCGAGGTATACAGGGCATTTGAATATGGATTTGATAAACGGATCACTACTGAAATGAAAAAGGCAATAAGTGCCACATCCTTGCAAAAGTGAATTCTATCAGCTCTCAAGGAAAAATGAAAAACTGCTATAACATAGAATGAAAGACATTCCTTATTTTACACAGCATTCTAATTCCCTGTTTATATAGAATAATTAGGTGTGAGAAGGGTATGAAAGAAAGTTCAACAGTCTCACCTTCAGTTGGAAGCAGACGAGGCCTAACGTCACCTCATTACAAATCTGGAAGTTCTTGTCCCGGCTCATGAGGAAGGCGAAGTAGTGGGCCAACTTGACATGCTGAAACCACACACCACTTGGAAGGTTTGCTCGTAAAGCCAAACACGGAGAAACTTTTGGTGAAAACAAAACGAAGGATTCTTCTTATTACGTGCCGCCTGAGAGCGCAAAAATAAAAAATCTTTAAGATTTTTTTTTTAAATTGGAGTATTTATAATCATATATTGCTCTAGAAAGATATGATCCAGCTGAAAATTCTAAGTGTGAAAAGCGTTTAACGTTTGAAAAGTTTAACGACATATTTAAAAAACAAATATTTGATTTTATACATACCACTTAGTTTATCAATATCATAGACAATTGGTAGTGACGTGGTATACAATATCAATTTTTTAAAATCAGGACCTGGAGTCGAATCTCGCATTGAGTATTTTTTAAATAATAAAATCTGCAAAGCCTTATATTCTTGCACAAGTGCACCAGAAAGTACACCCCCCACCCTCAGATCTTGCAGGAGGGTAGGTGTCAGGGCCGGGTCGTTGGAATCGGGGATTGATATCGATTTTAAAAAAGGTCTTGTATAGTTGGATTAGATGAATTTTGAAGTTGAAGGTAAATATAATTTCTAAACTGAAATTTGGTACATATCTTCTAGATCTGGTTGGTTTAAGTCCTCCTTCAGTATCTTGTTTGATAGGTTGAATGGAACTCCTATCTTCTTCTTTCTTATCTCCACTCAATCATATTACGGTATCAAGCTTGTAAAGTTGACAACCATCATGATTGGGTGAAGTAGAACGAGTCTGCCTTTGTCATTAATACTGGGAGCACTATTCAGTGGCAGGCCGACTTAGCTCCAAAAGAAATGGCCGCCTCTGACATGAGGAACAAATGCCATGTGCAGCGGCTCCTAACGAGGGAGTACAAACGCTGCCCATCCTGTATACCTGGATTAGAAGCCCTTACAGGGTACTATCAGCTGGGCCAGCTGAGCCCAGGTTTTTTAGCGAGCTTGTTACTGCTCCCCCTTTTCCTTTTTCATCCGGGCTTGGGACCGGCATGGAACTCCTATACTTGTCTGAAGTCAGAATCTAATGAACGCGTTTATTTTAGTTTTGTCTGTGGTTGTAATATATTTGCACCAAACTGGAAGTGCGTATGTTATTATCGGGAGAATACAACTTCTGTATAGAGTAAACTTTTGTTTTGTAGATAATTTGATTTTATACAAGTAAGTTTTGAACAGACTTTGGTAGTGTTATTGTTATGGTATTATGGTATTTTTAACATGCATGTTGAAATTTCAACCTGGAGTCCAAGGTAACTCCAAGATATTTAACATGGTCAGTCCAGTTGATAGGGCTGAAATTTACTTTTAGAATGGATTGTGAAGAATTTTTTTTTATTGTCATGGGGAGGAAAAATTATAGCTCGTGTCTTTTTTGGGTTGATGTCTAACTTCCAATCATTGCACCATTTGGTTATAAAGCTTATGCAATTTTAGGAGTTACGTAGTTAGTAGTCCCATTGATTTGGAGTTTAATATTTCTGCGACATCTGCAAAAACTGTTTGACATTTTGGATGTAGAGGGGAATGTTGAATAGATAGGGTTCAAAGATAGAGCCTTGAACTCCAATCTGAGTTGGCTTTTCCATGGTTATAAAATCCCCTTGTTCAATAAAAAAAGGTACTGTCCTGGTGGTAGGTTTTCAAAAATGACAAAATCCCTTGGAAATTGATTTTATTATTTTTGTTATCAAAACATCATGCCATAATCTATCAAATGCTTTGTAATGTCTAGAAAAACAGCGCCTACAGCCTCATGTGAGACTTTCTTATTTGAATAAAGTCTATTACAGTGATTATCTGGTGGGTTGTGGAGTGTCCTTTTCTGAATCCGAATTGTTGAGGAATGGTAGAGGTAATAGAATCCATGTACATCTGTAATCTGCGAAGTACAATCCTCTCGTATACCTTACCGATGGTAAGAAGAAGACTGATTAGTCTCCCTGATCTTCTGGTGATTTTTCAGTTTTTTTTTTGGATGGTTATAATAAAAGCATGTTTTTCCATGTCTTCGGTAAGTAGCACAGGTGTAGTGCAGCATTGAATATCTCAGCGAGGAAAACTATCCATTTGATAGAAAGGTTTTTTGTTATTTGTGATGCAAAATTGTCGTGGCCTGGAGCTTTGTGATTACCTAGGTTTTCAATAACTTCCTTGACTTCATTTTAGTGTTGTTATTGTTAGTATTTTTTCTTGGGGATGTTGATAAATGTTATGTTAGATTAGAGAGAGATGGAACCTCATCTTTCACCTTGCCAAAGGAAAACAACAACAATGAGCTTATTTAGGGAAAGCCGCGACATCTGGCGGTATATATAATAAGGTTTATATAATAAGCTATTGAAATAAATTAGAAATTATATTTATAAAAAGGATTAAACCAAATATTCTTTATTGATTGGCAATTTCTATGGATCTATTGAAAGAGGATAGGGTCTGGATTGATTCTATGGCTTCAACATTTTTATTTATTTTATTTTTTGAGATGGCAAAGCGTTGTATAAAAATAGCCCAAGGAAATATTTTTATTTTGAACTAATGGTATGGAGAGAGATAAATTGGTAATATATAGCAAGTCAATTATTTCTTAATTTAGCAAAATTAAAAAATTGCGCTTCGATTCCTGCAATTCAAACCTTTCTTTTCCGTTTACTTGATTTACATACTACACCTGAAAACTATACCTCTGTCTAATTATACTTCTGATCTAATTTTCTCTACACATGCTTTACATGTTTCAATTCGATATATATTTGCTAAAATCATTATTTTACATAATTTAGTACTTAGTTGGCGTGGTGCAAGTGATGAGTTCGATTACACATGATAACTGGCTCGAATCCAAATCCGTGTTTCGTCACATTTTTCCTACATAGGATATGTAATTTTCGTCATATTTATAGTTAAGATAAAATAACTTTAAAAAAGATCATTTAATTTAACAATATTATAGAGCTTAATGGATAAAAATAAAATCTAATGCCTAAGCACGCCATCGATTATAAATTTAGCCATTCATAGCGCGTATGATTTTAGAATAATTTTTTCTGCCTTTATTGCAATACAAATTTGATGAATATGCATTATTAGCGGGATCTTGTATTGTAGTGTAGAAAATCTGTCGATATATGTAAATATAGATGTGAAGACAGAATCTCTACTTACCCTTCTGATGTAACTCTGGAGACCCGTGACGCCGTAGTTTCGGATGACAAACCAGAGCTTCAGGGCCCTGAATCGCCTGCTCAGTGGGATCTGCCAGTTCTGGAACACAATCAATTCATCCAATATTTACACCCCTCCCCAAGTAAACAAGGTGCAATTATACGTAGATCCAAACCAGCAATATGGGATTCTTGTGGCATTAGTACAACGTAGGAACAGTCTCTCTCTATGCGACCATCAGAATTCATCCTAAACTGAAATGTCAAGCTGAAATGATGCTCAAGTTTTTTTTATATAAAGCTATAGGATTCAGAAACTTGTAGAAATTATTTATTAGCAGAATAAAAGTTAAAATAAAAAACCTAAAAATATATGGTTGTCCCAAAAGTTTGTGTTTTTCTTATTACTTGGAGAATAATATTATTATGGCGAATACATAATACATTACTTTATACATAATACAAAGAATACATAACGGCGAATAATATTGGTGTTTCAATTTTTTGCAAGTGTTTGCGAACTTTGGGACAACCTTGTAGGATATTCCGTAAAAATTAATAGGGTTTTGTTGCATTTTTATATAGATATCTCCAATTAAGTTTCGACACACAAATTATTTTTGTATAAAATTTCGAGACGAATGTCCCGTTCTAAGAACGGATCTTGAACGACAGTCGGTTCCATTAAAGTTACATTTTTATTAATTTTATTTTATCACTATAATATATAAGAATTATTAGCAGTAGTACATCATTATTATTATACTGTATATATGGTTTGAGTAAAATTAATCATGCCTCCAGGGAAAAGTATCTTTTCAAAACATTTTTATTCCCTAGCTTTCGGGCACGGACGCCCTTCTACAGGAGAAAACCTGGTATAATAATTCGCCAATAGAACAAGAGTTAAATATAATTGGATACTATTTTACATAATTTACATACTTTAAAATATTGATACAAGAGATTATTTTATTGAATATATATATGGTTTCCTCAAAATTTTAAATGTTATCTTAGATTCTGATGGTGTTGGTACATATCCCTAATACACTTGGTACGACCCACGATAATCAAAGCCACTGCTTGTACTACAAGTGCCTCAAATGTCTACATATGTAAAAAAAAGTTCGACTTTTGCCCTTACAAGTATGCTAGAATCCCGTTTGGTTACTTGCACTCACTGGTGAGATTGGAATCAAAGAATCGGGGGTCATAGAAACCCTTTATAAGGGGGAAAAAATTCCCACTCAGTGTGGGATTCGACCCTGGGTAGTGGCTATCCTAATCGAAGGTTTACGCCACTCCTTTACAGAGCCCCATAAATATTTGCTACGCTATAATCCACTGCATCTGAATATACTCAGTAAATCTCTAGTTATAACACTATGCACCAATGTTGGCTTTATCTCTGTGATATCTGTGTTGGCTCGCTAAACTATAGTGGCTCTACATAAATTAACCTATATATACCAAATACATCACTTGTAATTATCTATTTATAAAATGGTGGTAAATCGCAGAGATAATGCCTTGTTAGTCTTGCAGAACGAGGGTGGCGCACGCGTGCTCACGGAGGAGAGGAGAGTTGCCCTCAAGAAATTTTGGAAGAAAAAAAATATTTTAAATCCAATATATGCATTTTCTAATATATATCACAATTTAAAACCTTAACTTATATATCACCTAGCCCCAATCTTCAAAACACTCAATCTCAACTACTTTTTTTTTCAATCTGTAACATGAATGAACAAAAGTTAACATAAAATTCAGCCCTTTGACAAAGACTGGAAATAAGTCGGTTAAATAACCTGGGTCAGAAAAAATAAATGCGGGAAAGCTGATATTAGATGCTTCTTCCGCATCCAAACGGTCAGCCATTTTGCTATGACGTATCACCATCTGATTGGTCGTTCAAATCGGAGGATCCTCAGGTCCAGGCCAGTTGGGACATCAATCAGGTTTTGACAGTGGCAGCCGTCACAGAGTTCAGTTAGCGTTGACAGAGAGAGGACAACAGTAGATGAGCAGGACACAGTCCAGTCCCAACTTCACCCTAGTGAATTTTTCTTCAGGACTTTTCTCTAACTTCCAGTCAAAACTTGTGCACACCTCGAATCACCCAATGGTTTAAAAACTTCCTCATTTTCCTAGTTTTTGTTTGAGAGCTTCTTGTTTACGAAACCCATCGTGGGTCTTGTCTTCTTTAACAAAGGGGAAGCTGCTTGGCTATCGACGGCAAAAACAGTGGTAGGTCCCCATTGACCGTCTAGATGAGAGGGATATATTTCTCTCTAATTATAAAGACTTTTGAGATCACGTTTGAGATCATAAATAAAATGGCCTGTGTGGGAGTACAAGGAAAGAGGGAAGATAGCCGGGTTAAAAAACAACCCCCTTGGTAAACAAGTGTCAAGTCTTCATTCTCCCCTAGGGGATTTATCTTACTAAAATCGGTTTAAAAAGCGGCTATATGTGATGATCAGGGGACAATTCTCACCAAGGTGGTCTCGGCACTAGTTGTTCTAGGGGTTCTCGGACCTATCTTTCCTCCCCGATCTATTCCGTACGGATTTTTGCCTCTGGATCCTGTCTCCTGTGTGTCCTTACCACTCATCCAACAGGATAAAACGCATCACAACATATATATAATAGTGAGCGTGAAAAAATCCGAGTAAGAGATGATAAAAACTACTTACTCTGAAGTCGATGGCGGTATCTGAAAACACAAAACACCACGTTTGAAGAACAAGAGAAAAATATAATTAATTCCGATATTAATTCAATTTAATTAATTTTGACTCAAACATAATTAATTCAGTTATTTAAATGGTCATTCAAGAGAGTGGGCTACAATATCTGGATAGCACAGCTTCAAGTCTTTGTACTATGTAACTATGGGACCTTGTAGTTTCACCAAAATAAAATAAGTTTTTACAATATAGCGCTGTATAGTTTAAAAGGCGATTTTGACGCTACTTTCTTTATAGCTAACTATTTCTACCGATTTTGTACTCTGCAAGAACACAAACTATAATACATGACTCATTATTGGTAAAACCTACCAGCCATTTCACTACTTCGATCTCCAGACAGCTTTACTATTGTATTGGACTTCTGAGGGTGTGCATTTATTGAGAGGAATACAGGGTGAGGAAGCTATGTGGATAAGCTTATTTACATAGATTTAACAAGTTAATGAATTGACTAATGCTCGTATGCAATGTAAATTAAGCTAAAGGTTTGTAGAATACTTTTATTTGAATAAAATTAAAATCAGTCACAATTTAAAAAAATATATAATTTTCAATATAATAATCCCTTTTATCAATATATATTTTAACAGGACATGCTAAAATAGAGTTTAGGGTATTTAAAACAGTCAAATTTTATAAGGAGTTAGTTTATAATATTTAAAAAATAAATTTTATTTACTTCTCCTGACGAAGACAAAAGATATTTGTCGAAACGTTGAGAAAATAAAAAACTCTAACTGGCCGAAGTGTATTTTTCATATAAATATGAATGCCGGCCAGGCAGCCTCTATCTTTACGATTATATATATATGTTGTAAAAAAAAAGATATACTTCTGATTTTGATTATCTTGAGGATTATGCTATGGAATTATTTGCTGGTTCTTTTTAGTACTAAATGGTATTAGTAATACAGTCGTGGCAAAAATCTTGAAAGTATAATAATAAAAATAGTTTTGATTAGAAATTGCTTTGAGCTCTGAAGGAATATATATATAAAAAACAATTTGATAAAAGTATTGCCTGATTTAAGGCGTGAGAATAAAAACATGAAAAACTTATTTACATCATTTACAAAAAGTTTGAGCCGGCCATCGGGAAACAACAACAATATGTTATATAAAGGGAATTCGCGACATCTGGTGGTAGATTTAACAGAATATTTGAATCTATGAAATAATATTTTTACATAACATATATATATATTGTTTTGAAAATAGAGAAATTCCTGAAGATATTATTTATTTAAAATGCATATATTGGATCAAAAATGTATTTACAATATTTCAGGTGACTGAACGCTATCCTTTGTCAAGGTACAGCGCATTTCTATAAATATTGCGTTATATACTTCATGGACAAAACTTATGAAAGTTTCATAATTTAAGCATTAGACACTTCTTATTTGCTTATATAATGACGGATTTTCCATACATGTAAACATTCGAACGTTCTCTTAAAAAATATATAATCAAGTGATTAGGGTTGAACACGTGTCGAAAATAAGGTTTAACGTGCAGTCATTAGAGTATAGTAGATCATTCTATACCAACTTGATACCTTACCAAGGATAAAGAAATCAATGGCTACAAGGCACCATCTGGATGACATATCACGAGGAAGAGTGATCTGGGGGATCGAAATGGGGCGACCACAGCGGGAAGTCGCCAAGTTGTTCGACGTGTCTGAAAGCGTGTAATGCAGTCTCTGGAGTCGATTCCAAACTACTGAGACTTGTCGCTGGAGGAAAGCTGGAGACAACCACAAGGTGACAACCCCGAGTGACGACCGATACCTGGCTCTAACAGCCAAACGTTCACAGCAGATGTCAGCCCGCCAACTCTCCCTGGCGTTCCAATGGTCACTGGCAGAATTGTACCCGGTAAACGGTCTCACGAAGGCTTAAAATACAAGTCATATTCTCTACGAAGCCTGTGATAGGCGTTCCTTTGACCCCACTCTAGAAGTGGCGCCGCCTTGCATGGTGCAGAGAACACGTAAAATTGGGACCATGGCTAATGGAGTCAGGTTCTGTTCTCATACGAATCTAGGTTCAGCATGAATAATTATTTCCGGCACTCTTCATTTAGAGAGAAGGGGCACACGCTACCACCCCTCAAACATCGTAGGGAAGGATGACTATGGCATAAGGGGCGTGATGGTCTGGGCAGAGACGTGTTCGACGGCGCAACTCAATGCCCAGCGAAACCGGGACGAGATCCTAGAACCCTATGTCCGGCTTTTCCGAGAGGCTGTAGGCCCATGTGTTTATGGATGACCGGCCGGCGAGGAATGGAATGGCCGGAAAGGTCCCCCGACTTCAATCCCAAGAACATGCTATCTGAGGAGGAGGGGCCCCCGCCAAGAACCACTCAGGACAACTGCTCTTGAACAGGAATGTGCTTTAATCGCAAATGAACTCCTGGACATCCTTATTTCCAGCATGAGGCGACGGTGCAAGTGTTGCTTGGCAGTGAGGCGTGGTCATTTTAGTCCCCTATTAGTCCCGCTGATACCTGGGATTTCTAAAAGTGGAAAGTCTTCAAAGTCTCCGATTTTTTTTTTGAGACAGGGGTAATTTTGTTCACGCTTGGTTATCTCGTGTGTCCTCAATAAAGGTCAATGCGTATCAAATATTTTTCAGAGTTATTGTCTGGATCCCGATATACATGCTAAAGGTACAGCTTCCTTGATTTTTGTCCAAGAGTATATATACAAGTATATATGTATAAATGCAATAAAGGTATCGACATCTCTATTAGGCGTAGGGATACATTGTATCTATAAAAAGGAAATATCACCTCTCCCGTCAAAATAGAAGCAAAAACTATGCGCCATCTATTATGACAAAAAATGTGACCTTTTTATAGATCAATATCCTACCGGGAAAATTTCCAGTCTTATCGATTTACCTCGTTAATTCAATATCCACAAGTATTGTTATAGAAACAATAACACTGTACACTAGCTTAAATTAATGACTGCTTCACTCAATATTTTGACTGGTAGCAATATAATGACATATTTGGAAGTGGAGAGAAATATATAAACAGGATTATATTGCCATTTGTGACACGTAACTTTAGAAATAAATCGAATATCCGAATACAGGCTGCTGTCTTGCCCTCCCTAGGATCATACTTTATTTATAGAAACTTGTAAAGATCGGTTAAGTGACCTTGGCGGGGATTTTTAAAATTCAAATTTCTATTATATATATATATATATATATATATATATATGTCGTAAAAAAAGATTTTAGGTACGTTACCAATTCATTCATGCAGTCGTGGATTGAAGTGAAATGATAACTTTTATATTCAAAATTGTATTTTTTTTAATGATTATATTTTAAGAACAAAAAGTTTGCATACGTACAATTTAATAAAAATAATCTAAGTATATACAAAAAACATCTTGGGTTGTACTCCTTTTGTTAAGGATTTTAAAAAATTAACTCTGTGTTAATTCTATGATTATTTAAATTATAATTATATTAATGAATAATAAAAATCATATTTTTATTATGTCATATATATATATATTATATTGAGAGAGCAACCCGTTTGACATTTAGAATTCAAGAAGAATCCTTTTGAAATAAGGATAATCAACAAAGTGTCAAAAATACTTAAAGGAGACTATAGATTTAAATGAATTCGTCCATAAGAAATTTGCAGACAACGTACTTCAGTGCTACAACTTGGAGAATGAAAACAAGGGCAGAGCACCAAGATGGAAGGTGTAATATCTTTTGTTTATTATTTTTATTGAAGAAAGATATATCTGTTGTATATATATTAATTAATTGTTCCACAGAGTGTGTGTAAGCTCACAGGTAAATAGGCGCTAACCGAAACAGAAAAAAGTTCCTTTGTTCAATATTAGTTTCCCTTTTATATTTTGTTCTCTCTCTTGTAAATCAATAAATATAATGTTGAATTAATAATTATTGGAATCAGTTTCATTAAAAATATTCTAAGCAAAGTCAACAATATCTCTATAAAAGACTTATTTATTTTTTAATTAAATCAACAAAGTGCAACATACCAAATAAATATTACAAATCTTCTAAACTTATTTTACATATTTAAAAAAACAACAACAAATACATTGGTCAATGGTCAAATCTATTTAGAGCTTTCATATTATATTACAGAAGGATTGGTGTTTGATAACCACAATAAATGGTCTGAATTACTAGAATATACGAAGGGGTGAGAAGCCACTTGTTCAGAATAAAGTAAAATGCGATGGCCGAACTCAGAATTGAAAATGACACCTAAAAGGTCTATAGATATAAATATACAAAACGACGTATTCAAGCAAGAAAAAATATTTTAGAGAATATTTAGAACCTTTACAATGCGTTCGCATATTTTAGCCCCATATTACCTTTTAGTTTTACATAAAACTACTTCTTAAAAAGAAGCCTGCATGGTTTGCTAAAAAAGTAAAGAGTTGGTTTTATTTTGAATGACAAATTCAATAAGGAATTTTAATATTTTCACCAGAAGTGTTTGAACTTCAGAATTTAAAAAAAATGTTCACAAAAAGAATACTAGTTGAAGACAACCCATATCCGTTACTAGACTAGGTTGACAAACTACAGCTGGATTGGCTTGGGAATATCTTATTGTAGTTCAACTGACCTACCAACTGCGTAAGAGCAAAATTCCAATTTTTGCAAATTGTAAACCAGATCTTAATATTGTGTAGGACAGAGTTGGAGGACCATGTGCCAACCAGGTATTTATAGATTCATAGAATTTTACCGTTTCTCTATTATATACATCTAGTAGAACCTCCACCAGCTGACACTCCACTAGACACCTTTCAACAAAGGAGAGTTTTCAGCACCATAATTGCTGTTTTAACCAATTAGCTGTTCTCTGGTAAGAGGACAGGTTTCTAAAGGATACTTTGGCTCTACAACTAGATGTCTTTTAGAGAGGGTCTACTGTATATTAAAAAAAATCACTATAAAGATAAATATCATTAAAATATATGCGTGTTTCTACGATGCATTAGTGTGCCATCGGTTATAAGAAATTTAACTATTTCTGACGCGTATGATTATTATTATTATATATATTTTTTCAATAAATAAATTTTCTACTGCCCTTTCTGCAATGATAAAATAATAGGAGGGCTGATGAGCCAGGGGCCCTCCTATTATTTTATCATTGCAGAAAGGGCAGTAGAAAATTTATTTATTAAAAAAAAAAGTAAAATAATCATACGCGTCAAGAAGAGTTCAAATATCATTTAAATATATATATATGTGTGTGTGTGTGTTAACTGAAATGATGCACCAACCTCCAAATTGGTGTTTCAAGTAGTGCGGGGTGACAACAAGGGAATCTATGAGCTTTCTCCTGTTCCTCAACCTGCGCCCACAGCCCCAGATTGAGGTAGGGAATGACTCTTACACGGCCAACTTACCACATAGCTGAGCAGTCGAAGTTCACCAGGAGGAACTTGTTGCAATTTGTGTTGAAGGAATCAGCATACTGCGACAACAACAACACACCCATGTCATCCATACTCTTCAGTTCATTTAAACAAAGACTAAAATTTACGACCTTTCGTTCCCTGGCCGATACACCTTTTAGGTCTACCAGACGTAAGGTGAATGTTCGGTAATCTACCACATTGGCGGTTCGATTCTGGGCAAGCCCGCTTTTGTTTTTGTAGACCGAAGATAGCATTTAGCGGTTCTAGTCACAGCCATAAAATAATTAAGTATTTACGACCAGATAGAAGCTAGTTGAAGACTGTGTGTATTGTAAGAGTTCGTTAGGATGGTATTTATGTGTTATAAAGGCACCATCACCTTTAAAAAAAAAGCATGAAATTAAAGAAAATTTGATAACCTTTGTGCGGAGATTACTGGTTAAACTGATTACTGGTCCTTATACAATCTTTAAGAAAATGAAAGTCAAACTTGGTAATATAGTTTCTCTTTATAGCCCTCAGCAGTACAGAAGTAGGTAGCTAGTATTTCGTTACTCACTTCCTAAAGAGTTTTCCATTTTGAAGTTAGCGTACCACTAAGATCTCAAGTTATATAACACAAGGAAGAGGCTATTCATTTTGAAATAGTTTTATTGTTTAAGGTGACGCTTCTATATATCGTTTTTCATTTGTTCACATATACATGCATTCATTTTTTGGCTTAAAATTTTCATTTTCGTCCATTGCCGCACACAAAGGCCACATTAAAATTTGATGGATTCCAAAAGAGCAATTGACAAAGTAGCATTTATCCCGCGACGTGTGACCGCTGGTCTGAAAGATGTGTCCGTCAAGGACAACGGCTGCTTACGTTGTTTGTGTGGCCACGTAAGTATAAATCGAAAATGGAGATTCTGTTCGAACCCGTGTGCCGATTTGATCATCCTAATACAGCAACGACACAACTGTGTTAAAAAGGTAAAGTTTTGCATGTGAATATCCTCCTCCAAAATTATGACAAACAATGACAAACAGGACCTGTATTATCAGAGGGAATTTTTATTTACGTCTGGTCAAATACTTCAGCGTCGTTATAATAACGCAACCACTTGTCAATATTGATTCAGTCAGCCCCTCTTCAAACAAGTCGAGGTCTCACTCCAAGTTTTCTCCACTCCTTCTTTGGGTTAACTGTCTGAAGGACAGATGGTATTGGAATTTTTGTTTTTAATCTACTTGGTTTCGAGGTGATCTCAACCCTTATGTCCTTCATTACAGAAAACGTTTAGAAAATCGAGATAAATTCTTTCAATATCACTAGGGATATTAGGGATGAAGCAGTAATCTATAAGTCTTCGATAGGTGGTCCTAAACATAAGACAAGGAAATCCAGCAATTCTATTTCGACGGTTACCTGCAATGCAATGTTTTCTACGCCAGATGTAATTGCTTCCAATGTCTGTATTGAAGATAACGGGTTCCTACCTCCACACCACGAAACGGCCGTCTCAGCTCGGGACAGATGAAGGAACATCCGGCGTAGGCAGCGTCTACATGTAGCCACAGCCCCTCCCTGCGACAGACAGGCCCTAGCTCCCGCAGGGGGTCGTAGGCACAGCTCCCCGTAGTGCCCAATGTAGCGCAACACTACACACACGTACACAGTTACCACAGCATTCTTTGAAAACTGTGTCCCGACTAGCTATCTTGAAAAAGAACAATGGTATTTCTATCAAATCATTAAAAAAAAATACATTCGCGTTCACATTTTTAAAGTCATTATCATTAATCTTATCTTCGATTCTATGGACGGCCATCAGTCATCGCCAATTTTCTTGCATCATCTTTTTGAATTTGAGATTTGATAGGACATTGTCCAGATTTTTATTGTTAATCCAGGATGTTACAGATCGTCCTATTCTCAGCTATACATCCCTCCCCTTCTGCGACCCTCCATATATTCAGTAAAATAAATTAAAACTATTTTTTGATGCGTATGTTTCTTTTTAAAATCGAACAAATTTCAAGGACCTTATAGCAATGATTAAGGTAATGGTAGGGCCTGGCTCAGTTGTGAACTCTCCGAAGTTTCGTCAGTTTTATCTACCATATCGCTGTAATATTTCATAGGGCTGTTTTGCTTTTCTATGATATTATTGATTCATTCAGTTAATTTTCGCAAGAAGATCATTGACATTTTCAGTCCAGCCAACATCCATTTTAAAGTTAGGATGTTCCAAAATTATTGAAAAGAAAAATACAGGTACAGTAAAATCTAAAGATGTTACTGCCAATATATAATACTAAATATCAGCAAAAGTTGTTTTTAAACATTAAAAACGATACATTTAGTCGTAAACGTTTCATTGATCATTTGGTGTCGAAATCCCCGATTGGCTACCTCCTAATCCCATATGACGGCATTAATGACACAGACGGCGCATGCCCGAAACCACCATTTTAAACGCCCTCTTTGCAATACAAGGAAGGGGTCCAAAACTCCTCAGTTTTTTTAAAAACACCTTTCAAAATGAACTTTATTTTCACAAAGGTTAATAATTCAAACATATTTAATATTTTGATTTAGTTATTTCTTAAATTTTTATGATGCAAATGTGCAAATATTCTAGTAAATAAATAAAGAGGGCCAACCACACACAACAGCTGACGAAAAACGAAAAGCTCTCAGCATTTGTATTTCAAGCTATTGCTCCTTGGCAACTTTTTACAATCGAAACAATCAAATAGAAAATTTTCTTGAATATGTTAAGGAAATATTGACTACAACAGGTGACAGGTTGCCAATTTCACATCAAAATAACAATACAAGTCCAGGAAGTAGAAAGGAAAAAAAATTTTTGAATATTCATTAAGATTTCAAACTTTTTTTTATCCAATACACACAGATGATTATAGAGTCGTTGAGTTTTCCTTAAACGTCAACTCTATTATATTGAAAGTAGAACCCGACTCAAGAGACCGCCTTTGAAAACAAACGCAACCTTTGGTCGGGTAGTGGTCTCTTATTGAAGGTTGGCTTATGTAGGTCGCTCACAGGAGGTTTTCTGTCATCTTAATAAATTATTTAATACATCTGCAGGATATTCAAAAAGTGTGCGGTATCAAATTGCAGGTCAAAGTCCTCATATCCTATAAACCAGAAAACCCCAAAGAATGAACATATATTGATGAAATAACTACCATGGATTTCATCATCTAATCTGTAAAAAAATATAGCATTCCACCAGGCCAAAGACTTAGTTGATCAGCTTATATAGTGAACACAATTTATAGAAATTTATGGTAAAGGTATTTAGAGGAAACTATAAACAAAAGCTTATGGAACTGCGCGCGCGGACACCCCCCCCCCCCTTTTGAAGGGGGCGAATTCGAGGTATTAAAGCAAGATCTAGCCTATACTATTATTAGGTTCATACTGACTATTACAGGACATTCTAGCTTTTATGTTAAGGTACTTACGAAAATAGGAAAGAGTCCATTCTGTTTGTCTTCCTGAAAGCAACAAACAAAAAGTTTTAAGATTTAGTGTTCAAAAGACAATAAAATTGGAATATTTTAGACTTGTAATTATAGTGAAATTTAAAAAAAATGCATTTTCATATGTGATTTTTCTAGCCATCGAAAAAAATATGGTCCACAGGTTTGACAAAGCTGATCTTAAAATTTTTACCTTCCTACATTCAGTTGTAAAGAAGTCAACAGATCGTATAGGATCAGTTAAAACAGATTGTTATCATCCAAAATTATTCTATTAATATATTTGAATTTGAATTTAATTTATTCTATCAATATATATATATATATAATCAAAATGGCAAGCTTTTAAGTTTTAAAAACTTTTTAACGTGACTATTATCCTTTATTTTCATATGGTAATGAAGAAACCCTTTTGCTGAGTGATGGGATATTTTATATAGAATGCCTCAATTCACCAAGATAGGTTTAAAATAATCGTGCATTGCGTTTAAACGCGGCAGGTTCCAATACTATTGGGACTAACACACGGCATCAATGGTATTTATTCCATCACCAGGCTGTAATGTTCAGACAACACAAGAACCTACAGGACATGCAACAACTGTCCTGGTGTGGAACTAACACCTATCCACATATTCTCATGCCCATCAATGGCCGCAGCCTTGCAGAAAATTCACATGGACCCAGAGCAGTAGGTTTACACACACAAGATAGTGGACATTGCGACTGCTGTGATAAGAGATGCATGAGGACATCAGAGGCTCTTCATTGGGCACGACAACAACAACCAGGCTGAAAATTAGCTAGAACCTGCAAAGAGGCTCTTAACTCCGATTTTTCATTACCGTAACTATGATAAAAAAAACTTGGGACCATAATGAATTCAACAAATTAATCCTCTGCATCAATATTAAGGTGAAAACACGAGGCTTTCAGGAATTAAAAAAACTTATTTCTCTGGAAGCCTGATATTTTTCATCTTAATACAATAATGAATTATTCAGAGCACATATTTAGCTGTTAATAGCAAGTAAACTACTTCCCTCTCATCAAGCCTCTTCAGGCCTAGAAACTTGTCCCGTATAAATGACAATTTGGCCAAAGTTACACCTTCTTACAGGAGACCCTTGGGAAACGCTGGGTTAAACCAGTAGGCTATATAATATTTGGTACGTGGCCTACACATATGGAAATGTGAAATCGACAAAAGTATTTAGTCTAATAATTTTAATAATAAGTAAAAATGGGACCTTTAGTAGGAACAGGAACTTATAACACAAACATCCTAACATAAACCTGCGATATGGAAATAAAATCTACTTAATACTTCGCAGTAGCATCGTCATATGCCACCAAGATCTCTTTAGAGCCTTGGGACAGAAACCTAAGTGTTCACCATTCATCAATAAATAATCCACTTAGGACTTCAGTCCACAGTCGTACAAGAATCCCAGGACCTACCTCGACGGCCTTGGCCAGAACGTTGCCCCTCAATCTACACCTGCAGTCAGTGTCCAGTTTCCGCAGCTTCACAAGGCCGATCAGTGCAGCTTTCTCCATGCACGAGTGCGTCTGAAATTGCACAGAAGCCATTAAGAACAATCGAGGAGGATTAAAGAAAATTAGAACATAGGCGTGCAAAGAGAAAATCTATGGTTAAATAATGCAAATAGCTGTGTGAATTAAAATTAATCTAATATCAATGGTCTTTGTCAAAACAATTCGTAATATTTTACAGTGTGATGAATGTTTTTGTACTTTATTTTGAATAATTTTATTAATGGCGCTATTAGATACCATAGCAAACACATTAAGGGCATTTGATAAAAATGTGAAAAAAAATATTAATACACATTGTTGATGTTTAAAAAAAAAGGTGGCTGATAATTTGGTGAAACAGTTAGTGCAAGATTTCTTAAAGCTTAAATTTTAATTTCATCCTTTTTGACTTTGTGTGAGTAACAAGGCCGCATCCAAAAGGATAAGAGATTTCCGTTGAAGTACAGCAACGACATTTAGTAGTGTCAGTGTAGCAAGCAGCCAAAATAGTATATTAGATTTTGGTCGAGTCTTTTACAATTTTTATATAATGAAAATAGTGCCATCTTTTATCATATGTTAGTTTGAATTTGAATGAATACCCAAGTCAGTCGGTGGGACGTTGACAAATATAGACGCTTAATAAATGGAAGAGGATATTCATATGTGCCAAATTCATCTAAAAGCACTGATACCGGTTTTGTAAATTATATAAATCGATGCTATGAAATAGATATTTTGCCCTTGACATGAAAGTACAAATACCTGCTCGGGAAGCACTCTTATCTGTACAGTGCGACAGCTATTTGAGAACACACAATATAGGTGCAACACTTTCCTGTGTTATAGTAATTTTTTTTCTGTTGCAGGTAGACATGACAGAACCTACTCATACACAAGAAATAAAGAGGCATGCAGTTATTGTCTTCTTAGCTGCAGGACACACCGATTCAGAAACGGCTGCATTCTTGAAAGTTGCCCCATCATTTGTTTTCAAAGTTCGGAGAGAATTGGGAGCTGCAAAGAGTGATGTGGCGGAAGTTTTCCAAAGGAAACGACATTGTCGACGTTTTGACAGTATCAGGACTTCAGACTTTATAAGCTGTGTACAAGCTGCCATCAATGAAGACCCTGGGAAGTCGATGAGGGCGCTCGCCAGAGCTGCAGGTTGATTAGGCTACCTACCATTCGACGTGTGGTTCATGATGACCTCCGTCACAAATCAAACGTGGTGCGGAGAAAACAGTTCGTATTCGAAAAACCAATGTGAACCGCTTGACCAGAGCCAAGCGCCTTCTAAACAAGCCTAAACATCCCGAGATGACAGGAATGATCTAGTTTTTATCAAACGAGAAGATCATAATCATGTCCCGCCTATGTAATCACCATTTATACAGATGAATCCCAATCGTCAGAAGGAGTTCGGGCTGGAGTTATCCTGCCTCCTTCCCATCAAACAACTCCACCGTAAAACTACGAAGATTGCCGCTACCCTGAAACTTCTGCTCTCAATGCTTCAAAATATCAAATATGGATTTAACTCAACATAATTCTGACTAGCCATGATTATATTCAATACAATGGTATTGAAGGAAGACCCAAAGTTCCCCAATCGCCAAGGCGAAGATCAAACCGTGGACCACCTCTTCACCTGCCCAACCTTTCAATACCAAAGATTACTGAAGACGCCCGTTTAAGGGATCACCAACCTTAGACCAGAATCTCTAGAAAATCTTCCAAGAAATAAAACTGCATGGCGCCACCTAATGAATTGGAAATCCACTGGCATTGTTAATAAAACAAAGACTTAGGTCAGAAGGACAGCCCGGGTAGTTGCGATTTCTGTACGGTTCAGGAACCAGTGTTAACTATATAGTAATATGTACCTACCTGTTCGGAACAGTAGGCCACGAGTCTGTTGAGGTTCTCTCCCCTAGAAGCCCCGGGGTGGCACTGGGCCAGGTGGTTGAGGGCCTCGTGTCTGGCGGCCAGCAGGGCCAGGAGAACGCACTCACTGGCAGAGCCCTGATACCACACAGCTAGAACCACGGCATGGAGATGAGAGGAATATACCTACTTGGATCACTCCTCCTCCTTCGCTCTGCTCATCCTGCATGAGGAACTCTTTAGGGAGTCCGATCATCTTGCCTGGACAGTTACGTGCACTCAACAAAAAATTCGGAATTTAATGTAATCACTGTCAATGTGCCTTAATTGCTCTGTTGTTGCCGCTAGAGCGAAAGCAGTTACTCTGAAAAGTTTTAATAAACCATATTTAAAGACTCAAATATGATCAATTAGCGAGTAATTTTTACATCGAAATGTAATAAAGCTATCTTAGCGCGATTGTTTCTTCTCTAATAATGTTAAAATCTACTGCCCTTTCTGCAATGGTAAAAATATTGGAAGGACCTGCATCATCAGTGGCGAGCCGCGCTAAAATACTTTACAATTCTACATACGATTGTTAAGTTATCTAAACATTTACAGAGATTTGAACTTTATAACCTATATAAAACATGAAGAACAATGGAATCAATTTTGAAATGTATATCATTCGTAATGATTTTATTTTAGAAAAGTGTTTCACAGATAATTTTAAAATATTTAAATTAACTACCCCAGATTATTTTTCGAATAAAATATCTTAATTAAATTTTTAGCTTTGTGTGTGCGTATATTTAAAATCTTAATTCCACGAACATAATCTGAAGAATTTTTTTACATGTCGCCTTCCGAGAGCTCTTTGCCCTTTCTATGCAACATCTCCCGTTACAATTAAGAAAATATTGGAGTAAAATGGTAGAGTAATGTTTACAGTGGCCATCCAGTAGGAGTATAAGCTTGGGAAGTAAAATATGGATATTTCATAAGTAATGGGAATGATAGAAGAGGTTATAATAAGATTATGGGAGGTAGGGATTCTCAAAATACTCAAATAAATATGTACTCTTATACATATGTACTCAAATACAAATGAGGAAAAGGACTTTGCGAGACGTGTCCTAAACAAATCTCTTAGAGAAAAAGCCCAATAAATATACTGGAATGTCAAAAATATACCTAAAGAAGGGCCTCGAACAACTGGAATAAATAACCGCATGGACGCAAATATCCGACCCTACTAACTCGAACCCGAATCACTGATTCTATTTGAAATACGAGAATTCATGGCGATTAATTTCTTCCGATAAAATTGGAAAACGAGCTTTCAAGTCCTAAGATTTTTTTCACCGCTTCAATACGCTAAGACAGGTCTTAAAGATAGCTATACTTGAAATATATATTCAGAAATAATATAATTGAATAAAATAAATATTTGCAGAGTTTCTTTATTCAGAAATTGGGAGGCAATCTTTCACGCGGTCGCGCTTCATCAGGCCACTGGCTCCGCAAAGGCGTGAAACATACATATAATAGAGATTCACAGAAATACATTTTAAAAATATTATATGTGTGTTGCACACCTTTGCGAAACCAGTGACCTGATGAAGTGCGACCGCGCGAAAGCTTGCCTCCCAATTTCTGAACAAAGAAACTCTGCAAATACTTTTATATTTATTTAATTCACTTAATCTCTAATATATACATCTAATTGATACTAATATAATAAGATCAAACTTATTAAAAACCAATTTATACGGATGGCTGATATACGAATGGAGAATAATAGACTTGACGATAGTGATGATTAAATCGAAATGGTGAAAAAGGTTAGCAATGAGATTCTATAGTTAATTTTTAAACCAGCGAGGCGAACAGATAGTATGATTTGTTTTAAAATCTCTTAGCAATTGAAAATTACGGCTTATAAAAAAGTTCTAGGGCTGGGATGATTGTTTAAGTAGATGGAAAAATTGTGTCCCGTTGTGTAGATGAAGTACAGAAGGTACTTACCAAGCCAGTTCATCACCACAATTTCCAGCTCTGTACCTGCCGGACTTGATTGCTGGAATAACCAAACATTTAGTTAAATCAATATTACATTTTGGTTAAACAGTTTCAAATTACTTCAAAAACATAATACAAGTAGTTGTACTTTAAGAGGAAGTAAATGGATGTTAAAATATATTTACCCTTTATAAAATTATTAAAATTCACATAAAACTAATCTTTTGGCTAACATGAATATAAGAAATAGTTTATTATAACTTTAACAAAGCACTTCGGTTAGTTCTGCATTTGCCAAGATGGTTGAAGCACTTTACCTCGTCTGCCAAATTGGAGATATTCAGTTATTAGATTGCGCTAATAACATATTGACAGGGTTCTTTTTGAACTATCCGTTATGAAAGTCATTTAATTCTTTAATTAGTTCTTGAACATAAAAGTTCAAGTCAAGGAAGTTCAGGTATGTTAAGACAAAACCAAGCTTTAAAGAATTTAAGATTAACGCAAGTTCTAACAATTTCTTGGATGGCTGTGTGTGCATGGGTTTGACGAGCTAAAAGGTTTTATCAAAATGTCGCATGCCTTCTAAAAATTAAATCTTGGTATGTTCTGTGTACTAACTTCTAAGCACAATACAATATAAAACTTCATATATAAACGAAATTTTCTTTTTAAATAAAAATTCTGTCCTTACTGCAATGGAAATACTGGAAGAGTTTGGCTATCAGTGGAACCCTCCTTAGATTTTTCCAATTTGATCCACCAGACAGTTTTTAGAGCTCTAATACTGTATTGGACGATTCTGCTTATAGATCCGACAATGAAGGTTGGAATATTGGTTATGGAATATTATCAAATAGTTCATCTAAAATACCCATTTCAAGAGTCTAGCATCAGTATCACTATAAAAGGAAGATCGAAAAATGCAATATAATAGCGGTATGGTAGATTAAACTGGCTGAAACTGGATAAAACCGCTGGAGGGTTCACCACTGATCAGCCAGGCCCTCCCATTAATTTTCCATTGCAGTAGGGGCAGTAGAAATTGTTTAATTTTTAAAAGAATCATACGTGTCTATAATAGTTTCGAATTTCCATAACAGATGTCGCGCTAATGCATCATAATATAATCAAACTATAGACATGAGCTTAGAGGACAGTAGAATTACATGTAAATATTTGCATTCGTCTCTTATAGGGTTCTGATGTTAAGGTCTTGTAGACGATAGCAACAGTTGGAAACCTCCAAGTCTTCTCCCACCGTGCAAAAACTAGCCGTCACATTAGGGACTAGAGAAATACAATCGTAAAGTTGTATTGATGATTTATGGAGGTAAACAAGCCAAGGGAAGTTTTCTACACGCGAAGTGCTCGTACAGATTAACACGTGGAAATGATTTGTTTTAAGCACCGAGTGTTTTTAAAATCTCGATGTGTAAATGCAAAATAAATTATCAATTTTAATGATTTGAGTAGTAATTATGAAAACTTCGGCATAATTTTGCTTGTGCAATGTGCACGAAAAAATATGTTGACTGTTTGATGGCATAAAGTATCGACATCATGTACTGTGGATGGAAACCTACATTGGGAAAGAAATGGTTCGACGGAGCAAACCTTTAGGGTCGACCTCATTTTTGAAGTCGTCTTTTGGAAATAGGTAGTTCGTTTTTTTTTTTTTTATAATATGGTAAACTTATAGAAACTTCGATAAGGCACAATTTGGATTATAGATTATATACACAAGGTAATAGGACCAAATCCAAATAAATAGTGTGACGTTTCGGTAACAGCGTCCTTACCATCTTCAGACTTTTTTTTCCAACACTTTTGTCTGAAGATTGTAACAATATGGTTTTGGTCTTATTACCTTGTATTTATAGAAATTTGTTTTAAAATTTGTTTTTTAAATTTATACTCTAGAAATTAAATATTATATATATACTATAAGACGTGGGTCACAGTTTTCACGGTAGAAAATCTCATTCCAAACAAAAACACTAGCCCTCAGTAATGTTCAGCTACATTTAGGTATTACGTACCCAGGAGAAGCCAATGCTACTGATGGCGTCCCCAATAAGACCGCCGAGCAGTGAAGGAAACGAAGCCCCAGAAGGGAAGTAGGCGTGGAAGTGCGGCGACTGCCAGTGGGCCACCTGCGGCATGATCGTGTCGTTGAAGTCCCTGAAGATGGTAGGCCAGGCATGGGGCTCAGCCGGCGGACTCTGCGGGAGCTGGCTCCGTAGAACTCCCGGCTTGTCCTTCGGCATCACCGGCCGCTGGTCCAGGTTTGTCACGTAATCGGCCACATACTCTACTGCCTCGCGTCCATATTGGCGGAATTCATCTGCGTCCATCTGAAATCAATCATTTAGGGTTGGATTTTTTTTCTATCAAGTATCATATTTATATATGGCGCGCTGTCATCTAAAATGCTCATTTGAGCGGTTAGGATATGCCTTTTTTTGTTTTTAATATCAGAACCTGACTTTTCACACACTAACACCACACACATCTGATCGTGCAAATAAAAGTTTCCAATGACGACATCTGTCTGAATATTGTCGCGTTGCAAAATAGCCGCAAGGAGAGGTAAACACGAACGGACTTTATTCTCTTTAACGGTCTACTCTAAAAGTATCTACGTGCATTTATAAAGCGCTAAGAAATAATTAAAAACTGTAAATCAATACAATATAAATATTATGTAAATAATTTTACCACGTTACAATATAAACAATTATTGATTTTAAATTATTCTAAAATTGGTCAAATAAACTTGATTAATCAAGAAAAGATAACCACATACGTACGTGAATGTTTCATATAGATTATCCAGAACAAAGACATACTGACTATATATAATTATTAAAGTTATTAATCTATCTAGACGCGGAAATGAAGGATCTGGAGAGCTGACCAAAGGCTGATTCACGATAATTCACAACTCCGGAGTTTTCGAATATTCATTAAATATTGCAGCGACCAATTGTTATAACACCCCCTCATATTCCATATATGGCCCCTAAACTTTTGAGCATAAAAAAAATAATACTATATTTTATGGGAAATTTTTTCCCCTTCAAAAATAACGTATAAAAGAGAACAAAGCATTTTGAGAGTATTTTTTTTAATATAAAAATATTTTAAAGTATTTTATTTGGTAATATTTTCTTATCACATTATCAAACTATCTCTAGGCCTTAATACAATGATAAAAATTATTAGGTGAGAGGGCTTGGCTCATCAGTGGTGAGCCCTCTCAGCGGTTTCGTTAAATTAAGCCCTAAACACCCCTATTCTGCCATATTTAGTAAATGCACGGTATTTAAAATGAATTTGCGAAAAGCGTTTAAAAATATAAATAAAATAAAAAAATTCAAAACGATTTTAAAATTTCTAATTATATATTCATTTCATAATTTTTAAATGCTCAGTATACAAGAAAAACCAATACAATAGTAGAGCGACCTGGCGAAACCGCTGAGAGGGTTCACCGCTGATGAGCCAAGCCCTTAATAAAATATATCCATTTCCGTGAGGTATGTAGATATAATATTGGACAATACTGTCACGTTGAAAAATAGACACGAAAGGAGAGGTAAACACAAGCTTTATTCTCTGTAAAGGTCTACCAAAAATTGTAGCTACGTGCATTTATATAGCTATGACACAATTCAAAACTATGCAAGATCCTTACAATCCAAAAATTATGTTAATAAATTAGCCCCGCTCTTTATAGCTTCATTAGGTTGTGCTAACCTAAATTAACAAGTCAAAACTAAATATTGTTTTTTTTTTGTTGAGTACAACTGCCAACAATCAGCAATGTGGGGAGATATGGTTTACCACCAAAGCTTTAGCATCAGTGAAAACATTTTCAAATTATTTCAAATTTGATTTTAGAAAGGTGGGAGCACTTGTATGCTCCGTTTAAAAACTTGCATAATTGAATTCAACAAATTTCCTTTACTAAATTCACTTGAAAATTATTGAAATATGGTAGATTAAACTAGCTAAACCGCTGGGAGGGTTCATGCAGGGTAATTGCAACAACTATATTGATAAATATAAGTTCTCAGGTCATATATTAACTAGCAACTTTTCTTTTTTAAATCCAGAATATCAAGAAATTTTAAATAAAGGGTATAAATATATACCTCAAATTAAACACAATTATAATAATACAATTAAATCTATATTAAAAGATATAGATATTTTCATAAATAAAACTAGTATAAGATACAGTATTCCAGAATTTACTTTTCTGGAATGGAAACATAATATTAAAAAGGAAATTATAAATTATTATAATAATACACTTAAATACACAAAACCCAATTCAGACATTCCTTCTTTTAAAGAAAATATAATTAATTTACAGAAGGACTATATTATCACTCCTATAGATAAATGTTCCAATAATTTATCTTTAATTTGTAAAAATCTATATCACGATATACTAAAAAAGGAAATTGATAATAATCATAAATACACTTTTGCTAGAACTACAGGCACAAAAATCAAAAAAGACATCAAAAATGTTGAAAATTCACTAAAAATTTATAATAACCACAAAAATCCAAACATACCAAAGTTCTATATAATTCCTAAACTACACAAAAAACCTATTTCTTTCAGAACAATCACATCTGGTATAAATTCAGTCATAAAAAATATTGATATACAATTAGCCTCAACACTACAATTTATTATAAATAAATTAACTAATAAATATAATTATAAATTTATCGACTCAAATAAAAAAATCATTAATTATTTAATGAACAATTGGACAAACATTGAAACAATACACACATTTGACTTTGAGGACCTATATTCTAAAATAAATTTAAGAGATCTAAATAATAAAATAACCAATTTATTTAATGAATTCATTAATGACAAAACTTTCTACATTAAAATTATTCATAACAGATATAAAACATTTAAATTAGATCTTAAAACAGCAAAAACTCTACTGGAAACATTTTTAAATTTTAACTATATAGAATTTAAAAATAAAATATATATTCAATCAGAAGGCGTTCCCATGGGTACTTCTTCTAGTCCGTTATTAGCAAATTTAATATTGTTCTGGTACGAAAGAGAATACTTTCTACAAAATAATATTAATTGGCAAATATTCCGATATGTAGATGACATAATAATATTTAATAATCCACTGTTTAAAAAATTAATACCTGAAATTTATCCTAAATACTTGAAACTTAAGAACAATGAAAAAATTTATAGAAACAAAAAAGTTAACTTTTTAGACTTGAATATAGACCTTACAAATAGTGCTGTTAGAGTTTATAACAAAAAGAGTAATTATAATTTCAATATTATAAAATACTGTAATATGAATTCTAATATATCATTAAATTGCTGTAAAGGTATATATTATGGTCAGTTTCTAAGATTTTATAGAATAAATAATATATTAGATAATTTCATAGAAGATGTTAAAAATTTAAACATGGAATTTATTAAAAACAAATTTAGTATCAAACAAGTAAAATATTTCAACAGTATATCAATTATAAAATATTTAAAAAAAAATAAATGGAAATATCCATTTATGAAATCAACTTTCTATAATTTCTCTTAATATTAACTAATACAAATTTATAACCTTTAACAGTTAATTAAACTTTGATTAAATAACTGATTAAAAGATTTTTTCACAAGATTTTTAAAGTGTTAAAGTATATAGTTCATTTTTGTTTAATCTCCAATTTCTGGGGAGGAAAATGGAAGTTAAATAAAGGTGAATTTGCACAATTAATAGCTTTATTAAACTCTTATAATTTGCCTTTTTAAAGGAATATTAAAAGATGAATAAGTGTTAAATCAGTTATTTTGATATAACTAGCTGTAAAGATTATAAAATTTAGCTTTCTTCCTTTAACTATTTTTCCTTTCTTCTTTAATTTTCTTGTTGTTCAAAAAAATTCTGAATAAATGGTCTAAATTTGAAATATGGGGGGACATTCCCCTCCCGCGACATGTGTGAGCCAGAAATAGATACTCACAATGGAGGACGCAGCGGCCGAGGTAGGTTTGTATCTGTTATATATGTTCATTTAAATATTTCACTGAAACAACTTAATATTAACACATAAAATCCGGTTTAAAGGAGATCTATGACATAATAAAGAAGGGGTTGAAATGTCGCTGGAATTTTATCTGATGATCCCCGTTCCAGCAGATCTCTTTTTCCAATTTATTTCAATTTAAAGTTTTTTGTGTATGTCTGGTCTACCATTAGGGTTTCAAAACATAATATCCAAACTTATAACAAATGTTAATTCATACTATAGATATATTACTAAATACAACTATTTATAATCATATTATAAAATAAAAAAACCTTTAAAAATCTTTAAAAAAAAAAAAAAAAAGGATAAAATATAAAATCATAAAAATATATATATATATACTAACAATCTTATCTACCTTCTTTATAAAACTCTTTTTTGTTTTTTTTTTCTTTTCCTTATTATTAGTTTGATTAAAAGTGCATGGTTCTGTCTTTCTATCTTTTTTCTAACTATTATATATATTATCTCTTCGATTATTCTATATATAGGATTAGAGTATGTCTGAATGACGTGTAAAAGCCGATGTAATAGACGTTACTTTGTTAATTTTTTTTATTGTTATTAATTATAATTATATAATTAACTTGAGGATGTAATAGAAGTAAAGGATTTTTTTTTTCTCTCTCTATCTACAAATTAATAACATTTTACAAAATTTTATAATTTGTATTTAAATGATCATAATAGTGAAGATAATCTTAATACAAAACTGGACTATAAAATTAAATAACTATTTATTATTATAATTAATTTAGATTTAGCTTGCTAATCTAATCAAATCTAACTGATATAAGTTATCATTATTATCAGTTTGCTCCTTAAGTTTTTAAAATTAGAATCACTGTTATAATTTTGTTATATAGTTTCTACACTATATATATATATATATATTTTTTTTTCCATTGCAGTAAGGGCAGTAGAGAGAAAATTGTTTAATTTTTAAAAATAATCATACGCGTCTAATAATAGTTTCGAATTTTCATATTGGTTAACGTGGAAGGTATTGGGACATATTATTCCGGATGTTATCTATATTAATAAAATGCAAATTTCATAAGTGTACATCACTAAAAACTTTCGTTACAATGCATCAATTTCAACCAAATTTTCAACATTTATGTAAAACGAGATGGAGCAGGTTTTGCTTAACATCAAAATATTTTTCCCTAACATTAACATGCGTAACTTCGCTGTTATCGATTAAATACAAAAAAAATCAACAGAGTTAATTTTATTTATATATAAATACAAAATTAAATTTCAACAGAGTTAATTTTTTTACATACTAGCTAATAATTTCAATCTAAAAAAATATTCAAAACAAGCAATTTCAAGATAACACCATATGTAAAACAGTCGGCCAAGAAAACAAATAACGTGTAATATATATATAATATAATAAATAAAATCTTAAATATTATTTATCAAAAGTAAGATTATCTCAGGATGACACGGCAATTTATTTGAGACAAGAATAATGATACAATTCCAAGGCGAAGATACTATTCCTTTAACTTCCAATTACCGAGGGAACCAATTAATATTGATTTTATTCAACTTATCGAGTATTTTTCAAGGGACCGGAAAAAAATGTTCACTAGATAAAACGATGATTTTGTAATGTAGAAAATTAGGAAAGACAAAATTCAGGATGACACGGCACACAGGGACCGGGAAAAAATGTTCACTTTATCGAGAGATTCAAATTTACAAGTTTCAAATTATCAAAATATATCTTCTTTTTTAAATAAGTTTATAGAGAATTGTTTTAACAAATGTTCGTTAGACAAACCTTTACTCGGGTAAAAACCCGGGCGAAGCCGGGCACATCCGCTAGTACGTTATATAGATGGATTACTATCAAACTTAGCTAAACATACACCGCCTTTCAATTTATAGTGAAGACAAATTGCCAATTTATATGAACACAAAGCTGGCATGGAAACTTTAAATAGGTCACAAAACTGATGCATTTTGCGTTCCAATTATAATAGTGATCGTACATACAATATACCAAAATACCCCAGCCCATATACAACCTCAACATTAACAGATAATTCACAATTTAAAGAATCAGAACAGGACATTTCAAAGGAATGAAGATAAACCCAGACATGACTAAATCCTACAGGAAATGCAATAACTGTCACAACACCCAACTCACTCCGGACCACATATACAGTTGCCCGGCCATCCTTGCAGCCCTCTATATGGCAGGCATCATCCAGAAGAGGATACTCTTATGAACAAGGCATCTCGGTTGGCCGGTATTGTGATCAGAGTGCATGGACCGATCTGATCTGTTCCATGGACAAGACGACACCACCACCACATACAATATATAAAAAGGTGGCTACGATATTCAGTGTTTTATCTTAATTACCAGAGGGTAATATCCTGGTTGCAACATTCCTGGAAAATATAAACAGGTTACGTCAAAATTAGTAACCCTTTGTCCCCATTTATATTGCAATGTAGTGTAAATATATAGTACGTATTCTATCCATATCCTTGATAGAAGGGAATTATTCTTAGATTTTATACTTCATATATTTTTTTTATCTCTAAATACCTGATAATTTGACTTCTTTGTTTGCTACCTATATTTCAGGTACATATGGTACAAGTCATGATATAATCTCCGTGATTAGAGGTTTACGACCTTTGGCTGTAAATATACCCATGTCTATACACATGTAGAAATCGAATATTTCCACTTACAATGTGACAAAATTATCTATTTACACATTGGTAGGGATGAGCTTGTGCAAGAATTGGGGCCCCATTGAGTTGGGACATAGCACAAAATGGATTAGACTGGCTTCCGGTTCTACACAGTTCTCTCCTTTGGGGAAGTGAATATTACGATTCGGATACTATCATTATGAGCCATCTCATTATGCAACTGACCGCTTCTGATGGTTGTGCGCCATCTATCGGAATGAATAAAAATTAAACTTAAAATCTCCCAATTTAGAAAATCTAACTACATTTCGGGATTTTTGACTCCAGCAGCCATCAGCAAACGACCAATACTGTCATCTGGAGATATTTGAAAATGATTTTTACTTTTGCCAAAGTTGAGCTGTTGCCACCTCTATCTCTGTGGTTCTGTTAGTCGTTTCCTATAACTTATCCCAGTGCCTAAAGTCCCGACAATTTCATAAAGGAAACTTCATTCTAGGTAATGTCTGCCTGGGGTTGAATCTAAGAGTCTAAAGCACTCTATACTTTGGTGGCAGTCAGACTTGAGATTCAGTTGAAATCGCTCCTAGCATGAACATCTTGGCTGCAGACCTTAACATGAATTCAGACATAGCTTTTTTTGCTTATTCCTAGTACACGTGGAACAGGCCATGATAATCATGGTGGGTTGAAGTAGGCGACTTCTTTTACTGTAAGGGCACCACATGTGTACACATGTGAAAAACAGTTCGACTTTGCACTTACAAATGTACCACGGTTTGGTCACTTACACTCGCTGATGGTGTTGGACTTTTGAAAGAATCAGGGGCAATTGGAGAATTTTTTGAATCAGAAAACAAGTATCCAATGCGGGAAATCAAACACGGGTTGTAGCAGTCGAAAATCAACGGTTTAGACCATCCTTCCATCGACCCCCCCTAGACATAGCTGTTTGGTAGAACTTACTTTTAATGGCGGCACATAATGTCGCCATTTATTCAGTATCGTTATTGAGTTTTGTAGATTTGCATAGGTCTAACCCCGCCCACTTTGTGGCTGACGACTGCTTATTAGGTATTAGCAGCTAACCACCATATCTGATGGTCGTTCCCCCACATGGGGACAGGTCTGGTAGGTTACTAGGTTACTCTGGTCAGTAACTTTGTCGAGTTACCAAAGAAAAATACATATTACTTTATTTTATAGACTTTATTTTAGACATTAAACTGGATAAACCTCACGGACAGACTTGTTTAGATGGGTTGTCGATAGTTTAAAAAGATTATTGTCGGCACACTGATCATGATGAATAGACGCTGATCATCCGTTTGGCTCTACTTATATTTTATACATTATGTCACGCACATTCAGAAGATATATTTTTACAATCACTCGCTGACAGAAGGTTTGTTCGAAAATATTAATACATCAGTTTTGGAGTTACTTCCCGGGTTTTCGGCGACCCAATGCCTCAGATTCCAGAGTTACCGAAAGGTGAAAATAACTCGAAACGGCTTATGCATTTATATTTTTAAAGAGTTCATTTTAGCGGTATGGTGGGGTATGATCAAATTTATCTTACAACTCTCGTCCAGAAATCCTCCTCTACGTGGCGGGCGGGAGAATCAGCACAAGTAAGGTACTGCCTTGTAGTACGGGGTCGTGAGCCCCGAGCCGCTACGGTAACCGTGAACAGGTAACTCTGAAATGTGACTGACTAACGGGGCATGGTACCCTCCTTTCCATGGAGCATGGACAAGACACCACCACCTTACAACTTTAATAAAATCGTCAACTATATAGAATTCTACGAATCTCTGGCGACCCAGTTGGCATAAATGATGTTCCTCCATCTTTGACTTACAGATCCTGTAGGCGATGAGAATTTTTGTTTCAAGAAAATTTGGAAATCTTTCAAAATGTGTAGTTAAATATATATCTGCAAAAACACTGACTGTAGGTCAATTTTTCTATACCATTTTTGTATTTAAGAAATACTGTACTTTATACAATAGGTTTAAACAAGGTAAATGCTTTTCTTACCATTTTATCAATATTTTATTTAAGAATGGTGCCCTATGTGAGTTGATAAAACATTAAGTAGGAAATTAGAGAATTTAAGAACGAATGTTTATTTTACACACAAAACAAACTTCTACCGTCTTTTTGCGATGAAAATACTGGGAGGGCTTGGGTCATCAGTGGTGAACCCTCCCAGCGGTTTGGCCAATTTTAACTACCAGACCGCTTCTCGGAGCTCTAATACTGTATTGAACGATTCGGCTTATATGCTGCACTGAAGGTGGATCCTCAAATAGTATTCAAGCAAACCATGGACATAAGCTTTTAGGACAGTAGACTTACACAAATATATATATAGATGGCGCGTTATTGCTTTATATTAATTTATGCCTAAATGGCCTTGTCCTTATTATTTGCGTAAGAGCATTGCTCGATGCAAATATTTGAATGTAATTCTACTGTCTTAAAAGCTTATGTCCATAGTTGGCTTAAATACCATTTCTAAGATTCCACCCTTCAGTGTAGCATATATAAGCAGAATCGTCCAATACAGTATTAGAGATCTAAGAAGCGTTCTGGTAGATTATATTTGGCGAAACCGCTGGGAAGGTTCATCACTGATGAGCCAAGCCTCCAATAATATTTTTTTTCAACGCATCAAGAACAGTAAAAAAAAATGTTTTTGTGTGTAAATAAACATTCGTGCTTAAAACTTCAATTTCCTATATATAGATGGCGCGTTATTGCTTAATAATAAAACCACAAGTCTTTGTATATCAAAAATATACCTTTTTTTACTTTTTGGGGTAGCAAAAGCGATGTAGATATAACCCTTTTAAAACATGGCCAATAAAAAGAGAAGAGGATTTTTTATATGAAATTTTTACAATTACATTTGTTATCGACAAAAATATTTGAAAAGCTGATGAAATTGTCAGGTAATTTTATAAGAGATTTGTTGTAAATATATGGTTAATAGCATGATACAGGAAATTGTCAGCTCCCTAATGGTCAAAGTGTCATTAGAGTCAATAGACATCCGCCTTTATGTCTAGGAACTTGTCTATATAGTCACAACAGAAGTCTACATTATGTTAAGCCAAGTGGTTGGCGACTTGCATGCCATTTACGTCTATGTACAGTCATTACACAAGGCAACCTTGTCTTAAGTCAATTGGTTTGCGATTCTACTTACGTATTCTACTAACGGGTTAAAAACACGGTATGCAATTTATTGATTTTTGAACGAAAATATTTTCCACATTGATTGGCGTTCTCATGCCCTTCCGGCCTAAATACCTGTTTCATGGTTTTTCAAGATGCGCCAAAGACCAGCTTTTTTGGTCGTTGAGGTACAGCTTGTACCACGCTGATGAGGGCCAACGGCCGAAACGCATACGTGGTAAGCTTTTCTTGATTAATCAAGAAACGGTATTTGCCCAAATCTGGAATAATTAAAAATCAACGATAAGTTGATATTTATTCCGATAGATGGCGCAAGCCATCTGCAAATTTGAGCTGTACGATCAGGAAATGCCCCTTTTTTCAATAGAATCCGTTCTATCACTATTATTTAAATTAGAGAAATTGGCTGACTATACAGTGAAACCTCTGTAAAGGACACCTAGTTGCAGAGCGAAAGTGTCCTTTAGGGAGAGGTGTCCTCTTACTGGATAGTTGCTAAATAGTAAAAATGGTATTTTTGGCGATGAAAATTGTCCTTTATAGAGAGATGTCCTCTAGCGTGAGTGTCCTTTCATGGAGGTTCTACGGTATATATATGTTGTAATATCTTCCAAAGTTATTACACTGCAATATTTGATGTATTACACTGTTGTAGAATCCTGTCGACTTAACCGTTCTGTGACAATATCGTTGCGGAATTTCTTGTTGTTCGATTTGAATGGTGAGGATTGGTTGAAGCGCAGTCGTTGAGTGGCAAGTGAAGCACACAGTTAGGAATAATCAGGACACGTGATGGGGTTTGAAAATAAAAGGCAACTGGGTTGGAGGAAAGAAAGCTTGAGAAGGCGGAGCGAGTTTTGATTGTTAATTATCTGATCACATGGTGGTGATTGTACTTAGCTACGGGATGAGCAGAGGGAGAGAGGTCCAGAGCCGATGTCACCTTGTTGGAAGCCAAAACTCTACTGACAATTCTTGTCTTTCGATTTAACACCACGAGTTGTCTTCCTTCCCATTGGTCGAAGGATGGAACATGCCCGTTTTTCTATTGGTTGACCTATTTAGTTATTTCTTCCTAATTGGACCGGCGGCTTTCTTTGGTGAAAGATATGCCCGGCCTGATAGGAAGTGTCGGGTGTTAATTCGACTCTATTTACTTCCGCGTTATCAAATACGTCCGGTCTTGTTCCGGAAATTGGGCGTCTCTCAAACTTTTATAACTTCTGGTCACCAGATACGTCCGGGCTTTGCGAGGAAGTATTGACTGTACAAGTTATTTATACTTGTGCCCGCTTTTAGCCTGCTTCCTATGTCTTGTTGCCACTTCCTTTCCTCCAGTTACCTCATTCTTTATTAAATCTTTGAAAATCATACATTGTACATGCATAGTGGGTCGGGGGGCATACAATTATATACAAATTATGACAGATGCGCCCCCTACATGTGAAGAATTCAAGAAGGGGTTAGCCTGAGAGAATTCTGTAAGGTAAAAAATAATTTTGTGGGAAAATTAGTTGTGGGTATTGAGAGTCTATATACAAGCATTGGTGGCGATATAAGAAGTAAAATAGAATGGTGTTGATGATATAGGTTGAGTATAATTAATAGAAATCAAAAAATTTTTAATTGTAAGAAATCAAAATGAATGCTATGGTACATAGTGGATTAAAAAGAAAAGAAAATGCGCCTAACTAATTTCTACTTGAAATTGAAAAAAAATCGAGGGAGTTCTATTAGGGCTTTTGAGAAATCAAAAATAATATAAAAATAAAAAGTTGGACGAAATCAAAGTAAATGCTTGGTTGCATGGTGGGAAAAAAAAATGCTTTGTTGCATGGTGAAAAAAAAAGAAAAATGCCTAACTAATTTTTTGCTCGAATTTTGGGAAAAGAAATCGAGGAAATTTCATAAGGTCTTTTGAGAAATCAAAAATAAAAATAAAAATAAAAAGTTGGAAGAAATCAAAGTGAATGCTTGGTGCATGGTGAAAAAAAAAAGGAAAAATGCCTAACCATATTCTCGCTCGAAATTGGGAATGGAAATCGAGGGATTTTGATTAGGTCTTTTGAGAAATCAAAAAATAAAAATAAAAATAAAAAGTTGGAAGAAATCAAAGAAAAATAAAAAGTTGGAAGAAATCAAAGTGAATGCTTGGTTGCATGGTGAAAAAAAAAAAGGAAAAATGCCTAACCATATTCTCGCTCGGAATTGGGAATGGAAATCGAGGGAATTTTATTAGGTCTTTTGAAGAAATCAAAAAATAAAAATAAAAATAAAAGTGGGAAGAAATCAAAGTGAATGTTTGATGCACGGTGAAAAAAAAAAAAAGGAAAAATTGCCTTACTAATTTTTGCTTGAATTTTGGGAAAAGAAAACGAGGAAATTTCATAAGGTGTTTTGAAGAAATCAAAGTAAAATAAAAAGTTGGAAGAAATAAAAAAATAATATAAAAGTTGGAAGACATCAAAGTAAATGTTTGGTTGCATGGTGAGAAAAAGGAAAAATGTTTTGTTGCATGGTGGAAAAAGAAATAAAAAAAAGAATGTTTTTGTAAATCAAAATAAAATATAATATCCAATTTTAAAAGAAAACCAATGAGTTCTCGTTGATTTGAAATTATGATAATATAAACTAATTGGTAAAAAAAAATGATAATTAATGATTAAAAGTGATAAGTTGAATAAATTGATAAATTGATTAAATATTTACATTTTTAATTGAGAGAAAATAATGAAAATGATTAATATGAAAAATAAGGTGTATTGGTTTGAACCCTTTTGTATCTACATGCCCTATAAATTTTTTAATTGCTCAATTATGCCCTATAAATTTTTTGTCTTTGTGTGTGTTGTGGAAAATGTTAGAAGTCTGTTGTGTAATTGATTACTTATAATAGGGATGTGAACTCATTTAGAATGTTTATGTGTCGTCCTGTGGATGTGGAATTGGATGGTAAAAATCGATATGTAGACTCGAACTGGAATCCAAAATCGGTGGCATAGAGAGGTTCCCAGTTGACCTCAATAGGGGACCTTCTCATTGTAATTAGAGATACGGAAGTGGGGTGTGTCGGGCAAAAGAGAGGGAATGAAATTGGAGATCGGACGAGGCGCTCCCCTTTGTTTGCATAGGCCGAATTTATCGCCGCGGACTACACTTCCTGTCGCGGTGTCTCAAAATTCTCACTTCCTGCCGTCTAATTTATTTTGAGTGCGACTTGCATCTTGTTTTTGGAGTGTGACTTTAGTAAAAAATGCTATTCAGTGATATTAGAGTGGAATTGAGTGAAAATGAGGCTTACGACGTGAACACGTGTTGAGTGGAGACGTGTCACAGGCGTGGTGAAAGGCGTCTGTGGCCTGAAATGAAGAGTTTTGTGGGGTGACCTGTGACACGAATCGAAAAAAAAAAATTGTGAATGAAAAGGTGTCACGCGAAGTCCTTGTTTGTACAAAATCTAACCTGTTCTCACTATGAACAACAAATTTATTAAAGTCATATATCGAAATTTCTATTGTTAGTGTATATGGCACCTTTTAAGGTGAACATTTTTTTAGTGTTTTGGGTAGACGAGATGATTGTTACTAACGACGGTGCATGCGTTTGTTGGTGGTTGTCGTCTTTTGGCGCGAGTGTCGCGCTTGTTGGGCGGGTTGTGCGTGTTTGTTAGCGTGAAAACCGTCCTTTGGATGGATGTTGTCGGTGTATTGTTGTTGCGAATGTCGTGATTGTTGCTAAATACGTTTGTGGGATTGTTGTGAGGTACATTTTTATGGCGTGGCGACGTATGGTCATGCATGGATTTTGTGTGGTAAGTGTGTGAGCTGTACTGACACGTTTTTTTTGGGCATGGTGAGGGTTGAAGCCGTTGTGGCTTGTATTTGAGGGCATATAGTACTGGTAATTGGGTTGAGTGGTAAACATGGTGGTGGGGTCAATGAATGCAGGCAAGGGTTGTCCTGTGTGACAAATTTGGTTGCAGTGCGAGTCCTTTCGGACAGGTTTGGCCTAGCCCGTGCGTGCATTCATTGAGTACAAGGTTAGATACATGATTAAAGGGGTAGGTAGGTTAGATAGAAGTCCAATGTCAATTTCTTGACGCCATAGGGTGGGTGCCTACCTCAGTTCAACAGGTCTCCTCTGGGACGTCTTGGTTTGGGGTGGTTGGCTTGGCTCGGGACTGCTCGCACCGTACGCGAAATTGAAGTGAAGTCCGGTACTGGAATATCGTTTTGGGATCGTTTGTGCTGTCCCGGATCGCGGGGATTGGTTTCGGGGACGGTGTACGGCATGGCGGTGGATGACTCCTCGGTGGTCGGTGTCCGGCCTTGGTGACACTCGCCTGGGGTTGGCGGGGGTTGTGTCCGTCGTCCTCCCCGGGGAATGGCGCTCCGGAATTCCGTCTCACTTTGCGGGGCGTTGACACGTCGGAGGGCCACGGTCATCTGCCATATGATGGCCGCTAGAAGGCGCCTGGTCGCCTCTCTTCTTGCCCGCTTCTTTTCCGCTGGGTTTGTCATTGCCGTTTGATTTGCTGGTGTCTGGGCTAATTTCCATCTTGATCCTGATTAAGCTCCATAATATCTTTATCCTGTCGACTCTATGTAACATAATCCAAAGTTATTACACTGCAATATTTGATGTATTACACTGTTGTAGAATCCTGTCGACTCTGTTGTAATATCTTCCAAAGTTATTACACTGCAATATTTGATGTATTACACTGTTGTAGAATCCTGTCGACTTAACCGTTCTGTGACAATATCGTTGCGGAATTTCTTGTTGTTCGATTTGAATGGTGAGGATTGGTTGAAGCGCAGTCGTTGAGTGGCAAGTGAAGCACACAGTTAGGAATAATCAGGACACGTGATGGGGTTTGAAAATAAAAGGCAACTGGGTTGGAGGTAAGAAAGCTTGAGAAGGCGGAGCGAGTTTTGATTGTTAATTATCTGATCACATGGTGGTGATTGTACTTAGCTACGGGATGAGCAGAGGGAGAGAGGTCCAGAGCCGATGTCACCTTGTTGGAAGCCAAAACTCTACTGACAATTCTTGTCTTTCGATTTAACACCACGAGTTGTCTTCCTTCCCATTGGTCGAAGGATGGAACATGCCCGTTTTTCTATTGGTTGACCTATTTAGTTATTTCTTCCTAATTGGACCGGCGGCTTTCTTTGGTGAAAGATATGCCCGGCCTGATAGGAAGTGTCGGGTGTTAATTCGACTCTATTTACTTCCGCGTTATCAAATACGTCCGGTCTTGTTCCGGAAATTGGGCGTCTCTCAAACTTTTATAACTTCTGGTCACCAGATACGTCCGGGCTTTGCGAGGAAGTATTGACTGTACAAGTTATTTATACTTGTGCCCGCTTTTAGCCTGCTTCCTATGTCTTGTTGCCACTTCCTTTCCTCCAGTTACCTCATTCTTTATTAAATCTTTGAAAATCATACATTGTACATGCATAGTGGGTCGGGGGGCATACAATTATATACAAATTATGACATATATATATATATATATATATATAAAAACAGAGCGCCAACAGCGCGGAACGCGTTTGTGGATGGCTTTTCTTGATTTATCAAGAATTGAGTTGGCCAAATATCAGGGGACAGGCTAAATCAATGATTAGTTGATTTCTGTTCCACCAGATGGCGTTCTGCCTTCTGTAAAGCACATGTGCTCCTGGTCAGGATATGCAATTTTTATTTTTAATATATATATACTTAATCTAAGGGGATTTATTTTTTATTCAATTTGGACAAGATCTAAGCAAAATATCTGTACCTATAAATTTTTATCACGTCAAGTCTATTTCGGAAAATAAAGTTGGAACTCTGGATTTGGACCACTTTATTTCTCTCCCCTTCCAAGTCAAACTTAATCGAACAATCATTTTCCCGTGTGTACTTTACGAACTCAAAATTTTGCACGTATACAATATACGACATGAAGTGTAGTGATTATTAACAGTTTTATTTTATTAAATGAAGAATATTTCGGAATATATTTTTCTGCTCAAAGGTACAATGTTTCAGGATAAGCTAATCCTTATCAATTTTGGGGTTTAAGAAAGCGGAGAATCTCTGAATAGCGAATAATTTTTAAATTACGTTTAAATAGGAGTTGCAGAGGAGTGCCACTGAATTTTAACAACCAGACCCGGGATCGAATCCCGCTTTGAGCACTTTTCCAGCTTCAACGGCTATGGATTCTTGCACAAAACCAACCTCATCAGTAAATGTAAATTGAGCTCTGACATACATGTTAAAGTGAAACTGCTTACTATATGGGCAGCCATGTGGTATACTTACAGTTAAAGGCAGTCGCTAGCTTCCCATCATGATTATCATTGGCCCCTATTTAGATAAGTAAAAAAAAGTTTGTTACATTGACCAGGACGTTACCATGTTCAACATACAGAGTATCTGTACAAGCCTATATAATGGAATCGGTATAAGGCTGTATGTAATGGTATGGTAAACAAAACAGTATGTAATGGTATCAGTACAAGACTACGTATTGATACCTATACAAAACATTATGTAATGGTAGATTACCAGACAGTGCGTAATAGTATATGTATCAAACAGCTATGCAATATGCTATAGGTAAGGCAGCATTAAACATATTACAGGCGCCATGTGTACAGCCACCTCTCTAACCAATCAAACCAAAGTGTAGCAGATGTCAAAGAGGAAGCAAACAGATAGAGCGGACGAAACAAACGTGTCCTTCACAACATTGATGTCTTCCCAGTAGACGTGACGAGAAAGCACAAACTGATGTCGACACGGCAAGAAGTGGACATTTCAGAAGATGCCTCAATGACATACAAAAGCTCAAAGTTGCTAACCAATGAGCGACAACTTTATGTCGAGAATTATTCGAAATTATATTTCATTAGAAAGAACTCGGCGGAAAGAGGAATCAGAAGGGCGTCATTGGCCAATGGAAGATGTCGAAGGGCTGTTGACTAGACAGGCTTAGGCTGTGTAGTAATCCAAGATGGAGAGCATGGGTTTATAGCTTGAAAACTGCGTACAATCTCATCAAATATATATTTTTACTATTAAGACCCAGCAGGTTTAAAAACTATTCGGAATTAAAAAATAGAAATACCGGTTTAGATAACCAATTGGAAATTAAAATTACGCTCATTTCAATCCAAATATATGATTAAAGACATTTAAAAACTCCAATTCAATTGGAATTTTTAAATTAATCGTAATTAAATCTAAAAATGTTTGCTTTCAACTGTCTATATATTTGTATTTAACACGATTTATACAATCTAAATGTTTTGATCGATCCATTATTAAAGGCCAATACTACGCCATGTCACCACCTTAGAACTGGAAGTTGGTTTCTGCTGCCGAGAACGTTAAGTCATTTTGGGTGCCTGCTGATAAAATATATTGTTTAAGACCAATCAGGTTTAATACAGGAACTTTCTGTAGCTAGGTCTTAAATAAACCATGCCGTAGTTATAGCAGTATGATGGTGCAGACAGATTTCCCAGTATTCCTGAACCTTCTATTTCTCCTGTTGTAGATATCAACTTGAGAGTGAATATATAAAATCTTCCACATAAGGCTATACTATCCGTTGAAATAGTATTATTTATTTTTTTTTCTATTATTTGAACATATTTTAGTATAAACAAGAACTCTTGGTCTTAAATAGCTTTTCAATGAATAACAAGGAACCTTCTATCACCGCCATGTTTTGTTGTTAAGGTACAGCCTATACTACGTTGACGAGGGCCTAAAAAACAAAGACACGTTGTTTGCTCTTCTATAAAGATTGATGTCAGCCTGCTACTACATTCTCCATAGATAAATAACCTGCCAAAACGCTATGTCACGAAATTCTCACGAAAAGATTTAATATAAATGGGAGGTGGCTCTACACAACTATTAAAAAACAACCCTGCCAAGATTCTAACCAGACGTTAATTTATCCACGCTAACTACGCTCGGAATTATATATTTAACGAATACAAGAATTAGTCAAAGGTATACTAGATATAACCATGTTTAATAATTAAGTCGACAAATAGCCAAAAGTATACTAGAAGTAACCATGTTGAACACAAATTGACAAGTAGCCAAAGGTAAGTATACCATGTTGAACGCAATTAATCCGACAAAACAGCCAATAGTATGTACAGTTGTAAAGCGGTATGTTAGAAATAAATGTGGAATAGATAAGTATACAAGAGATGCATATATAATCGGTACATTAGGCATACATGAGTAGTTCATATGACAGATTAAGGTCATTGTGTGCCATGGTTTAAACTTTCAAATTTAATAATTAAATATAGAAGTAACCGGATTCCAGTGGAATTGTTCCTTCATCACAGGGCGGAGCCTCGTCTTTTAGCAAATATTGTGGAATAAAAACATTAAGTTTATATTAAAAAAGTTGTTTTCATGTGATCAACAAGAATTTGTAAGTTAAGTTTACTGTGCAATAAATTGATAAAGAGGGAGCAATCTCTCGAAATATTTTGAGAAAAAAATGTTTTCTTTACAGATCCAGGTACGTCCCTATTCGAACATATTTAATGGATCGCCTTTTTACTCAAATTAAGTTTATATTTATTCAGAAAAATTGCGCAAGCCATCAATGTACAGTTGTACGAACCGGAGATTTTTGTTAATATGCTCAAGAATGGTTGGTAAAAACTTGACAAGAAAAGGATTGCCTTGCTACACGTAATTACAAGACCTACACGAGTTCCTACAAGAGGTAGCTACTACAAAGCACGCATAGCTACAACTTCCTTTTGAATTATGCAACTTTACAATCATATTTCCCAACTGTGACATTACCTAATTGGGTTGTTGACGTTGTATTCTTGTAGCTGGACAATTGATGATGTGCTGGTCATTACATCAGCCACTTTTGTAAAATTCAGTTAACAACGCAATCTTTTAACTTTCTTGGCCACCAATTGTTATGGTAACATTACGTTCATCTCCTTTACATACGATAGGAATTATTAGCTCAAAAAGGTACTGGGCATTTAATGAAAATAAGAAACATTTTGTTGGCTAATATTCTTTTAGGAGTAAAATACTTTGCGTCTAGCAAGAGATATGTTCTGAAAGGCGGATCCCTCGACCCAACCCCTAGTGACCTATATTTACATATTAGGTTTGAAAGTACAAGTCTATGTAAATGCTCTGTATCACTGCATCCCTTAACGTAAATTGATACACAAATATATAAATTTTAATTGAAAAGGCATATTGGATCAAAATATTTATTTTACCATATTTTGATCCAATATATGCCTTTTTAATTAAAGATTTATTTATGGATTGCTCTATTTTCAAAAACTTTGAATTTTGAATTGGAGTCGTCAGCATAAAGACTAACAGACAACGACTATAGCAAAGTTCTCTTCACAGATAAATCCTGATTTAGCCTTCAGAGTGATTCTCGACGATACATATTTAAAGAGAGTTTGGGGCACGATATAGCTCCTCAAATGTAAGAGAAAAATACAATTTTGGTGGTGGCGGTGTGATGGTGTGGGCAGAAATCTCTCAATGGACGCACCGATCTGCTTGTGTTTGATGGAGGTTCCCTGACTGGTCAAAGGTATCGTGATGAGATCCTAGAGCAATATGTTCTCCCGTTGACTCACACAGAAGACACAGATTGTGTTAATGGACGATAACGTTCGTCCCCACAGAGCGAACCTGGTAACTATCTTCAAGACACGAATTCAGAAAATGGACTGGCCAGCCAGGTATCCAGATTTGAATCCCATAGAACATGCCTGGGATGCCCTTGGGAGACAAATAGCCGGTCTTTGTTCCTCTCCCAGACGCCTTGATAAGCTCAAGACTGCTCTCCAAAAATAATAGACTGAACTTGTGAACAGATTAACAACCTTGTAAAGAGGATGTAAATCAGATATCAAGAATGTATTTCTGCAAGAGGGGATCACACACATTATTAAGAGAGTAATTTTTTTTAAAAACATTTATAATCTATTTGAGCTCTGACCGTTAATCTCATCCCTAATTATTAATAAACATATTAAAGAGTATTTACAGTATAAAAAGAAAACAAAAAATGTTTCCGGAAAATATATAAATACGTGTTTATGAAAACTACTTTATGTAATTTTAAATTAGTTATGAAATATCAATTATAACTTAACTTTTGACCTGTATAAGCCTACTGTTAACTTCCTACCATCGAAATCTGGTCATTGCCAAGAAAAAAAAAAAAGCCAAAACCGATCTTTTCAAAGTTTTCATTATTTTATATATATATTCCTATGTGAATTTTTTTCTGTGTATCACAGTCACATGACGTCAATTTTTGTTCCGCATTAAGTCTTCTGCGTACCATTTGTGCAATTATAACCATTTAAATTAAAAAATGAACAATTAATCAAATGAATGATTGCACCACTTCCTTCAATGATGTCTATAATTTAAAAAAGCTACAAATAAATACCTCCTTTCCTTGTTCATAATTCAAATAAATTACCATTTAAATCCATCTTCGATTAAATCGGATGCCTTAAGATTTACATACCAAGAGGCAATCAAAACTTTACATACATTACAACAAAACCTCCTATAAGAGCTTTCTAAAATATAAATTAAATGTATCAAGAATAACGTATGTATTAGCTCTAGAATTGCCAGTTATCCCAAGTAAATGTGTACGCTCTAAGGAACCATAACTGATTTAATGAGCCATTCGCGGTTTCGCCTTGCTAGGGCGAAGAATAACGTAGTAGAAACCGGGAACATACCTGGTTTTGAGCGGTCTTTTAGAGGAGGCTCTATAGAATATTATATTTTCAATTTAACATAACGCGTCATTGTATATATTTTGTGATACAAAATGTCCTGTCAAATAACTGTAGTGATTTCAAAAGATCCTAGCTGTGGTGATGAGTTTAATCCTGTCGGATGGCATGATGGTTGATTAGATGGATGCAGTCGTGGTAGTCACAATGATCCGAGTGGGTTCAGGCGTGATTGGGATAGCACAAAACGACGAGCCATGTTGGATATCACTCAGATGGCGAGAGAGTTAAGCCGACGCCGTTCAAGGCAGGTCTGACCTATTCTCGTGTCAGAGAGAGACTGGTCTATTTCCGAGCAAGAGGGGGCACATCTGGGAATCCGACTATGTTTTTCAGAGACCGTTCTCCTGTTTAACGCCGGCTGTCACTCAATCTAATTTTATTATTTGTTTTGGTATTACAGGATGGAGTCGCATGTATTAGCTATGTGGACTGCATATTGGATTGTGTCTATAGTTTTGGTTGTTACACTATAGACATAAAGAAGAAATAAAAGTTAACGGCGACGAGTTTCATTTTATATAATAAAAGAAAATCGTCGCCGTTAACCTTTATTTCTTCTTCAAAATGATGTCAAGCGATTCTTTTTCTTGTAACACTATAGACATATTACATATGGGGATATTAAGTATATATTGAAATATATTTTAACATATATATTAATATATATACGATACATTTTGAATGATAGAAAGTAAATTTCCAGTTTAGCTTTGTTCATAGTTCCTCTCTCCCTCTCATTTCCTTAAATTCAATTTTATGTATGCAAATAAAACCAAAATCTCTAAATTCAATTGTACAATATAAATCTTTTAAAATGTAAATTTTAAAGCAGTTAACATGTATGTAAATTTTGTTTTTGTATAAAAGATTTGGAAAATAAAGAGAGAGATGATTGAGGTGGAGACAGCCACAAACGACTGCTAATTTTTCACATATCTATAGTAGAAATACATCATATATATATATATATATATACACGAGAAAACTTTTATGCCGAAATTTTTCTTTAAATAGTTTAAATAGAGTTTCCTAATCGTCCTTACTGCAAAATCTAGTGCATCGCAGTAAGAATACCAAGTTTATTTGAAAAGAAGAATCGTGATTATTAGTTTTATTTGTATACCTTATCAATGTTTATATAAGTATGTTTCACAAGGTCAACACTTCACAATCTATAAAGAATATTATGAATAAGACTGTTTAAATATTTAATTATCTGGATCTTTCGATAAAATATATAATTAGGGAAATAATTTAGCACCTAGATCCATTTTCTCTATTTTACTCTCAATATAACATGTATGTTTATGACTTATTTAAATAAACTAGACTACTTATAAAAATATGCATATATAAATTCAAATATTAAACCATAAAACCCGAGTAATGCTAAAACAACCATGTTAATAAGCTATATGGATACGAGTTTATTGTACACACAGAAGTGCTAAGTATTATTAGTTGTGACTCATTAAACAAAAGGTTTATAAAAACGGATTGGTTTAATCTGTAGAAATATCTTGATAGAAAATAAGTTTACCTCATTTTTGTATAAATATTGAAAATATAACATATACGAAACCTTGCTCAAGAAACCTATGATACAATGCTTGTATAGGGTTGATTACAGAAAATATTTTGGATGCGAGCAGACTTTCTACAAGGTCTCATTTTAGTAAATATCTGTATAAAAATAATGCCTGGTTCAACAAGTCAATCCTCGAAATCTCCAGAATGGCTGCTGCAATGTTTAGTTTTATTTGCCTCCTAAAGAAATTATCTTGGATGTGAACGGACTTGAAACATTCTACAAGTTCTTATTTTAGTTGATATCTGTATAAACAAGATGCTTGGTTCAACATTTCAATCATCTCCAGCATAGCTGCTGCAATGTTTAGTTTTAGTTGCCTCCTAAAGAAATTCTTTTGGATGTGAACGGACTTTTAACATTATAAATCAACTAATTTTAGTTAATTTATCTATAGGCAAGATGTGCCTGGTTCTCTTAAAGTAATCTCGAGAGACAAAATATACAGCATGTAATTATTAACGACAATAATGAACTATTGATTGAGACTAATGATCGATGAACTGGTTCAACAAGAGCTATTTATGATCCCATCTGGGAAATACCTTGACGTAAGAATACACAGATGTTTGCTTTACTTTGGTAACCCCAAACTGGATATTTCTTGTTGCCTACACACGTAAATTGATTGATGAAAGAGCGCAATCAATATTTGGTTGCTTCTAAAAAAAGATGTGACGTATGGATTTAAAGTTCGTTTACCTATCTGCGGAAATTGAAAACGTGGGGATTTACGCCTCAAAGATGATTTGTATACGAATGAGTAAAAAAAGAAGCGTAAATTGATTGCGTGAGTATTCGGTTTTGTTCACGTATGGAAATGCCAACAAAAACTTTCATCAACTATAACACTTCAGAAATACAATATCCAAAAGGCTCATTTTTTAAAGTCAGTAAAACTAGAGATGCAACATGAACTTTTGCCATAGAGTAATTTTAGTGAAAAATAAGACGTTCCGCTTAGAGATATTGCCTTATGAATAATTTAACTAATAAGCTGGTGTTAAGACCTATTTTATAAACGAAATTATTGCAATTTTATACAAATGAGGATGCTTCTGCTAAAAAGTATATTATTTCATCGAGGTTTCGACAAAAAGTCATTAGTCAGCATTTAGAAATTTCAAATACATTCATAAATCCAGTATAATGTTTAACTTTTAATTCTATCCCCTGACGTCGACAACATTTTTTTGTCGAAACCTCGTTGAAATAAAGATCTTTCGGACCGAAATGTCCTCATTTGTAGGAATGCCGGCCGGGGGTAGGGGTTACCTCATCTTAAAAAAAATCCTATAATGATAGGATAGAAAACCATGCCTTTCAATAATACAATATGAATAGAAATATAGATTCTTCCCTGCTTTTACACAGATTTAATCAACACGGAATAAAGGGTTTATTTTCTTATTTCTCAAGCTTTCGGACTTTACATGCCCTTCAACACGGAGATCCTGAAGTAAAACTTCACGCTGAATTTATATGCAAAAATATGCAAAATATATTTTAACACATATCTAAACTTGTATATAAATTCGGCGTGAAGCTGTACTTCAGGATCTCCGTGTTGAAGGGCATGTTGGCCCGAAAGCTTAAGAAATAAAAGAAACAAGAAACGAAACCCTTGATTCCTTACTGATTAAATAAAAACGAATAGAAATTATTTGGATAACTAGTTCTTTCTTTAAACGAGTAAAACTTGTGACAAAGGAGTGTTGAACAACGAGGAAATATTTTCGGCCACATATAAACTAACCTTTTAACTCATTGATGACATTGATAATAGCGATATCGATAAAATATTTTAAAAATTCACCTTTTCTCGTCAAAATAAACTAAAAATAAGCGCTATCCTAATTTAAATACGAGGTTAAAGTTACAATTACCGCTAATAGCTATATTTAGTTAGGAATACTTTTACTCTGGTAAAAACCGGGCGAAGCCAGGTACATTATCTAGTAGCTATTAGAAAAAACGGCGATATACAAAATATTGAAATGCCTTATCTATCGAGTAAACTTTATACGATTTTTGACATCACTCTTGTTTCCCTTTTCATATTAATCATAGAAGACTACTGTAGACAGACCTTACTGCCTTGATCCAATACTGATGAACCAAGGCCTCTTAACGCAGTAAGATCTTCCGAAGTAGTTTTCTATGATTAATATTAAAATAAACATTAGTACACATAAAGGTTTACCATTTATATAGATGTCAGGTACATTATTGGGTCCAATAGTTACCTAGATAAAGTTATTTAGATCCTGAAAGTAATTCATAGAAGCAGGTTTAGTGTTAGCCAAGATTCATGTCATCTTTTGGAATTTTTCAACAAAATAAGTCTGAATATATTTTTCAAGTTATAAATCAACCTACAGTAGCTTTGAATAATACTTTCAATGATTGAAGAAAAATTTACGAATTGCGATTACCTTCGATTATTTAAGTAATTAAATATTAAAAGGTCAGGAAATAGTGGATCTATAATAAAAATGATATCTTGTAAAGGTGTATTGATGCTTTCCTACCAGAGGGTTTATGCATCTTCCACTATGAAGGAATGAGCTGATCCTGACGAAGAGTAACGAAGGTGTTGACTTTTTTCCCCCACAAAGAAAATCAAGACAAACTAGCTTAACTAACTCAAATACATGAAATGCGTTGGGATACTGCCTCTAAAGAAAAGAATGAGTGAAAATGCTGGCGTGAAGGCCTATTGGTTTTTGTCCTTTGGGGAAATTACCGACAAAAACTGGCAACGGCCCACCCCTCCTTACACGTCAGGAAAACGTGAAATGTTGCGGAATATCACTCTAATAGAATCAATTAGTAAAATTGATGTGATCAGAATGCTTATACACATATGCAACGCAAAAAGTATTCATTATTAGAATATTTCTATGTAAAAATGATTAAACTGATCATATTGAAGTGCTGCAGCGAAATTTTATTAAGATTGTATAAAAAAAAATATATATATAAAGGAAGAATAATAATTATATTTGAATGAAAATTATTTAAATTTCTAAAATTATCAGTAGCGAGAAAAATATAGCCAAAAACCATGCTACACAGTCGGATATTTTTCTAAATCACCCAAATCTAGTTTTTTTTTCAAATAAAACTCAGATTAATTATTCGCAGAGGATATTTAACCATCATTATTCACGTTATTTCAAGGTACGATAAAAGTTCTGTAAAAATAAACGAATAAATAAAGGGTAGAGCGAAAGTTTTGTAATATTTTGGTATCTTTCTTCCATACTTCAAAGTATAGGTAATCGTGTTGCAGTCTTCTAGTTCTTCGATCCCGCGGCAATACCAGTTATGGCACTTTGAAGCGAAGGACTTCACACCCTAGCTTCCAACTCATTCTGGTCATTGACTGTCGCGAAGGAAGTGGGACATTGACCGAAACAATGTAATAATACGACAGTACAAGGTGCAGACTATATGCTAGATGTGGCAACAGTGCTTCAAGGTACTGTCGTTTTTCATGGCGATCGAGCAGGATGTAGTCTGGTGCTATCCTCTTGTAGAACGAGCCGGGTGCTTCGGCTTCAAAACTGTCTAAAATAGCTCCATCTGTTTAAAATACAGTTTGAAGTTGATAATTTGACCTTTTAGAAAGCAGTGGATTATCACTTCAAAATTCTACTAGGTGCACAGCATCGACTTATGTTCGAAGCGGCCTCGTTTAACAACAGGTACAGGAGGTTGACTCCGACATTACCACAGCTTTTTGGAGTAAAAGCGTTACCTTTAATATTGCGAAACTTGCGTTTTACCCTCCGTATGTGTTACCATGTGCAGCTATTAGCGTTGCTAAATTTCTTCAGAGGAAAGAGTCATACTACCTCTTTTTATAGCTAAAAAATACTTTATTATTTTATAATAATTTTAAAAAATCAGAAAAAAGGTTTAAACCTAAGTTTATATGAAAGGGAAATGCTATGGATAGAACCTACACATGGTGAACAAAAATATGTAGAGACGCAAATAACATACTGATGTTAAAAAAAATAATTTTTATAGGATACTCTTGAAATTTTCAACAGATGTTTTTCCAATTTAACCTACCAAACCACTCTACAATTGTATTAAAGATATTTTTTTTTAAATAGTAAAAAATATATATATAAAAATAGGTTGGTCAAATATCAGGGAACAAGAAAAATCAACATTTAGTTTATTTTTGTTCCAATAGATGGCACTGTCATCTAAAATGCTCCTATGTGAGCGGTCTGGATATTCCTTTATATTTATATTTCCCCAATATTTGATCTATCTGAATGAAATTTCAACAGCATATTTAGGAAAAGAATTATCCCCCTGAATTCAGTACAATGCCTTTTTGTACTATTTTTAACTGAATAGAGTTATTAAGTAAATCGGTGAGGCTCGATCCTGGAATATAGAAATTGGCCAAATGCAAATATTTGTATACTGTGTCGGAAACAAAAATTCAGAATTCCTATCACATAGTACTATCGACACCAGGACTACCACTAATGGCAATAAACCTTTATTGAAACAATGTTCGGTAGGGAAACATTCACTCTGGTACATTTACTCGGTCGAATCAGGAATCATAAGGATAGTTTTGAGTATATATCAAAATAATTCATAAAATCAGTTCAAAATAAGAATTTTAAATAACCCTATATAATAATAAACAAGATACTAACTACCTAAAAGGTTAATAAAGAGTACTAATACCAAATTCACAGTTAAAAATGTAGTAGTTTGAAAATGCATCAAGAAACTATAATTAGGGGCAAAATATTTCAGGCAAACTTGGTAGATAAATTTACAATATATAGTCTATATTACTTTTAATTTGGTTTCAAAATGTTTTACCCATGGATTCAGTGAAATACTCTTAGCAAAAAATAAATAAAAACAGCCGAAAATATCCAGGCTCAAAAAGCTGCGGAAACAAAAAAAAAAAAGTCGATTAAATGGTTAAGTGCCCTCTCTCGATGTTACCTAACGCTTAAACTAAAACAATAAATTGGTGTTATATATATATTATCAAGTCAGTTTTATTAGTTTATTAGCAGCTAAATGCGAAAGGGAAAATGTTAATCAAATAATACGAATAGAGTAACTGGATTTATTCGGTTCCTGTTGTTTTTTAATTTATCTGATTTGTTAAAATATAGATACAATAAAAATATAGTCGATTATTAATTAAGAATAGAGGTAGGAGACGAGAAATTTAAAATTTAGTGAGAAATCCGGTATTTTTATCAGCCAGGTGGAATGGCTGACTTAAAGGTGGGCCATTGGTCGTCGACCTATTCAGAATCTTTAGCCAAGTTCTGGGGTGGCGAAAAGGTACGATATTTGTCCATATATCCAATACTGAATATATTTCACTTAAGTTCAAATTTATATTCACATTAGATAATAAAAATGCATATATTGGATTGAATAAATATATGCCAATATATACATTTTTATTATCTAATCATTTAAATATGGATTAGGCAAATAAATCTTTTATTCAATCAAATATATGCCTTTTTATTATCTAATGATTCAAATATAGTCAGATAAATCTTATTCAATCCAATATGCCTTTTATTATCTAATTTAAATATGGATTGATCTATTTTAAGAACTATTAGATACAAATAAATACGTAATTTATAAGACTATTTAATTCTTAATTATAGTGAATTAAAAATATAGGATTTAATTAGAGACTTAAAATAGTGGTCAATATATTTTTGGTTGGTTATCATACTAGAATTGTATTTGAGATAAAGGACCAGAAATTCATGGCCTTAAAAGCGTCGAGGTTTTATAAAAATCGTAAAATGACACTTTGGCCTGTATAGTACCTTGTATATCAAATGTTTCAAAATATTCGCCGTATTTCAGAATTATGTAAATTTGTAAAACATTTTTAAATAAACGATTTTAGGCGAAACAAATCTTTTCGACTGTTTTTAAGTAACCTAAAATACTTGGGAATTATTTTTGTTAATTTTTTTAATTTGGGAAATTTTAAAATTTTACATATCCAGTATTCTATATTTCAAAATTTTACAAACATGTATATTTAGTGATAGATTTTGCATAAATTTAATTTTTTTTTTAAAGTTTTCTTTTGAAATATATTTTGTAAATATATTGCCCTATTATTTTGCAAGAATTTAATTTCTAATCATAATTTATGGCTATCAACTATATATATGCCCATTTTTTATTATTTTTTCAGGTAGAATTACGTTTATAAAAATATATCCCATTTAATCAAACTTTCCACGTATACATTTCAAAAGTAATCAAACTTCAAATAACAAAATTAGGGTTAATTTACATAAAAATAGAAAATTTCAAATTTACTTGAAATATGTTCTAATAAAATGTACTAAAAAAATACGAAATAAGCTAATGTGAAAAAATTAAAATTGACAAATTATTGTTAGAATGAACGGAATTTTCACAGAAAATGTTAATTTGAATATATATATAATGACAATAGAAAATTTCCTTATATTCACTCGTATATAGCACTAAATTCCTTGCGTTGTGCAAAATTTGATCAAAATTTCAAGATTTAGGTCTATAATTTTTTTTTTCAATTTTTAAAACAAAAGGTTAAGAAAACGTGTGCAATAAATTCGAATCAACTGAAAATAATTATTTCATAGAACGACTTTGGAATTAAAAAAAATATATATTTATGACGTGTCGCGCTGCTACATTTTAACCACGAACTAAATGGTTATACAACAAGAATATGTAAAGAAAACAATTTAGATAAAACTTTCATAAAATATTAAATTTATACCGTGATATTTAAAATGTTTGAAATACAATTTAAAAAAAACTATTTTGACATTTAATAAAAGGTAAATTTTGACAGAAAAGCAAAATTTAAAACTTTAAAACATTTGGAGTTTTAAACATTTTCTAAATATTTGAATTTTAGTAAAATATAGTTAATATATTGTCTTATAAGAGATTAGTATATTGCAAGGCATGGCGAAACGAATAAAATAAATGAAAACAGTTTTTAAAAGACTTCTCAACCCAAAACTATTAACCAACAAATTATCAAGGGTAAATTTTTATATCATAACACAAATATAAAAAGCTAAGACAATGTGTGCAAAAATTTTAGCCAACAAAATTAGAGCTTTCTGGGAAGACTTTTAAAAATAAATAGTTTTAAAGGAATCGATTCAAAATTAAGACTTTAAAAATTAGCCTATATAGTTAAAAAAAAACTGCAATTTATTCCATTCCACGTTAAAAAAAAAAAACATTTTAATAGGAAGCAAACGATCATTTCAAAAACCAGCAGATTTACTTACCTTGCTGTTCAACCGACAACCAGCCGTCAACTGAGATGAAAGAACCTGCTGTTTCCCAAGGACGACCTTGAAATCTCCTCCCGTGGCTATGCAAATTCCTTTTTGGTCAGCAATGGCATGCACATTATCTTTTTGTGAACTATTTTGCATAATCAAAGCAATTCTTTAGGCAAATGGCTGAAAGACATTTTTAATACAAAGTTAAAATTAATATTTTCCTTTATTATAATTATAAGTTATATAAAATGTTATAAATATATTTGAATGTCGTCATTACATACATATTTATATTGTGTAATCTTATTTTTTAACGCAATAACATATAATTTCAACCATATATTAGACGTAATAAATTAGACGTAAATGGCCTCAATTTCTTGTCTTCTCTTTAGGATATTAATAAAATCTAAAAATATACCACATAATAGAGGAAATAATTAAATATTTCAAAGTTCGAAAATTAAGTTGAATACTGTAATATTATTTGAGTAATTAACAATATTATTATAATTTGTTTATTTATATATTTATTTTGTTATATTTCTAGTTGTTTTTAACGGCATTTTGTTGTTGCTTTCATTGTAATTTTCATTGTTATTAAATATATTCTATATTCTATTCAAGAGAAAAGATGTAATATATATATATTACATCTTTACCCTCACAAAGCGAGAGTTTCTAGTGGCTTAACCAGGCGTCCACTTCTTGTGAACTTTTACTCCCTTCTGGTCTCTTCCATTTCAGTTGATTTGTCAGTTTCTGATTACAGCTCCATAGGAGAACTAGCACTTCCACTGGGTTCTTGCTCTATACGGTGCTCTCACTGTCCTTTAGAGATTAGTCTGTTCTAATGGGAGATTAATTCTCCGGTAGAGTCTTTTATTGTTTTGGAGGGTATATGTCCTTGGACCGTGTGCGCTGACTACTTTGGCCGGTTTGCAGGTTCTTCTGTTTCTCTTAGATAAACTACTTGTCCTATCTTTAAAGTTGGTTCATTCTTTAATCTCATCTTATTTCTAGATCTTAATTTTTCTCAGTGGCATCCTTTTGAATGCAATGTCTTAGTAGTTTTTTTCTTATAAGAATAATTGTTTTTGTTCTTATTGTGTGAAAATAGTCTCTGAGCTGGTGATCTCATGTTCTCTCTGGAAGTGTTTCTGTAGTTGAGTAGTTCGATCTAGATATCATCGTTTGCTTTTTCTGAGAAGGTTCTTTGATGTATTTACAGCTGTTTCAGCCAGACTATTTATTTAGGGTAATTTGCTATTTATCTCTAAATTCCTTTATTTAAACATAATTTCTTCCAATATCTGTCTCCAGAGCTATTGTAATTCTATATATGCTAAAGTTTCTTTCCATAAATCAATTGTTTCTTTTGAATTTGTGGTTTTTATTGAGTTAAAAGTTTATGTATCCAGAATAACTGTCAAATATTACAATGTATTCATTTCCTTCAAAATGGAAGCTATCAAATGCGAATATTTCCCAGGGCAATTCAGGAATCTTAGCATTAAGGGTTGTTTTTGAACATCTATTTTTTTGTAGCTATGCACGTTTTTATTTTTCTATCATCTCAGAGATATCTTCGGAAATTCCAGGCCAATAGATTGAGTCTTTGGCTCTTTTTCTACACACAGTAAGGCCTAAGTCTGCTTCATGAATCTCTTTAAAGACTTGTTTTCTGATTATTTTCGGGATTATTATCTTAGGTCCCCTCAAAATTAAGTCTTCGTGAATGGAGAGTTCATCTTTTATATTCCGATAGCTTTTGCACGAAAGAGGAACTAATGAATTTTGATCTGGCCATTCCTGAATTGATGTTACTTTAGACTCTTATAAATCTGTATCTAAACTTATAGCTTTCATGATATTTGTTGCTGACCTGTTGTCAAATGGAGAACTAAAAAAACTTATATTAGATTTTCTTTTAAAAATTCATCTTAGTCAAGAAGTTACCGAAGTGGCTTGGCGTTGAGGCAATTATCCATAAAGTTTTATTTGGATAATGCTAGTCATATACTTCAGATCAGGCAGCCACTGTGACCCGCTATCTGCCAGAATTCAAGGTAGGGTAGAGAAGGATGAAGCCAAGCTTTAAACTTCTTGTCTTTGAAGCTTGGACCTTCAGCTTCCCAATTGGCCCGGACCCAATATACGAGGGTAAGACGAAATGTTCTCAGTCTGACAATGAAATACTTTGATTTGGTGTATTTATATTATTCTACATAATCTCTCTTGATTTCAACACATTTGTTCCAGTGTTTCACCAATATCGGTATTTCTTCCCGGAAATAAGAGTCTGGAAGGCTGTTAAAATATCTACAGCTCTCTCAACTTCTTCATTGGACGCGAATCGCTTTCCAGAAACAAATTTCTTCAAGTTTGGGAAGAGATCTGAGTCTGAGAAAGAGTCTGAGGGTGCAAAATCAGGAGAATAGGGGGATGGTCAAGCAAATCGTAGCTCAAATTCTGCAGTTTTCTCATTGTCAACACACCTTTGTGAGCAGGTGCGTTGTCCTGGAGAAAGATTAATTTTCTTCCTCAAGCTAGGCCTCTTCTCGCAAATTTTGACATCCATTTGGTCAATAAAATTAGAGTAATATTCACCTGTAATAGTTCTGCCCATTTTAACAGCATTCCTTTGACATCCCAACTAGTCATGACCTTTCCGGCAGATGCAATTGAATTCGCTTTCATTGGCGCTGAACCACCGGCTTCCACCGACTGCCTCGACTGCTGTTTGGTTTCTGGTGTGTAGTGGTGGACCCATCTATCATCCATGGTGACAAATTGCCGCGCAAAATCGATCAGATTCCTCTTGTATAGGTAAAAAATTGCTGCGAATGTCGTTTGAGCATTTGCTTTTGATCTGCATTCAGAAAATGCGGCACCCACATTACGCAGAGTTTTCGCATTCTTAATTCTTCGTGTAAGCTGCACGTAACCTTGATATTCCCACGGCCTCAAATATCTCACACACCATTACTCGCCTATCGTCCAACACGGAATCGTGCACTTTTTAGAAGTTTTCCGGTGTAGTTGCAGTTTTTGGTCGTCCTTCACTTGGGCCATCTTCAAAAAAGCTGCAGCCATGTTTAAATTCAGCTGCCCATTTTTTAACAGTTGATAAATTGAAGGACAGAGTTCTCTCGTAAACTTTTGTCAATTTCCTACGAATTTCTTTAGGAATTAATCCATCAAAATGAAGAATTTAATAAAAATTCACGATATATTGAGGTTTATCCATTTGAACGAAACACGAGCAAGGCGTGTACCGCAGATACCCGTTTACATAAACTATTTGAGCGTAAAAGGTGAAACTTGTTTTTGAAGTAATAGACACTTTGGCCAGTAGAGTTTTTAAGTTTACTCTTTTTCTACAAGTTAATGATTTGCGCACGCAGGGAGGAACCGTAATTTTTGCCGATAGGAATGCCATCTTTGGATCAGACTTAGAACTTTTCACATTACCCTCGTAAGTTCACAGTGTTCGATTTAAACCCAAAATTATCGCCGTTATTAGATCTGATAGGGCTGAGACAGGGTGCATTTTTCTACCAGAGCAGATCTACAATCAGAAGAAATAGCCACTCCTGGGTTGGTAGGTATATTTTCTGTTAGGCGGATTGCACAGAGAATAACCAATACTTTAGCTTTTGAAAGAGTGATCAATCAATTCGAAAGCTCTGAGAAATAGTTGATTGGTCTTGTTATGGAAGGATAACACTTGTTCGTGTTCGTTAAAAAAAAAAATAAAGGGTGATCGACTGAAAGGAAAAACAATGGGGGAAATAAATGCACAGAAACACAGTATAACAAAAGGATTTATTTCAAAGATTAAAAACAAAAGGGATAAAAACTATTATACTTATATAAAGAATTAATGGTAAAAAAAACAAGAAAAATGGTCAAGCTAAATTATACTTATATCTATAGAATTATGTATAAAAAAATAAACAAGGTTAAGCAAAAAAGAAAGTAAAAAAATTAACTAATCTCAGGGAAGGGAGATAAAAATAAATGGCGGGGGGGTGTCGAGCGTTTGTTTACACAGTACCTCGTGGCAGCACCGTCGCAGGCTTGGCTTGGCTTGGCTTGGCTTGTCTTGTGCGATGTCCAATTGTCGCGACTCGTTGGTTGTCTAAGTGTCTTTTCCGCTCTCAAGTTGCTGCTTGAGGGATACTCCAATGCGTTCTCTCCGTCCACAAGACGCTGCTTGCAGGATAGCTTGACGTCTTTCCTTCCACAAGACGCTGCTTGCAGGATAGCTTGACGTCTTTCCTTCCACAAGACACTGCTTGCAGGATAGCTTGACGTCTTTCCTTCCACAAGACGCTGCTTGCAGGATAGCTTTTAGACGTCTCTCCGTCTGTCAAGGGAACTCAACTTTCCCCTCCGCTTCTAACAAGGGAATCCTGCCAACTGACCAAAAAAAGAATGTAACATGACGCTCCGTCGTCTCCGCCCACGCCGACCTTTGCCCTCGGTCGGTCCAAGCTGGGGCTATCTATAGATATAGATGTCTTGCTCGTTGTCTCCCTTCACCTAAGACCTTCCTTCTATGTACAAAAAGTAAAGGATCTATAAAATAGTTTTAACATTCTCCCACAAAATTTTGCTCTGAAAGAAGTCAAAATTAAGTATAAGACAAAAGAGCATATATATACACAATACACACAAGAGTAGATATGCCTATTACATTACATAAAATACACATAAAAGAATACACATATTACACCTTTTTTTTTTTTTTACATACAGGTACTTTCACTAGTCCTTCGAGTCATACCTTACAGGCTTTCTGATTACCCTACCATATCTATTTCTAGAGTCCCTGGATTCAATATTTGGCCTATTTCCTAAAAATGCATCAGATTGGGGTTCGGTATTTGAATTGTCCATTTGAATCGTCTTAACATTCGAGGATATTTCAAGAGGGTGTAAGCGTTGTAGAGCCCTGATCAAGGTTCCTGTGGATGTTTTAACATGGGCCACTCTCACTATTCCATCTTTACCTGGTATGAGATTTACTATTCGCCCTTTAGGCCAAAACATTCTTTTAAGATTTTCTTGCCCGATCAGTACAACGTCTCCTACTTTCAACTGTCTTCTATCAATATTTTCGGATTTCTGAATAAGCGCGCCTAAATATTCCTTTAAGAATCTCTGCTTCAATTCTCTCTTCAGTTGACCTAACTCTCTGTATCTAGTGTGCAACATTTCTGGCTTTAAATTTTCAAATTCAGGAAAGCTAGACTCTGGACCATTTTGTAAAAACTCATTAGGAGTTAGCGGTTTTAGATCATTGTCGTCTTCAACCTTTATTTCTTTTGGATTTATCGAGAACTCTGAATTGGGCCAGAATTCTTTAGGTTTTTTCAACCATTCGGCGCCCTCCCACCATCTGCTTTGCACAAACTGGCTTGGAGAGCAACCTCGAGACAGAAGATCGGCCGGGTTCAACTGACTAGGAACGAACCTCCAATCGTTCAAATTGGTAGTGGCCTGTATTTCTCTGACTCGGTTTCTCACGAAAACTCTCCACTCAATTTCTCTCTTTATCCAACTTAGCGCGGTAGTAGAGTCAGACCAAAGAGTTGTTTCACATTTTCTCTTCAAGGCAGCTTGGATTGCATTGGCTAGTCTAGCTCCTAGTACCATGGCCATTAATTCCAAGCGAGGGATCGTAATACTCTTCATAGGAGCTAATCTGACTTTGCTCCAAATCAAAGTTAGAGTATTTTCTCGTCCCGTTTCGCTCCGTAAATAGGCTACAGCTCCATAGCCTATTTGACTAGCGTCACAAAAGATATGAACTTCTGTAGGGAAAATGAGATCATTCCACATATATCTCGGTATCTTTATTAACTCTATTAATTTTATTTGATCCAACCAGGTTCGAAATTCCTGGGCCATACTTTCGGGTAGAGGTGTATCCCAACCTAGTTTCAGCCCCCATGATCGCTGCAGTAACAACTTTGGTGGCAAGAATACTGGAGCGCAAAATCCAAGTGGATCAAATATCCGCTGAACCATGGACAGTACCAACCTTTTCGTTAATTTGGGTTGAATACTCAAATTGTCAGGGAGTTCGCATTTTAATGAATCTTCCATTTTATTCCAAACAACACCCAATATTTTTGTACAAGTCCCTTTTTCAGGGTTTTCCTCCAGAGAATATTCCCACTCTCGTAAGTCCATTTTAGCCCTGTCCATAATTTCAATTGCGGCCTTTTGAAATTCCTGCACTTCCTGCTTTGTTTCCAGCGAGGTAATACAATTGTCCATGTAGAAGGATTTAGCTAAAATCTTTGCCCATTGAACAAGTGGGCCTCTTATTAATTGAAGATGGTATTCTATTACGGCGTTCAGCACAAAAGGACTACAGTTTAAGCCAAATACAAGTCTCTTATGCCTGTAAGCTATTAGTTCTCTATCGCTCTCCTTTTCCCACCAAAGGAATCTAAGATAGTTCCGTTCAGATTCTTCAATCGCCACCATCTGGAATGCTTTTCTTATATCTGCCGTGACTCCAAATTTATTTTCCCGAAATCTTATCATCATTTCAGGGATTCTTTCCAATAAATTCGGTCCCTTTTCTAAACATTGATTCAAAGATAGTCCATTATGGCCTAGACAAGAAGCATCGAAAACCGGACGTATGGGCGTCGTTTTAGATTCCATCTTGTACACAGGGCGGTGAGGTAAATAATAGCCTCTTCTCTCGAGAGGATTTTCCTCGACTCTTTCAATGAGTCCTTCAGTCAGCCAGTCTCTAAAGATCTGACTATATTCGGTCAACTTATTCTGTGAGGTCATTTTCTTAGTGCTTATATCTAACCTTTTTATCGCTATGTCAAGATTGCTGGGGATTGACTCCTTTTCTACCTTCCAAGGTAGACCTACAGAATATCTCTGATCACTTTGTCTTTGAATTTTTGTTATAAACTTTTCTTTTATTTCCTGATATCTGGTCTCTTTGGAGCAAGTTTCAACAGGATCCCTAATGCCTAGTACTTCTAGATCCCACAAATCCTTTAAATCGCATCGCGTTGTTAGCAGATTCAAAGTCTGCTGCACATTGTCATTGCTATCAATAATTGGCGAATTGCCCATTAGTGTCCAACCTAATTTCGTTTCCACCGCCGTTAAATCTGCTTCAACTTGAACTATTTTTCCTGTCAAAATCATACCTAGATAGTTAGCGCCAATCAATATGTCAATCTCTTGTCCTTTAAAATTGTCCTGAGACAATATTATGCCCTTAATCTTCAATTTTTCTAACCAGTCTCCTTTTGGCAAGGGTGGTATAGCGTCGCAAATTTTACGTTGATCCAGCGCCTCAATATGGATCACATCTCTTTTATTACCTAAATTCTCTAATTCTAACATAAATTTACCGTGCTTTTCTTCACCAATCTTATTACCTCCAAAAAGACTTTTAGCTATGGTTATTTCGCCTTTTCTTTCTATTCCTATACTCCAGACTAACGACTGTTTGATATACGAAAACTGACTTCCACTGTCGAGGAGAATTCTAACCCTTCTAGAGGCATTTGGGCCTCTTAACAGTGCTACCGTAGTCATCAGCAAGACCTGACCTGTGCAGGCTTGACTAGAAAGCGATGCAATGGGTTCAGTTGCATTTTCCTTTAGATTTTCTCTTCCTGGTTTCGCTAACCGGTTAGAAGAATTTCCTTCACATAAAACTTCCAAGTGGTTTCTCCCACAGTTTTTGCACTCCAATTGTTCTCGGCACTGACTCTGTATGTGTCCCTTTCTTAAGCATTTGAAACATAGATGGGCACTACGTATTTTATCATTTCTCTCTCCCGGAGACATTTTCATTATGGAGCGGCATTGATGACTCGCATGATTTGTTCTTTCACAAAAGAAGCATTTTATATTAGTTCGCCCTCCGAACAGACTAGACACAGTGGCGGGTCTGAAATTGCTCCTTGTTCTGGTCCCATCATTGTAAGACCTTTTATAGGGTTCCTCCTGCTTAAAGCCTTTTTCCACAAATTTCAGCCGTTGAGCACTCCTTACTTCGGCTTTTAGAAAGTCCAATAATAACCTTAGGCTTTCTTGAGCTCCTCCTACCCCTTTATCTGACTCTTCCCGTTTTGCTAACTCCATACCATAACCCGAAGAAGGATGCCTGTGCCATATTTTCAAAATATCCGAAGGTAATGAAGACTCGACAAGAGGATATAAAAAAATACCCGACAACTGGGGATCAATGCCCAATGTCTCTAACGACCGGAGGTGACTGCTCAGTTCGTCGTACAGACTGCTTAAATTTCTATTTTCTATCTTTACATTAGATATAACCGAATTCAATAGACGTCTGACATACAGTTCTGTCAGTATATTCGGGTCACCGAATCGCTCCTGTAGGGCTTGTACTGCCAAAACATAGTTGGCGCCTGTAACGGGATAGCTTGCTACAACACGATAGGCTTCTGAATTTGGTACAATTGCTTGACGCAAATATAAAAACCGGTCGCTATCGGATAAATTCTTATTTTCGTGAATTTTCGAAAACTGCGCCCCCCAGGGCAACCAACCTTCCAGAGAGCCGTCATAGCTTTTTAGGGCTAACTCTGGTAATTTCACATTTATTACAGTGTCCTCGCTAGTAATCGGGATTGTTTCTTCTTTATCGGGATTCCGTAATACACTGACTTTCTGTTGAATATCAAACTTTTCCTCTTCATATTTATCGCATTCTTGCCATTCCCTATCAATACTTTCCTCTGTAATCCCTTCTTTCACTACCAATAAAGCCTGATATTTTTCGTTTATATCTACAAGTTTCGTGTAATAAGACTCTAGTCTATTAAACTTAGAATAAATATCATTCTTATCTATTTGAGACTTTTCAAATTCCCCATTTATTTCATTAATAATTCTAGTGAAAGTACCTCTTATGGCTTTTCTGCGCTTTTTAAGTGCATCCATCTCCTCCATATCTCCTTTAAATCGATCACGTCCGGCTCACCAAAATGTTCGTGTTCGTTAAAAAAAAAAAATAAAGGGTGATCGACTGAAAGGAAAAACAATGGGGGAAATAAATGCACAGAAACACAGTATAACAAAAGGATTTATTTCAAAGATTAAAAACAAAAGGGATAAAAACTATTATACTTATATAAAGAATTAATGGTAAAAAAACAAGAAAAATGGTCAAGCTAAATTATACTTATATCTATAGAATTATGTATAAAAAAATAAACAAGGTTAAGCAAAAAAGAAAGTAAAAAAATTAACTAATCTCAGGGAAGGGAGATAAAAATAAATGGCGGGGGGGGGTGTCGAGCGTTTGTTTACACAGTACCTCGTGGCAGCACCGTCGCAGGCTTGGCTTGGCTTGTCTTGTGCGATGTCCAATTGTCGCGACTCGTTGGTTGTCTAAGTGTCTTTTCCGCTCTCAAGTTGCTGCTTGAGGGATACTCCAATGCGTTCTCTCCGTCCACAAGACGCTGCTTGCAGGATAGCTTGACGTCTTTCCTTCCACAAGACGCTGCTTGCAGGATAGCTTGACGTCTTTCCTTCCACAAGACACTGCTTGCAGAATAGCTTGACGTCTTTCCTTCCACAAGACGCTGCTTGCAGGATAGCTTTTAGACGTCTCTCCGTCTGTCAAGGGAACTCAACTTTCCCCTCCGCTTCTAACAAGGGAATCCTGCCAACTGACCAAAAAAAGAATGTAACATGACGCTCGTCGTCTCCGCCCACGCCGACCTTTGCCCTCGGTCGGTCCAAGCTGGGGCTAACTATAGATATAGATGTCTTGCTCGTTGTCTCCCTTCACCTAAGACCTTCCTTCTATGTACAAAAAGTAAAGGATCTATAAAATAGTTTTAACAACACTAGTACACACCATTTTTCCTTCTCAATATTTGAAAGTTGTTTCTAGTAAATTCTAACCCGTAGATCATGAATATAACATTAAATTTTCAAAATTAGCTCAATTTAAAAATATATATATTTGATAATATCAAATTTCATAAAGAAGCTGATGTCATCGCTGTCATCTAAATATTTTGAAGATATTGACTTTGAAGACAAAAACTTTGTAAGCATAAAATATAATCATCATTTAGATGAAATGCATACCATTGCAATTTAATATCAAGAAAATGTTTAACAATAATTTATTTTCATAAATATTTTTAAATATATAAATAATTCCGCGTAAATGCAAAGCTAATTCAGAAATGTTCTGCTACATTTGTGGAAAATTCACAATTCCCAAACAGAGGAAACGTATCACCCCAAAGATAAAATAATGTTATAAAGAATATTTTGGTGTCGCTTTAGGTGATCAAGACAAGTGGTAGTGCCCTCATAGTGGGTGCGGAACGTGCTATCAAGGGCTTTTGCAATGGAAATCAGGGAAATCAAAAGACATGCCCTCTGGTGTACCAATGGTTTGGCGAGAACCAAATAATCACCATAACGATTGTTACTTTTGGGTCTGCAAAATCACAGGCCTTAATAGCAAAAAGAAGCAAACTAACTTTTATCCTGATACGCCATCAGCTAAGCATACTATTCCTCACGACCTCGAGAACCCCATACCGATTCCTAAAACGGTTCAAGAATCCTATATCAAAAAGAATGATCAGCACACAGCATTTGCAGATGATCATCAATTAGAAGACCCTGAATTTATTTCAAATGAAAGTGGCATTCCACATTTATTTGATCAGGCATCATTAAAGGATATTGTTAGGGATCTAGGGTTATCAAAAGAAGCAGCAGAAATCCTTGGATAAAGATTAAAGCAAAGGAACCTCTTGTTACCACAAACCAAAATCTCTGTCTATCGTAATAGGAAACAATGTTTTTTCCATTTTTTCTGAAGAACAAGCATTAGTGTACTGCAATGATATTGAAGGCGTTTTTAAAACTCTGCAAATTAATTACAATGCTACCGAGCATAGACTAAACAAAGTTTGAAAGCTTGTTTGCTGCATTATGGTAGTGTATTACCTTCTCCATACCAGTTGCCTATTCAACCCAAATGAAAGAAACCTATTCGTCCCTTAAGAAAATCTTAGAATTGTTAAATTATATCAAATTTGTTGGAAAGTTTGCGGTGATCTTAGGTTATTATATAGGAGTTTTACAGGGTTTGCAGAAAGGAAACACAAAATATCCTTGCTTTTTATGCAGGTGAGAGCAGAGACAGAAAGAATCATTATGCAAAAATGTGGTATGAAAGAAGTATGTTTCGCTTAGGTGAACAAAACGTTGAATATGAACCGCTTGTCCATAAACTAAAAATGCTTCTTCCCCCTTTACATATCAAATTAGGGTTAATTAAATATTTTCTAAAGGCTTTAAAGAAATATATAGTGATTCGGTCAAATATTTAATGACTAAATTTCCGAAGATTAGTTGTTCTAAGATAACGGAAGGTATTTTTATTAGACCCCAAATTCGTAAACTAATAAATGACGAAGAGTTTTTGCAACATTGAAAAAAGATGAGAAAAATGCTTGGCTTGCATTCATCGACGTTGTCAAACACTTTTTAGGCAAAATTAGGTCACCGAATTATGCGAGAATCGTAGAAAATATTATTTCTAAATTCAATAAGCTCGGGTGCTAAATGAATCTAAAATTTAAACATTTTTTCTGATAATCTTGGTGCAGAGAGCGAAGAACAAGGTGAACGCTTCCACCAAGATATTAATATCATTGAGCAACGATACAATGGTCTATGGAATCAACATATGATGGCGGATTATTTTTGTAATATGATGCGTGATGACAAACAAGCAAAATATAATAGACTTCACAGAAAAAATCTTTAAATCCATGAATATATATTTTTTTACTTCCTAAATATTACTGCATCTTTATAAATAATGTTTATTAAACCAAATAAAATGTTTTTCACATTCACAGCCTTTTGTTAAGGCCTTCCATCTTACACATTAAAACAATTATCCTGATAATTTTGGAAAAGAAAGGGAAAGAAATTAGATTTATATATATATATATATAAATGAAAATTTATATGTATATAGTAAGTAGTTTGATAAATATATTTCTAGGGGAAGTTATTGAAGTAAAATATATACATGTCGAATCCTGTCGACTCACTGTAATATACGGGACTTTTGAGGTGATTGGTTGTTTGATTTAGTGATTGATGTTTGGCTGTTTGTAGTAGTAAGTTCCTGTTGACTTACTTAGTGGTTGATGTGGGCGCAGTCGTTTTGGCTGAAATGGTAAAGTTTTCTCACAGGGGAAAATAACGAGAAAGGACACAGGATTGGATTAAGAAATAGGCCAGCGATCAAGGGAGAGAGGGGTTTAGACTATTGGCGTTTTGACTAATGGCTAGGCTGTTCACATATTGAACATTGGACTTATCTGGGTGATGAGAAAGATGGTGGCGAGCTCCAACTTGTTGCGATGGTGCCGAGTTCCTAACTGATTAACTTGAGTCCTAGATTTAACTCGTTAACTCTTCAGTGCTCTCATTGGATGATTCCCGCCTCGTGGCGGTCTCTCATTGGATCTTAGCTAGTCCTGCTGGACTCTGATTGGATCTTAGCTAGTCCTTTGTCTTTGTCTTGTTTTGACATGATCCCGGAAGAAGAAGGTTCTTGAACTCAGTTTTATTAGTTCCTGGGTAATAACTTTTGCTTCCTGGATAATGAAAACCTGCTAATGATTGTTTCTTCTCTAATGGCCTTTCTCCCAGATTCGCTAAGCCTAGCTTTTATTAAAATCTTTAGATCATACATTGCATATATATTGTGGTGGGGTTACATCTAGTTATATACAAATTATGACATACACATACATATATGTATAATATTGTTCCATCGTTTGCACTATCTTTGGCACATTTATTCATATAGTAATAAGTTTAATGGCATAAATATTCCTCCAATAGATGAATATCATGGGTAAAGGCATCATATCCATAACTTGAGAAATTGAGCTAATCGAAAAAAAATTGATACCACGTTAATCGGCATAAAAAGTTAACCCAGAAAATGTTTTGCTTATTTGAGGAGGAGGATTTTATTTTATTTTTGTGTACTAGTGTAATTAAAGAACCAATCCTGCTTCAGATTTGGATCCATCTGTTTACATTATGGGGGCGTGATGGTCTTAAACTCCGGGTATAGAGATATTGTACGTCAGAGAGGTGAGTATGTACTAACATCATAGTCAGGCCAAGATTAGAAATGACCTTCATTTATCTCCTTGAGGTAGGTAAAATTGAAACTTATGACAATACATGTTTTCATAATGAGTTTCTTTTAAAAAATAATGAAATATAGCGCGCATAATATGTATATGAAGAATTAACTTTTGAGCGCGATTTTTATTTTATAATAAAGAAACTTCCTACACTATCCTTACTGCGATGAAACACATTTGGGAGGGCTTAGTTAAGTGTAAATTATCCCAGCGGTTTCACCACACACAGCTTAAGTTTCAACAAAATTAAAAACACGCAAGCTTTCGAGAAAATCCCGCTCTTCGACAGGCTATCTAACAATTCTCCAAAAATATTGATTATTTATAACAAAGGGAATTTTATAACTGTACTAGTTCTATATAATCGATAATTACGTCTTCTTTTTTATTTATATAAATTTTACAAAGCCGCAGTCACCATTCGGAGGAGTTTATTAGAATCGACGAATGTAGTGCTCCATTTGGATGAGGAAAGCGAAGCCTAGAACGCGGCTGATTCCACACTAGCCTTTCAGTGATACGCTAACCTTGACGTATGCACGAAGGAATGTGTGGCCACTGGACATGCGTTGGACCTGTAGGCTTTTGGTGGGTGCTGCTCTGTCTGGAGTACAGGAGCTCCTTCTATTCTTCCTTTCTTCCTACGATGAATCTGTATAAGACCGGCGGTCTTATTAAAGCTGTGTTGTTGTTGCTATATAATAGATAATTTACATATTATAAGTCTGTAGAAGTGTTTTTCCTCGCAATTTGCGAATTTAAAAAAAAAGAAAATAATTTTGTGAAAATAATTTTATCAAATAGGTTTATAATCTTTCGTAAATTCAATCATATTTCATAAGACATTCGAGATTTGACGTAGAGTGTAGATGGGGAAATGGCCTAGATAGCTTAGTAGCGACCTCGCCGACTAGGCGATTGACTTCTATATAAAATACGCGACTTCTCGGGCAGCTTTACCTCATAGAGGAAGGCAGTGACCAACTCTGATTGTAATATGTGGTTACAATCTTAAATGAGAGGTCAAATCTTCACTTAATTCTATCTGCGAGACTGGGAAATATGAAATTGATTCGACGTGCCAATTACTGGAGATGTGAGACGAATTTTATGGTTTGATAAAATTAGACACCTTCTGGCCTTTGGCAACGCGAGCTGCTAGAAATCTTATTAAAAGGATCCGTATTGAGGCGAACAATAGAATATGCAGGCTCACGTTTACCCAAAGGTCGTTATCATGACACCGAGCAGCCAACTCCCTCAGGAATTCGGCGATATGTCTAATTGGCAGTGGACCATGAACCCGGATTAGGAGGGTGAAGTCGTCAGTAAAGGCCACAGGTTAATTCTCCCTGATAAGAAATAGAGAGAAAAGGACGCGAGCAATCACATTACGAAGTAGAGGGCCCAGCACAGAACCTTGGGGAATGTCCAGTTGAGATATGGTCGAGGTTTTGACCGACCTAGCAGAATACGCAGCCCCCTCTCTGTGTCTTTAAGGAATATTTGTGCGAGGCGAACCAGAAGGCAATGAAACCACAGTGATACCACAGTGGCTCTAATGATATCTCATGGTGAATACAAAGTTATTCTGAGTAGGGTGATGGATAGATTTCAGGTGAGTGAAGTCGACTGAGAGGATAGGCTTCAGAACTGCTCTGCTTGTCTCTAACAGAGTGATTGGAATGCTGTTGTTATGTTTGAGAAGGCCCGTTGAGGTGTTTGACCCTTGGTGAACATTAAATATAGACAGTAAATTAAAGACATATTATACCACACACACAAATCTCAATAATTGATATAAATAGAATTAACAAAAATTCTTGTAATAGCGAAAACAAGCGTTGTTTACAGAAAATCGTCAATATTTGATGGCATTCTTTCCGAAACTTTGGATTAGAAATATATACATATAAAATAAGATTATGGGATAAAATAAGCATATTTGATTTAAAACTTATTATTAATCAATAAAAAAAAGGTTCCGGAGATGAGTTTATTTTTTATTTTAAAACCATCTCAAGCTTTCGGACATCTCTGCCCTTCTACAGGAGAACATATACAATGAATAAAACGCCGCTTGATGCCAAACTATTCTTGCTAAGCTTGAGACGGTTTTTAAAATAAAAAGAAACTCATCTCCGGAAACTTTTAAAATTGTTAATTAATGTCCAGGAGATTTAAATCAATTTATGTTAAAATTACATATAATTTAGCCTGAAATTCGTATAGTTAATTTAAAACCTATATTTACCAATTTACACACTTGGGAAGTTCATCATTATCAATTATATCACATATTGATGTACATATATTAAGAACAGAATATACTATTCGACAAACCTATAGAGATCTGGTTGACAAGAATGATGTTCCTTATATTTCCCTCACCCGTGTGATCCTACAAATAACAGTAGGTGAAAGTATATACGGATATGTTGATGTAATATTGTTTAGTATTGGACCGTTAATCTTGTCCATTAGTATGACAGTAGAGGAGAATAAAGAGCCTCGGAAGGTGTTAATTCCGCTCCAATTGTAGCCTGTAGCATTGGAAATTGATTTCAGTTATTAGAAAGATGGTGGAGAGTTTTAGTATATCAATCATTAAATATCTAAACATTCAAGTATTGAATAAAAACTTCGTTTAAAAACGCTATTATGGAATCTTTTCAAAATGCGTACTATAAAGAGAAGAGTATTATTTTCAGGAAATAAAAGTGAATTCAATAATTTAAAAAAATCTAGTTTAAAAAGAATCATTTCAAACTGTATTTTATTAAAGAAACATTTATTAAATATAAAGTGTTACACTAACAAGTCCAGTGCCATTAACAATCTAGGCTAGAAAATATGGGTAAAATAAATAACTTTTTGTGAATATTAAACACTCAGGTAAATTGTATTGAAAAATATAAAAGAAAGGGCTAAATGATATTCATATATTCACAACCTATTCAGCTATCTTTTTAAGAAATATAGTGGTTTCATGTTCACAAATATTTTGAACTGTGTATGTTTAACATGTCTTTAAAATATATATCTGTGTGTGTATGTGTGGCATAGGTTTTTTTAATATAACTTGAATAATACGAATTGAAACTCGAGGTTTTACATGAAGTTCTTGAAGGAATTTGGTGTCTCTTTTTGATTGTTGATTAGAGTTGCTCCATTAATTGGTTGGTTGCAACGAAAATGTGACGAGTTATTTGTAATTCTTATCAACTTTGAACTTTTATAATCCAAATTTACAAGAATCAGGTTAAAAAACTTGATCGCCAAGGCTAAAAAAGGGACTCAGTGTAAATAGCAATATGTTGGCCATAGAGTTTGGATTCTAGGCTGCTGCATATGTAACAGACGTTCCAGATTGGCAACCGCGCGGTGTAACTTCTCTGTGTTCCAGCTCAACTTACAGGGTTGTTGCAGGATCTAGCTGGTGCTAAGATAGTATATATTGACAGTGGTTCGTGGTTTAGTACTTACACCTCTGTGGTGAGCACAACGGGACTTGTGTTCATTTACCATTCCACGTTGGGCGAAAGGACCCTACTACTTTAACCCTGTGTACTCGCATACTGGTTCTTAACCTCTCCTCCGGCAGCTTGGCTCGCTCCACAGAACGAGAACTAGGTATTGATTACAAGATGTTGGTTCTGGCGCAAAACTCCGATGGGAGGCCTCCCGTGTAACCTAAGTCCGGCTATTAGCGTTGTCAGTGTCAGCAGTTCTGTCTTCGGTCTCTAGTCAGTTCCATTCCATTTTGTTATCAAAAGTAAACTCAACAAGTTCATCGAATTGTTGGAATTGGGAAGTTGGGTTCAGGGGTATAGCAATACATGACGGTGTGAGATAGTATAGTCTACCTCTAACCCCCTCTGCGTTATTTTTAAGGTATCATGTGGAGCCATCACCGTGTCCAGTTAACATTTATGTAAATGTCTTTCTTCAAGCTCCCTCCTCTTAGTTCACAGAGTTCCTTCTTTATAACATGGTCTTCACGCGGTATCAACTATATTTTGGAGTCAAAATCATCATACCTCTTTATATATATTTTTTATAAGTGGCAGAGCGCCATCTAGTGGAACAGAAATCAACTAAACGTTGATTTAGCCTGTTCCCTGATATTTGACAGGTCCATTTTCTTGATAAATAAATAAAAAAAAAAGACATCCAGGAAAGCGTTTCGAGCTGTTGGCCCTCGTCAGCGTGGAGCAAGCTGTACCACTGCACCAATTTCTTGGTTTCTCAAGAAACCTCTGGGACCAAAATATTTTTTGTGGCAGTGGTACAGCCTGCTCCGCGCTGAGGAGGGCCAACAGCCCAAAACGACCTAGCACCTTGTGACTATTTTTTATTTCCAAAAGTTAAGTCATTGTTGAAAGAGATCAAATTTGACACTGATGATGAAGCACTGCAAGACTTTATCAATGCTGTAAATTTCATCCCCGAAGATGACTGGTGTAAGTGCTTCAATAATTGGTTTTTGCGGATGAAATCTTGCATAGGAGCAAAGGTGAATACTTTAAGAAACTCTGAAATTTTGAAATTTGCAACTTTAATAAAAATAAGTGATTTCAAAAACCTTTGGAGTGACCCTTGTATTTCCAGAAATATATAATCATTTAAAATGAATGTAATGCTATTTTTACCAATTAAATTTACCAATTTACCAATACCAAATTTAATGCGTAATTGAACATTCAAATGAATGTTTAATTAAATTAATAATAATAAAAAACATAATAAAACATTTAAAGGGAGAGGTGCCTCTTTTGGTTCATACAATTATTTATGTAAATATTTTTATGTTAATATTTTTAAATTTCTGAAATAGCACACAATTGACAGATTCCAGGGGGTGGGGGCAGTCCAGCTGGCGGTCGCAGGTCTGGTGACATTGACATCTGTGGTAGAAGGCGCGGCGAGTTGCCTCCAGGCGTGTGGATGATCCTGCAAGACGGTGCCAGGAGATCCTGACAACGGAGCGACCTACAAGGCGGTGTAGTCCAGGCTGGACGTGTATTGTGTGGAGCGAAACGTTTCACAAGAATGGCATTCACGGCGCCAAGGATCCTTCTGACAGGGAAGCTGAAGGCAAGTCCCACTGATTGTACTAGCTTCTGTTCAGCACGACGTATAATAAAGCTCCAACTTTTGTCGCATCCCAAAATAACTCATGTGTGTTATCTTTGTGCCATCCTGATCAGACAAAGAACACGAATATGAAGCAAGTAATCAGAATTTTTTTATGTCTCACTAAATATTTTACCTCTTCACTTCTATATATGATGATAGTCACCATGTCACTTTTATTTAAACTCATATAAATCTAATACAAAGGACACTGGTAAAGTTTTTCAATACGCTTCTACCCATGCGTCCACGTGGACACGAGTTCGAACTTGTTGAGCCCCGTTTACATTTGAACTGCAGTGATAATTTCATTCGCTTGATGTTAGTATTCATTGAACTGTGAATTGATAAAATATCAAGAATGTCTACCTGGCGGAAAATTGAATACCAAGCCATTTTGCGATGTAACTTTGAATGCGGTTTGGGCATTGAAGAATCCTTGCAAGAAATGACTCCTCTACTGGGAAATTATTGTCCACATCGTACCTCTAGATTCAGGAGGCATCGTGAGTTTCAGCGAGGAAAATATGGCATATGAGACACGCCAAGGTCAGGACGTCCAGCTTTGTCAGTTAATGAGGAAAACATCGCCGCTGTCAAAAATTTATTGGAGACTGATCGACATATAACTTATCGCCTGATAGAGAGTTTAGACATTCCTGCAACAGCAATTCATTCCATTCTGAATGACCATCTAAAAGTGAGTAAAGTTTGTTCCCTATGGATTCCTCATTCTTTTTCTGTAATAAAGACCTTTTGAGCGCATGGAATGACGAGTGCGCCCAGCTCCCTGAGGGAACGTGGAAGAGATGGTTTGTTCACTGGCTTCGAAGAATGGAGAAGTTTATTGATTGCGGTGGAAATATTTTGAAAGATTGTAAATAATAAAGTCATATTGCAAAACTTTCCTAGTGCTCTATATAGTTAATGGTGTGGCAACTCAAATATTCAAATAGGGTTTTTAAAGTTTTTATTAAAATTCACTATATATATATATATAAGAAGAAAATAAATATTCCAGCTACCGTCATTGAAAAATAAAATTTATATGAGTCAAAATAAAAAACGGCGGGGGGCGATCATCGCGTATATGGAGTTAAATATTTGGTAAAAAAATAAAAACCTGCTAATTAGTTGCTTCATATTAAATCACATTAAGTTCGAAATTCATGGTGATCGTTCCTCGCCGCTTTTATTTTGACTCGTTTAAATCTAATTTTCAATGGCGGTAGCTGAAAATTTATTTAATCCTTTTTAGTGAATTAAAAAAGGCTTTAAATAACCTATTGATTATTCATTTAATTTTTAGCCATATATATTAATGCAAAATTTAAAAACTTACAAAAATATTTATATATTCCTATATACAAGGTGGGTTCATTAATTTCCAGGACTGCTTTGTATCTTTGAAAAATAAAACAAATAAAAAAAACTAATATTTTTCAAAATATGCCCCTCCTGCCTCAATACACCTGTTCCATCTTTTTTTCCAATTGTCGAAGCAGGAGATAAAATCACTTTTTGAGAGGTTCCTCAAGGATGCCTTCGATTCAGCTTGTATCATATCAACGTTGTCAAATTTCGTTCCTTTTAACTTCATTTTCAATTTAGGATAGAGGAAAAAGTCATTGGGGGCTAAGTCGGGGGAATAGGGTGGATGAAGAATCTGTATGGTTGAATGCTTGGCCAAGAACTGCAAAACAACATGGGCTGTGTGCGGCCGCGCATTATCGACGTGAAGTATCCAGTCATTGTTTTGCCATCTTTAAGGTCTTTTAAGGCGCATTGCCTCCCTTAAGCGCCTCATTATCCCCAAATAAACCTCTTGATTAATTGTACGTCCGAAAGGAATAAATTTATGGTGAACCAAACCATTAATATAAAAATGTAACAAGCAATGTCTTGACTTTGGATTTTGTAAATCTTGCCTTTTTGGGTTTCGGTTCCCCTCTTTCAATCCATTGGCTGAATTGACGTTTGGTTTCCGGGTCATACTGATACACCCATGTCTCATCCCCGGTAATGATTTTTTGCATCCATTCTGGATCGGTCCGAGTCATTTTAACCATGTTTTTGCATCCATTCTAACCTCCTTTTGTTCCTCTGTTAGAATCCGGGGAACAAATTTTGAAGACGTCCGGATCATGTCCAAATCTTTTGTTACTATTTGATGACACAGTCCTACAGATAGTTCAGTCTCTGAAGATAAGTCTTTAATAGAAATTATTCTGTTAGATTTAATTAATTCCTTTATTATGAGCTTGTTTTCCTCGCAACGTAATGATCTTGGACGCCCAGTATGCTGATCATCGTTTACCTTTTCCCGACCTTTTATGAAGCGTGAAAACCATTCAAAAGTTCTTGAACGGGATAAAGCTGCATCGCCAAAAGCTTTTTTAATCAATTCATACGTCTCAGTAGCACTTTTTTTCAATTTGAAACAAAACTTAATGCAGATTCTCTGCTCTTCGAAAATGGCCATTTTAAAATTAGAAATGCGAACCTTACAAGGAAGTTTTTTTTTTTTTCTATTTTTAGATCGTCGCGTGCGCCACGAGACTCGTGCTTTCAGTCAGGTGTGGTCGAATGTCCAATATTTAACTCTGTATAAAAAATTTTCTTTAGCTTTTTCATTTATTTTATTTTTCAACCAGTCCTGGAAATTAATGAACGCACCTTCTATTATTATAATTGTGTGTGACTATAAACGCTTTAATATCTTTAACTTCGGCTCATATCCCCCCCCCCCCCCAGCCTAATTTATTCATGATTACTCTAATTATTAAGGAAGTAAAACTACAAGATGCAGGGATAGAAAAAACTGGTCTTACAAATATGGCTTTCCTAGATTGAACCATGAAACTAACCATAGCAACATCATCAAACTATCAAGCACCACTCTCTCGCAGTCAGAAGCTACCGAACTATCCAAAGGTCTAAAATACCGGATGCCTTTAAAACTAGATACATTTAGAACCATAATTGGCATAGAAGTAGCCATAAACAACTTCAGTCACCAAGAAAAAAATAAGGTCAGAAACACTGTCTCCAGCATCCAACAGAAATCTACAACGCAATTAGCACTTTATGCTAATCTCTACTAAGTAGCCGGTTTTTTTAAAGCATTGAGAGATCTTTTGAATTTGGAATATACGTAGCTTTTGCTGATTTCTGTGATAGAAGAAAAAGTTTCTGCGTCAAATAAAATTTCAGTGTTTTTGATTGATACTTTGAACGGTTCATTATAACTATGTGAAATATTTGTGTCTTTTTCTACTAATTATAAGATCTTCTCTCTACTTCAAACGCTTAATGACTGTCAATTTAGTATGATAATAAATACTAAATTGACAGTCATTAAGCGTTTGAAGTAGAAAGAAGATCTTATAATTAGTAGAAAAAGACACAAATATTTCACATAGTTATAATGAACCGTTCAAAGTATTAATCAAAAACACTGAAATTTTATTTGACGCAGAAACTTTTTCTTCTATCACAGAAATCAGCAAAAGCTACGTATATTCCATATTCAAAAGATCTCTCAATGCTTTGAAAAAAAACCGGCTACTTAGTAGAGATTAGCATAAAGAATTCTATACAAACTCATCCTCCTGTCCATATATATAGTCTCCCTAAAACCCATAAACCCTTGATTCTTCACAGACCTATTATTGCCTACTACCTATCCACGATCTCAGTACTTTGAAGATATACAGATCCATTATTCACCCCTCTAACTCAAAAAAGAGAAAATATAGCTGCCCCATCACTGAAATACCAACATTCCTATCAGAATTATCCCAGCTTAACCCTGCCCAGGAACTGATAATCTTCTCTTTGTGTCGCTATACCTCAGTTTACCCTACCATAGAGAGTGTCACAGAAATTATGACAGACCTCAACACCAACATAGCCACAATCAAAAGGATTGAATATCTATGCAAACTTTTTATATATGAATGCGTTTTTATTTGATAGGCATTTTTTTGACAGATTAGAGACTTCTCCATGGGGAACTCTCTATCCACGGTGGTAGCAGAATTGGTCATGTCGTGGGTTGGCCACTAGATTAATTTACAGCATGCACCAGACATAAAATATTGAGGAAATACATTGATGATATTGGTGAGACAAGGGCGGGGATGTGATATTCAGATGGTTTATTTGGTACAGTGCTGGGCTCGTGGTCCAGTCCAGGAAGGTCATGATGTTCGGGGTCTCGCCGGGCCTGGTCACGTGTACTATCGGTTGGCTACTTGTTGACACACAATATATTCTGTATTTAATCGAAAGATAAGGTTACATGCATTATTACAAATTGAATAACTACAATCCTGAGATTTATTTTATTCTCGAAAGTGAACACAATAGTGCCCTACCCTACTTGTATATTCTAATTATCAAACCCAACCACATGTATCACATTACAGTCTGTTAAAAAAAAATAAAATGACGCCTCAAATGCCCACTATACCTCCTTTTGCCCCGTCAGCCATAAAATCACCGTAGTAAAAGCTCTCATTAAGCCCATTTCCACTCATTGTTCTTTTACCATGTTCAAAAAAGTAGCGTAAAAATTTGCGTAAAGACACTTTTCATGTTAAAAATCAAGAAAAAAAAAAAGAAAAATGGTCAGGTGTTGATATTAAAAACAAAATTGCCATTTCCTGACCGCTCACATTAGCATTTATTTCTTGATTTTCAACATGAAAAGCGCCTTTACGCATATTTTGCCTTAAATACCCATTTCTTGTTATCTCAGGAAGCCTCTGGGACCAAACCTTTGGTCGTAGAGGTACAATCTACACCACACTGAGAGGGCCAACATCCTGAAACGCGTACGTGGTTGACTTTCATGATTTATCAAGATATTGGGTTGGCCAAACATCTTTGGAACAAGCTAAATTAACGTTCAGTTGATTTTTGTTCCACTAGATGGCGCTCTGCAATCTAAAAATGCTCAAGTGAGCGGTCAGGAATTGATCATTTTGTTTTTAATATCAACACCTGACCATTTTTCTATTTTTTCTTTATTTTTAACATATATGCAACGGCGCCAGTAGAATGACCAGACGACCCCCTCTCACATCTGGTGACATACAAAACCCCCTTTCTCAGAAACGGTACATAAAGCCCCGTCCTAGCTAAAAATACAGTTAGTTCAGCATCTGTGCGAGCCCACGTCGGTTGTACCTCAGATCCTCCTCATCCATCATGTAGACTAGTAAGAAACTTCTATCTCCCCAACTTTCGCTCCTAGCTCAACTTTTATCTGTGCACGGAACTTTCTTAGTGCAACTGTGTCTTCGTTTTTTGTGTGGACATTCCCAAGCTTTCCACTACATATATATATAGATGGAGATCCCGGCGGGAGGAAATTGATCTAAATAGACAAGGGTCGCCTCTCCCGTCAAAACAGACGTCCAAACCCAGACGCCATCCATTGACCGTCGCCGCAACTAGCGGCTTCTGGTCGGTGACAAAGCCACAACACCAGCTTTGGCAAACTGAAAAGCGTCCACCTAGAGACCATGGTTTCAAGCTGGTGTTGTGGCTTTGTCACCGACCCGAAGCCGCTAGTTGCGGCGACGGTCAATGGATGGCGTCTGGTTTGACGGGAGAGGCGACCCTTGTCTATTTAGATCAATTTCCTCCCGCCGGGATCTCCATCTATATTTTATCCATAGATATGGCCCAGCCACTTTGCCAGCTAAACACCTCTTTGGCAGATTGTCAAGATTCCATTAGATCCCGTGTGGATCTCATGGAATAAAGTCCGCCCTAGACTGACGAGGGCCATTAGCCCGAAACCATGGTCTCTAGGTGGACGCTTTTAAGTTTGCCAAAGCTGGTGTTGTGGCTTTTTCACCGACCCGAAGCCGCTAGTTGCGGCGACGGTCAATGTATGGCGTCTGGTTTTGGACGTCTGTTTTGACGGGAGAGGCGACCCTTGTCTATTTATATATATATAGATATATATATATTTTTTAAATAAGGCCTATTTTGTATTTTAATACGATTATTTATTAATCCGATATTTCGATGGATCAATCTTCCATCTTTTACGAGGTGTTTTACCGTGAAGCACGCAGCAGGTCGCGTGCTTCACGGCAAAACACCTCGTAAAAGATGGAAGATTGATCCATCGAAATATCGGATTAATAAATAAACGTATTAAAATCCAAAATAGGCCTTATTTTAAAAATATAAATGCATTATGGATTGCTCTTTATTCAGAAATATATATATATGGTAATTTAAACCAACAATCCCATATTGTATATAACTTATAACAAGATTTTAATGTTGTATAGTGAAACACATCTGTAAATGGTTATATGCATGATTGACATGTGTCATTACATCATCATATGTAATGTAATTTGTACAAACTGAGGATAATAAATAAAACTCTGTAATATATTAAGAGTTGAGCTAAGCAAGAGATAGAAGTCATAACGTCTAAAATCGAGATAGATTTAGAATTCCCACAACAAGGTCTTAAAATGGAAACTGCAACGGCGCCAGTAGAATGACCAGACGACCCCCTCTCACATCTGGTGACATACAAAACCCCCTTTCTCAGAAACGGTACATAAAGCCCCGTCCTAGCTAAAAATACAGTTAGTTCAGCATCTGTGCGAGCCCACGCCGGTTGTACCTCAGATCCTCCTCATCCATCATGTAGACTAGTAAGAAACTTCTATCTCCCCATCTTTCGCTCCTAGCTCAACTTTTATCTGTGCACGGAACTTTCTTAGTGCAACTGTGTCTTCGTTTATTGTGTGGACATTCCCAAGCTTTCCACTCTGCCTCGACCACGACTGCCTGTACTCTGTGAGAACTTTTAAAGGACTTACAAGGTGCAGAGAGGTACTGGAAAACTCCCCATCCTGACTGTTCCTCTCGGTCAACACAGTATAGCGAGAGTCAACACTTCATCATCACAAGTTAGTCGACAGGATTCTACAAGAGTAAACAGTAACTCAACTTATTACATATATATATTGTTGCACTGGGCTGCGGTTTGGCAGATTCTTCAGTCTTGAGTCTCTCCTCAGAAGTGTCTTGCATCTTTCCAGAACGTGTCTCAACCATCTTGCAAGGTTAAACCAGTCAATAATAAGACAACTATATATTTAGGTAGCACCTAGAATATCTCTTTATTTATCATATCAAAGTTTAAAGCAGGTGGGGTATTTTAGTGTATCAAAATACAAATGTTTTATAGTACATAATATTTTATAGTAATAATCTGTTTTATAAAATAAATAAATATATAATTTAAATTTTAAATATATTAAAAATAATATTATAAATAATTTTTAAAATACGCGCATTAATCATGATGCAACACTTCCCCCTCTCCAGAGGTCGTCACGTCCTCGTGAGTGACCTCATCAATTCTTTCAAAATAGGGTTTGAGTCTTTCTGTTGTTCTCTTCGATGACATATTCCCCATCCTCTGCTTCTATTGAGGCCCTTAATCAATTTAATAGATAGTTTAGGTATAACGGTATCTGTAGTGCTCTTTAATTTTTTTAGATCATAATTGCTTACGTCATGATTACTCATCAAATTATATTTTATCGTTTCTCGTTTACAATCAATTTTAGCATTCATTTTTTAAGGAAATCTCGTCCAAGAATAAGAGTTCGTAGATGCGCGTCCATTACTACAAATTTCGGGGATAATTCAGTGTCATCAATTTTAAAATCTAAAATAATGCTACCTACCATATCTAATTTTTTTCCCATCGGGTCCTGAACACGTTTTAGTGAGACTATTTATTTCACGGCCAGCAAAAAGTGCTGTCCTTAGGTCGACCACTGAAAGATCGGCGCCTGTATCAATCAAAGCTTCGCATTATCCTATCTTGTTCACATTAATATTAATTTTGTACCTAGGGTCCAACTTTCTAATTCCATTTATGGTCGACTTGCTTTGATTGAAGGAATCAGGCGCGACACTTAGTTTAAATCTTCCAACACGGAATATCTATTCGGGGGAGGAATATTCGTTTGTGTGTCATTACAAACATCCGCATAGAGGCGAGGCCGTGTATAATATTTTCTTTCGGCCATTTGAAGATTTTCTTGACTCTTGTCTTGGGAAACTGAGGGGTCATCTTCTACGATCCTCACAAACTTGACTCTGCAATACCGCGCTACGTGTCCTGGCTTGTTACGCTTGAAACATATTGGTCTCCCGTCTTCTGTCCTATTCCTGTTTGAATCTGGACTCTTATTGTATGTTTTCCTTGGGTAGACCGGTTTTGGCTCAGGATTGGGAGTGTAAAATCGTCTAGGGGCAGATACCTGGGACAGCGCCTTGTTCTGGTAGTACTTCGGAGCGGGGGCCTGGGGCTTGGGGGTGTTCTGGTAGTACCTCGGAGCGGGGGCCTGGAGGTGTTCTGGTCTGGTCTTCTGAACGACGGAGCGTTCTTCCATTGCTCTTGATGATGGGAACGAGGAGAGCGTGGTCCATTATATAGAGCCTTTGATTTTTCAATACGTTCTTGATAATTATTTTCAAACAATTCTTAGGAGGGTTTAAGTAGAGGGCAAAAGAGTATTCTTTCTTTAACCCTCCAATAACCCAATTTATTTTATTCTCTTCTTCCATTTGGGGGTCGACCTTGTTGCACAGAATCAGGATATCCTCTGCAAACCTGATTGCAGGTTCATTCCACTGCTGCATTCTGTTCAGCCTCATCTTCATTTATTCTTTGTTGGCGTCTGAGGCGAAATCCTGAATTAGGCGGCTCTTGAAATGTTCCCAGCTGGTAAAACTTATCTTGTGTAGGTCCAGCCAGGTTTTGGCGCTACCAATCATGTTCATGGCTGCATAGCGAGAAATAATATATTCTGCCCAATGGTACAGGAAGCCAATTTCTTCAAGGGACTCAATCCATGGGCGAGGGTCTTCTGTTCCATCATATTTGGGGATGTCTATGTTGGGGTTCGAGACAACTGGGTCGGCACTTGCATCTCCACCAATTGTTGCACTGGGCTGCGGTTTGGCAGATTCTTCAGTCTTGAGTCTCTCCTCAGAAGTGTCTTGCATCTTTCCAGAACATGTCTCAACCATCTTGCAAGGTTAAACCAGTCAATAATAAGACAACTATATATTTAGGTAGCACCTAGAATATCTCTTTTTTTATTGTATCAAAGTTTAAAGCAGTTGGGGTATTTTAGTGTATCAAAATACAAATGTTTTATAGTACACTAGCGGACGTACCCGGCTTCGCCCGGGTTTTACCCGAGTAAAGGTTTGTCTAACGAATCTCTCGATAAAGTGAACATTTTTTCCCGGTCCCTTGAAAAATACTCGATAAGTTGAATAAAATCAATATTAATTGGTTCCCTCGGTAATTGGAAGTTAAAGGAATAGTATATTGCCTTGTAATTGTATCATTATTCTTGTATAGACGTACCCGGCTTCGCCCGTGTTTTACCCGAGTAAAGGTTTGTCTAACGAATCTCTCGATAAAGTGAACATTTTTTCCCGGTCCCTTGAAAAATACTCGATAAGTTGAATAAAATCATTATTAATTGGTTCCCTCGGTAATTGGAAGTTAAAAGAATAGTATCTTGCCTTGGAATTGTATCATTATTCTTGTATGGATGTACCCGGCTTCGCCCGGGTTTTACCCGAGTAAAGGTTTGTTTAACGAATCTCTCGATAAAGTGAACATTTTTTCCCGGTCCCTTGAAAAATACTCGATAAGTTGAATAAAATCAATATTAATTGGTTCCCTCGGTAATTGGAAGTTAAAGGAATAGTATCTTGCCTTTGAATTGTATCATTATTCTTGTCTCAAATAAATTGCCGTGTCATCCTGAATTTTGTCTTTCCTAATTTTCTACATTACAAAATCATCGTATCATCATGATAATATTTAGAGCAGATTGTTGAATTATAACAGATAAATTAGAATATTTATCTTGATTATTTTAAAGCGAAAAGTTATTTCAAAAATTTTATTTGCTAGAAACCTTCCCAGTACTATACTAAATAACTTCCCAAAGTTTCATGGCGTTCCAATGAGTGGTTTGGTCAGGCATAAAGGACAAACAGACCACAGACACCCACACATACATTCATTTATATATATAGATAATATTTATAGTAATAATCTGTTTTATAAAATGTGTGTGTGTGTGAATAAATATATAATTTAAATTTTAAATATATTAAAAATAATATTATAAATAATTATTAAAATACGCGCATTAATCATGATGCAACAATATATATATATATATGTAATATGCGGGGCTTTTTGGTGATGGTTGATTGAGTGGTTTGATTGATTGATTGTTGTGGGCGCAGTCGTGTTTGCTGAGATAGTAAGGTATTCACACAGGGGAAAATAACGAGGACACAGGGTTGGATTGAAAAAGGCCAGCGATCAAGGGAGAAAGGGGTGACTATGGGGTTCTTGACTAAGGCTAGGCTGTCACATAGTGACCCTTGGACTTATCTGCGTGATGAGGAAGATGGTGGCGAGGTCCTGGCTCTGACAGGTCCTGCTGTTAACTCGATACTGTCCAGGTCCCAACTTGTTGCGATGGTACCGAGCTCCTAACTAACTAAACTGAGTCCGAGATTTAACATGTAAACTATTCAATGTTCTCATTGGATGAATGTCGACTCGTGGTTGTCTCTCATTGGCTCTTAGCTAGTCTTCCTGGACTCTGATTGGATCTTTGTTAATCCTTTGTCCTTGTCTTGTTTTAACATGATCCCGGAAGGGGAAGGTTCTTGAACTCAGGTTTTATGAGTTCCTGGATAATAAAACCTACTAATGACCGTTTCCTCTCTGATGGCCTTTCTCCCAGATGCTAAGCCTCGTCTTTATTAAAATATTTAGATCATACATTGCATACATATGGTGGTGGGATTACATCCAGTTATGTACAAATTATGACAGATGCGCCCCCTACATGTGAAGAATTCAAGAAGGGGTAGCCTGAGTGAATTCTGTAAAGGGGGAAAAATAATTTTTGTGGGAAAATTAGTTGTGGTTATTGAGAAGCTATATACAAGCATTGGTGGTGATATCTATATATATATAAATGAATGTTTGTATGTTTGTCTGTTGGTCTGTATGCACGGTATACAAATTCGCAGTAGTTCACTAATTCAAACCAAAATTTCCATACATAGGTAAAAAATAACGGGGATGACGATAGGCTATTTTACAAAATATATAAATCAATTATTAAAACTATATATTCAAATTATTCTACTTAGCTCACGAACAGCGCCCTCTATCAAGTACTAAAAGGTTATAAATACGTTTAAAATCTAAATCTTCTCAATATTTTATTAATAATAGTTCGCTTAATAACACATATAATATAAATATTTATATAATAACTGCTCTAATATAAAATATTTGGTAGGTTTTATTTATTTATATATTTTCATTTTTAGATATAACTGATCTAATTCGCCGTTTAAAATAACTAAAATAGTTCGCTTAATTACACATATAATATAAATATTTATATAATAACTGCTCTAATTTGAAATATTTGATAGGTTTTATTTATTTATATATTTTCATTTTTAGATATAACTGATCTAATTCGTCGTTTAAAATAACTAAAATAGTTCGCTTAATTACACATATAATATAAATATTTATATAATAACTGCTCTAATTTGAAATATTTGGTAGGTTTTATTTATTTATATATTTTCATTTTTTAGATATAACTGATCTAATTCGCCGTTTAAAATAACTGCTCTAATTCGAAATATTTGGTATGTTTTATTTGTGTTCACTCTATTTCTATTTATTTGAAGTATTATAATTTCCATGTTTCAAAAACCTATTTCAAAAAGGTCGTTAGAAATATGTAAGGCCTGAAATAGCTTTACATGCGAATATTTATGATGCCAAGCGTAGCTTAATGGTTAGGTGTGCGGCTTCGTATTTCCACATCCTTGGTTCGAAACTTAGCCTGGGTGTTTTTTTTTATATTATTGAAGCAAAGTTTTTTTACAGTACCAAAATTTCCATACATAGGTAAAAAAAATACGAGGAAAACGATAGGCTATTTGAAATTATATATAAATTAAATATTAAAACTATATATTCAAATTATTCTGTTTAGCTCACGAACAGCGCCCTCTATCAAGGTTATAATTATGTTTAAAATCGATATCTTCTCAAAATTTCATTAATAATATTTCGCTTAATAATTAGAATACTTGATCTAAATCGAAATATTTATAGACGCTCGCTCGATTTGAAGATTTACACATGTGTATATCGTAACTAATCTGACTGTAAAGTTTGGAGCGGGACGTTTCACAAGAGTGACATCCACGGCGCCAAATTTATAATTGTAACGAATAGTGTTTGAATAAAACATTTAATCGGGTAAACCCGGGCGTTGCCCGGGTCATTCGTCTAGTAAGAGATAAAAGAGAATGGTGTTGATGATATATAGGTTGAGTATAATTAAGAGAAATAAAAAAAAATTAATTATAAGAAATCAAAATGAATGCTATGGTACATATTGGGATAAAAAAAAAAAAGAAAATGTGCCTAAACCATATTCTACTCGAGATGGGGAACAAAATCGAGGGAATTCTATTAGGGCTTTTGAGAAATCAAAATTAAAATAAGTTGGGAGAAATCAAAGTTAATGCCTTGGTGCATGGTGGAAAAAAAAAAGAAAATGTGCCTAAACCATATTCTACTCGAGATGGGGAACAAAATCGAGGGAATTCTATTAGGGCTTTTGAGAAATCAAAATTAAAATAAGTTGGGAGAAATCAAACTTAATGCCTTGGTGCATGGTGAAAAAAAAAAAGAAAATGTGCCTAAACCATATTCTACTCGAGATGGGGAACAAAATCGAGGGAATTCTATTAGGGCTTTTGAGAAATCAAAATTAAAATAAGTTGGGAGAAATCAACGTTAATGCCTTGGTGCATGGTGAAAAAAAAAAAAAGGAAAAAGGCTTTTGTAAATAAAAAATAAAAAATATATAAAATATCTAATTTTAAAAGAAAACCAGTGAGTTTTCGTTGACAAAAATTTGTTTAGTTGTTGGTTTATATGAACAAAATAAAAAGAAGTTGTTATATAAATGGTAAATATTTGATAAAATAAATGATAAGTATTTGAATTAGGATAAATGGTAAATTTGATTAAGAATTTTGATTTTAAAAATAAGAAAATAATGTTAATGAATGGGATAAGAAAAATGTAGAGTGAGAGGTTCGCAAACTCTCTTTGTAATCAAATTACATGCCAAAATCTATGTCTCGCGGCGCAATCAGCTCTCTTTATTTGCCTCGTAGATTTTTTGTCTTTCCCGTGAGACTCAAGGGTAGAAACATGATCTTTCCCAATTGTGCTTTATATTATGTATACAGGAGACATGGGAATCTAATTAACCTTACGTGTGTATTTTGTTTTTGTGTTTGTGTTGTTTTTCGAGATCTCAAGGCCGAGTGTATTATATTAATTGTGAGAAATGAAAAATGAGTTTTATGTGTTGTTAAAAGTCTAAGGTCTGTTGTGTCTGGGTGTAAGTTGGATATGTGCCTAGTGTGGGTAAATGTAACTTTTTTTTTTGTAGAAGAATAAAAATAAAAATAATAGAAAGGGTGAAAATAAATTGGGATGTATTAATATAATGATATTAATATAATTAAATTGTGTTTTTTGTAAAAGTCGATATGTAAGCTCGTTGTAAAGTTTTGTGGACCGTTAAAATTGCCCACATCGGGAGAACGCGGTGACCTCAATTTTATTTTCGGGGGCGCGCGGGGGAATATGACCCCCCCATCTTAAACACCGGAAATTGGGCTGGCGAGAATTGAGGGAGATCTCTTAACTTTGTCCTCCACTTGTGTAATTTGACATTTCCTGTCCTCTTAATTGATTTAGATTGTTACTCCATCTGGACGCCGTTTAATTAGTTGGGTCGAGGCCCTCTGAATTGTTCTAAGTTTTCTCCCAATATCTCCCACAGGAGATTTAGAAATTTAAAAATTGCATGGCCTATATGGAAGATGGCTTCATAGACGGAACTTCCTATATGGAAGGTGGCTTTTAAGACGGAACTTCCTATATGGAAGACTGTTTCCTGTAGTTGGTACAGCCGTTGGGGCCGTAGGGCATATATTACCATGTAAACTATTAATATAAATGGAGCGAGTCTATAGGGCATGACCAGAAGACGGATAACACATATCAGGTGAAATATGGGATATTGGCACATCTTCTCCCATGTCCTCTCCACGAATTGGGTTTTTTGATTATCGGGTTGTAATTCAACGGTTTGTGGTGAACTTGGAACGGGGTGTGTTTGGGGATGGGCTATGTCGCGTTCCTTGTGACCCTGGGTGAGTGGTGTAAATCGGTTTTTGGACAAAATGGTAGGATCTACATGATTGTCAGGTTCGCTGTTCACCAGTTTGGTGGTCAATGGTTCTGTTGAAGAAATGCTGTGTGTAGGGGTTTTAAGTGGAAACGTATAATCGTTCCTCTGTCGTAGATGGTGTAAATTTGTTATTGGTTGTATTGTGTGTGTGGTATGTTTTGTGTACGGATTTAGCTTGTTTCTGTGGGCTGTGTCGGTGTCTCTTTGGAGAGGTTGGTTGGATTCATCGATACTTTTTGCGAATTGGCAGGTGGGACATGTTTTTACCTGTTGTGCAATGTCTTGTGTCATGTTCTGCCAATAATATTGAGCGGAGATGAGCCTCGTCATCATTGAGATGTTTGGATGGTTGTGCTGTGTGTGGACTGATTTAAGTAGTTTGTTTGTGAGTGGTTTTGGAACTATAATTTTAGTTACACCTTTTCGGGAAACGGTATGCAGTCCATTGTGATCAATGGTCAAGCTAGAATTTCCCGATGGGGAAGGCTGATGGCTCTTAATGAGGGAGGCGTCTAAGAAGATACAGAACGGGTTACGAGTTATGACGTCCGTTTCATACTGTTGCACTCCATTTATGTAACGAACCTCATATTCGTATCTCGATAGCCTTAATCTCCATCTAAATAATCTGCCTGTCGGGTTTTTGATCTTTTTTAGCCACTGCAATGCGGGATGGTCAGAAAATATAGTAATTTTTCTGTCCATCAAACAGACGCGGAAATTATCCATACTCTCAACAATTGCTAGGCATTGTAGTTCAGATATGGAATAATTTCGTTCGTGTGCACGCAGAGAGCGGCTGAAACTTTGGACTGTGTAGATCTTCCCATCAGGGTAGACCTGTTTGAGGACGCCTGCGATGCCGAGTGTTGAGGCGTTATTGCCACCTGGCATGGCAGACCTTCCTGGTAAAGGTGTAACGTGGGATGTGTTGTAAGGCTTTCTTTCAGGCTAGTGAACGCTTTCTGGCTTTCGTCATCCTAGACCCACATGACATCCCCTTTTAGAAGGTTGACAAGTGGCGTCCGCAAACGGGCGTGGTCCGGAATGAACTTTTTGTAAGCGTTCACAGCGCTTAAGAAAGATCGCAATGTTTTGCGATTGTGTGGTTGTTGGGTGGCGTGAATGGTTTCTATGTTTCGTGTAGATGGGGTGGTTGTTTTGGCAGTGGTTGTGCATGTGTTTGCGTGGCGTTGTCGTCTTTTGGCGCTTGTTGCGCTGTTTGTGCGTGTGACTGTGGTGTGACGCCGTGTGGTCATATGTGTGCTCTGTGTGTGAGCTGCCCTGTTGGATGGATACTGTCTGGGTGTTGTTGTTGTGAGTGTCGTGTTTGTTGCGATGTACACGTGCGTGACGGTCGTGTGGTGACGTGTGGTCACGCGTGTGTTTAGTGTGAGAGTTGCCCTGTTGGAGGGACACATTTTGTGCATTGTCGTGGTGAGTTGAAGCCGTTGAGAGCATATAAAAAAGGCAATTGGCCTTAGTGAAAAATTTGTGTTGTGTGCGCGCGTGACTAGATTGGCATGTTGGCAGTTGGGTTTGGACCAATGGATGCGCGCATTGGGTGCCATGTGCGGAAGGTTTGTGTGCATGGTGAGTCCTTCGTGACATCGCTTGGCACTCCCAATACGTGCATTCATTGGTTACATGGTTGAAATGGTAGGTAAGGGTAGACAATGGAGCGCCAAGCTGGAATATAGTGCCTTGGTTGAAGTCTATTGCTAATTTAAAATTACGGAGGGTATTTTTGCCGAGAATTCCAAATGGCAGAGGTGCTTCCACCACATGGAAATTCTCTTTTTTAGTTAGTTTTCCTATTGTCAGGGGGAGAATTATTTTACCTATTGTTGTTACAAGACCATTTATGGCCTGTAGGTCTATAGACTGTTCTTTTAATTTTAATTTAGGGAGGTTAGTTTTTAATATTTTATAGAGATTATATGGCACTATATTCAAGCTTGCGCCTGTATCAATTAAAAATGGGGGTGACAGTTCAGGGGTTAGGGACAGTTTCATCGTCAACTGGTTGACGAAAAGGGTTTGTTGTTGCCTTCCTACCTTAGTGACCTAAGGCTTGGGCGGCTTGTACGTCTCTGGCGTGTTTTGGAGGTGTGGGACCCTGGGCGTGCTGCTGAGTTGGGGCTGTTTGCACTGCCCGTGCGTTCGCGTGTTGAGTTTGTTGGGATGGGCCAGTCCACATACTTGTTTTTTTCTGGGCACTGGTGTATGGGTCCGGCTTGGTGGTTGGTGGCTCCTCGGGGTGGCGCGTCAGGTCGCCCGGTCCCATGGCGGCGATAGCGCCGTCCATCTTCCGGTCGGTCGCTCGGGGGAGTTTGTGGGCGGCGTATGTCCCGCCGGCGGGAGTCCGGTACGTCCCCTCGCGTCGGGTCAACCTCACTTCCTGCAGGGCAGCCGTCAACTGGAGTAAAACTGCCGCCAGGGTGTGTCGTGCTATCTTCCTTCTCTCCCCTAACCCGCTGCCGTTCTGTTTCGCTACTTTTTCTCGTTCGTTTTCCATTTTATCCTGTCGACTCACTGTAATATGCGGGGCTTTTTGGTGATGGTTGATTGAGTGGTTTGATTGATTGATCGATTAATTGCTGTGGGCGCAGTCGTGTTTGCTGAGATAGTAAGGTATTCACACAGGGGAAAATAACGAGGACACAGGGTTGGATTGAAAAAGGCCAGCGATCAAGGGAGAAAGGGGTGCCTATGGGGTTCTTGACTAAGGCTAGGCTGTCACATAGTGAACCTTGGAGTTATCTGCGTGATGAGGAAGATGGTGGCGAGGTCCTGGCTCTGACAGGTTCTGCTGTTAACTCGATACTGTCCAGGTCCCAACTTGTTGCGATGGTGCCGAGCTCCTAACTAACTAAACTGAGTCCGAGATTTAACATGTAAACTATTCAATGTTCTCATTGGATGAATGTCGACTCGTGGTCGTCTCTCATTGGCTCTTAGCTAGTCCTCCTGGACTCTGATTGGATCTTTGTTAATCCTTTGTCCTTGTCTTGTTTTAACATGATCCCGGAAGGGGAAGGTTCTTGAACTCAGTTTTTATGAGTTCCTGGATAATAAAACCTACTAATGACCGTTTCCTCTCTGATGGCCTTTCTCCCAGATGCTAAGCCTCGTCTTTATTAAAATCTTTAGATCATACATTGCATACATATGTGAGATCTGGTGTGAGATGTCGGAAGGGTTGGCTGGTATTAGCCTTGAGAGGTCTCTCGTTTGTTGGAATTAATCGGGTGTCAGGTGTCTGAAAGGATTCAGAGTCGCTGAGCCATGTGCAGAACGGGTGTTGACTATTGTAGGTGGTGCGATGTAACGTATGTTTTCGTTGTAATATTGTAATTTATTGACATGGACAGTGTCGGTTTTTCGATTCAAGGGTAGGTTAGGTCTATTGATTCTCACTACATTAGGCGAAACAATCTCTAAGAATTCGTACGGGCCTGTTAAATATGGGGACAATTTACCTGTGTTGGGATGTTGGTAAATTTTGACTGGGACGAGATCTCCGGGTTCGAAGTGTGGTGCTTTATGTTGTTTGTCACATGTGCGTTTGTCACGTAATTGTAGGTTTGTGTCCGCTCGTGGGCGATTAGACGAGCTGCGTCGAGTTCAGGGTAGGGTGTAAGGTATTCTATGAGCTCAGGAGGTAAGGTGCCGAACATCAGGTAGATAGGTGGGAATCTAGTAACTGAATGGGGCGTGTTATTGTACACCGTTGTAACGCGCGTGACCAGCTTGGTCCATGCGATCTTAGGATTCTCCAAATTGCATACATATGGTGGTGGGATTACATCCAGTTATGTACAAATTATGACATATATATATATATATATATATATATAATTATAAAAATAAATAGTTGTATAGTTTTATAGTTAAGTATTCTATTAAGATTATCTTAATTATTTTGATTATTTAAATTCAAATTATAAAATTAGTAAATTGTTATTATTTAGTATAGATAGAGAGAGAAAAAAAATCCTTTACTTCTAAAACATGTTTTAGAAGTAAAGGATTTTTTTTCTCTCTCTATCTATACTAAATAATAACAATTTACTAATTTTATAATTTGAATTTGAATAATCAAAATAATTAAGATAATCTTAATAGAATACTTAACTATAAAACTATACAACTATTTATTTTTATAATTAATTTAGATTTAGCTTGCTAATCTAACCAAATCTACTTGATATGATTTATCATTCTTATCAGTTTGCTCCTTAAGTTTTAAATGTAGAATCACTGTTATATTTTTATTATATAGTTTTTACACTATATATATATATATTGTTTTTCATAATTAAAACCTTATAAAATCCTATACGAACACGAGGTATATAATAAAAGTGGTTTCAATCTATTCTCATTGATGCATAAAATTTCCTTTTATCCAAACTTTTCCAGCCAGGCTCTGACATATCGAACACACAGCGCACCTTCCCTTATTCTAAAGTCAATGCCGCAATAGCTCATAAGTTACATAAAATAGTATATATATAGCCGCTTACTTTATAATTAAATCCAACCTCGGTACATAAATCAAAACCCCGATCACTAAAAAAAAAAAAAAAAAAAACTTCTAATTCCCTATCTGAATCAAGTGTGTTAGAGTTTAATTTATTATAACTCTGTGTATATATGTTTTTATTATATATGACCACGAGTGCCCGGTCACGTGTGTATGAATTCATTGTATAAATAGTGTGTTTGAGAATAAAGTTGTGAGTATTTTAGATAATAACATTGTTAGTGCATTATAACGCAAAATTTTCAGGAAATAATATGCCACCGATTGTAATTAAATCGACGATCGGACCAACCGGCGAGAAACTATGCATAATCGAAGCCTCCTTAATAACGAAGATCCTAGACAAATGTTGAATCGAGTATAAACTTGAGGAAACGGTTCAATCAAAGAAGAGAACTCGCGGCTCCCAATCGGATGACTCAAGATCGCCAACTAGGAGCGAGCGTAATCTGAAGACGCCTAGAATGGACATCGACGAACAAAGTCCTGCCACTGGAATTTCTCAACAAATGAACGCAGCTCACCCACTGCAAGACGATGAAGAAAATAACGACAACGATGGCCCATGGACCACAGTCACTAACGTGAAAAAACCGAGAATTCCTCCTGTTATTGCAGAAAATGTAGCAGATTGGAAGCTTCTTTGCCAAGAACTAAAAGGCTTGTGCACGGAACCATTCCAAGTCACGATTTCTGGCAAAAAGCACATAATTAAATCGAAAAACATTAGGCGACTTCAAAAAAATCAGGGAGTATGTACAGAAAAATAATGGAGGATATTCCTACAGACTACAGGAGGAAAAACCACTGAAAATGGTATTGAAAGGGGTAACAACAGCCTTCAAAGAAGAAGACGTCGTAACTGAACTGGTCTCAATGGGCTTCACTGAGGTCATTGTCAAAAGACTCCATAGACAATCGACCAAAATACCGATGAATGTAGTCCTAGTAGAGCTACCGAAAAATGAACAAAATAAACGAATCTATGGAATAACCGAAATACTTTACCAAAAAATAGTCGTGGAATCATTCAGGACTACAAAACGAGTGACCCAATGCTTTAACTGCCAGGGCTTTGGGCATGGCCAGCTAAACTGCTTTTTGAAGCCCAAATGCGTCAAGTGTGCTGAAGAACACCATTCGAAGGATTGTCCAAGAATGTCGAAACAGCTCCCACCAAAGTGCGCTAACTGTGGAGAGGCGCACACAGCCAATTACCGCGGATGCCCAAATTTTCCGAAGCCACAACAACAGCAGCTAAAGCCTCCCAGACAAAACTCCTCTAACACTATACCTCAAGCAAGCTCCACTAAAACAGAAGAAGCAACTGTTGAAAAACAAAAGGCAAGTTACACTGAAACTGCAAAAAAGAAAACTACTCGTTCTGACACCAGGGAACTGTGCGAAAAGTTATTAGAAATTATCAAAAATTACTTACAATGAAAGGCAAATTACCTTTAAAAATCGTTTTCTGGAATTGCAACGGAATCAAACTCAAAAAAGAAGAATTCCTACAGTTTTTAGAAGAAAACTCAATAGACATGGCACTGCTCAGTGAAACACACTTAAAACCATCTGTCGACCTCAAACTCAGAAACTATCAGACAATAAGAGACGATAGAATCGTTGGAAGGGGCGGTGGAACGGCAATAATTCTAAAAAACTATCTTAAATACAAAAAGGTGCTGATTCATACATCTAACATGGAAAACACCACAATTCTAATGAAACCAGATGGAAGGGCAGTAGTGCAGATATCGTCAATCTATAAGAAACCCGATCTACCACTCCAGGAGGAAGATCTGAATCTCTTGTTAGAGAATAATCAATCAGTAATCGCTGCAGGAGACTGGAACTCCAAGCACCCTCTTTGGGGCTCAAGAACTTCCAATAATAGTGGAACCGTGCTTCATAATTTTTACGAAAAAGAAAACCTGGACATTGTCGCACCTTCTTCACCCACGCACTACAGTCCTTTGGGAAATCCAGACTTTCTAGACATCGCAATTCTTAGAAACATCCCCTGGACTTCGAGGATTAAGACCCTGGATGCCTTATCTTCAGATCACCTCCCAGTAATCCTAGAGCTGACCTGCCCGAAGGATGAATTCACGACTAGGGCTTGCCGACTCACTAACTGGGTACACTTCCAACAAGACTTAATTTCCAGTACGCCTCCTAGAGTACCCTTGAAAACGGAAGCCAATATTGACTCAGCAGTGACCATACTAAATGATAAAATCTACAACAGCTACTCAAAAAACACAGTTATATCATCCTCTTCATCAAAACAGAACCCCTCGACCAAGGCCTTGATAAAAGAAAAGAATAAAGCTCGTAAGAGATGGCAAGCAACCTGGGATCCAGCCCATAGAGCCATTTATTTGAACCTACAGGGAAAAGTTAACAAAGCCCTCAAATCCGACTCCACCGAGAACTGGAATCATTTCATACACAAGATTGAATCAAGCCCAAAGGACTTCTGGAGAAAAACAAAACCCATCAGGAAAAAAACGGAAAGGATCTCCAGTTTAGTAACGAACGGCAAAACCTTATTGACCGACAATGAAATCGGAAATGAACTTGCAGAACACTTCTCCAAACAGTTCTCCAAGGAAAAAGAAGAAGACCAACCAAATATAACTTATAATCACCAAGAAGAAAAAATGCTCACAATGACGACACCAAATGAAGTCAAAGAAGTAATTAAATACTTAGCTAACCACAAAGCTCCTGGCCATGACAATATCACTCCGCAAATGGCCAAGAATCTTCCCATCAAATGGATTGTATTTCTAGCTGGAGTATTCAACGCCGCACTGCACTTGTGTTACTACCCAAAAGTCTGGAAGCATGCTATCATAATTCCAATTCCAAAAAAATCCGCTAAATCCCCTGAAGATCTAAGACCTATCAGCCTCCTCCCCACCATCGGCAAAATTTACGAAAGAATTATTTTACGTAGACTTCAGATGTAATTGGACAACTCTAACTTCATCATCCCGCAGCAATTCGGATTTAGAAGGGGGCACTCAACAACTCACCAACTCATTGCAGTTCTGGACTACATCCAGATAAGAAGATCCCACAAGGAAGTGGTAGGTGCTGTCTTTCTAGATTTTGCGAAAGCATTTGATAAAGTTTGGCATAATGGCCTTATAAAGAAACTCACAAAACACCAGTTTCCAAGTGACATTATCAAATTTATGCAGAATTATCTACAGGGCAGGACATTTTCAGTCAAGCAAGGAAATTTTATAACTGAACCAAAGCCAATCCAGACTGGAGTACCTCAAGGCTCTATCCTCGGACCCTACCTTTTCAATATTTACATTAATGACATCCCACTGCACTCTAAATGTAAACTTAAGCTCTTCGCAGATGACACAGCAATTTTATTTAACTCTAAATCAGTAAACCTATTGGTTACTCAGCTTCAGAATTACTTAAATGACATAATCAAATGGTGCGATGAGTGGAAACTAGACATTAACCCAACTAAGACTCAAGCAATAGTTTTTCCCCCAAGAGATAACAAAAAATTCAAGCCACAAACCAACTTGACAGTAAACTCAAGCACTATTAGTTGGGCCGACCATGCCAAGTATCTTGGTGTCACTTTGGATTCGAAATTAAAATTTAACCTACATGTCCAAAACACCATAAGAAAGGCAAAGATAGCCAAAATATCTCTATCAAGCCTGCTTAATTTTAAAAGTAATTTAACAACAAAGCATAAATTCACGTTGTACAAAACCTGTATTCTACCCATCATCACGTACGCACTACCAGTCTGGGGCAAATATATCACACCTACGGATAAAAAAAGAATAGATGCCTTCATGAGGATTTGCTTACGAACCACTATAGGAGCCCCATTCAATCTTTCAAACAAAATTCTCAAAGAAGATCTCAACCAGCCTAATATAGAAGAGATTTATCAAGACTCTGCGACAAGACTATTCTCGCAATTTCAAAAAACATCAAATCCAACTATACAAGAAATTGTTCAAAATCAAGGTGACCTCAGCCACCGAATCCGACGACCTGGACCCAATGGCTAGCTGACAGCCAAACACCCAACAACTGCCCTCCTGTAAGGTTCGGGGGGCCACTCCAGCATTACAACTCGCCATGTGTAAATAATCTGGACAAGGTGACTCGCGAGCTCTGCTCGAATGTAACACCTGCAAATTGAGATGAAATAAATAAGTTGTGAGTGTGTGTTAAACTGTTGTCAGATTGGTGATTTCACCTTAGTCTAAAATTAGGAGAGCCCGCTTCGTGTTAGGACAAGAAGACCTTGGCGTTGCCTATACCTTTTGGTTGAAGAGTGAGTAAGGAGAACCAGCCAAAGAAAGAATATCGACTAACATTTTGGTCCCTCTAAATCCGGATTAGGTTAGGGTTAAAGAAGTTGAAGAAGATAAAGATTAAGAAGAAATCACTCTTGATTAGAAGTTAAAGTTTTAAAATTCGGATTTTCAATTTGTCAATATTAAGAAATAAGAAAAAGGCCTATGCAAATTTAGGCAAATCATAGAAAAAAGAAGAATTTATGCAAATAAAGTTTTTGCAAAAAAAAAGTTATGCAAAAAAGGTTTTAGGAAAGTTTTGCAAATTGCATTAAAAGGAAAAGGCCGAAGTATAGAGCGTCAAGCAATAATTCAAGTTAAGATCAAAAAGCAAGTCTAAGCCATGAAGCGGGCATTAAGAAGTAGAGCCGTTCAAAGAACGATTATTTCCAAGTTGATCAAAAGGGCAGAAGCGGAGTTGGATGAAGAAACTCCTTCTGAGGATGTGATAAGAACGAGCTATAGACTCATCGAAAATAATATAGCAGATCTTCGGGAAGAAGATGAGTTGATCTGGAAGTTGATGCTAGAAGATAAGGAAATTGATTACAAGGTGCGGGAGGAAGAGAAGGACACAGTGAGCCAGTATTATGAGAAGTGGATAGATCTTAAAATTATGACAAATCATTTCCTCAACTCTCTGAAGAAAAATACGGAAGCCCTCCATGGTGCTAGTTCGAAAAGGGGCTCGCTGCCCGGAACGGGAGTATGCCGATTGCCCAACTTGGATTTGAAGATCTGCGATGGAAGCAGTTTGGAATTCGGGATGAGTGAGAAGCCAAGTGTTGTCGGAGTTACCTTGATGAAAGGAGTTGATCCAGCTTCTATTAAGGAAGATGCTGGGATTGTGGTATCATCCGAGCAAATGGTAGAAGAGACATCCAAGCAGATTGCCGTTGAAGAAAGTCATAGGGCTCAAGTTGAGAAAAGGCAGTTGGCTGAAGAAAGTAAAAATGCTCAAGTTAAGAAGAAGTCTGTTGTAAATTGATGAAAGTAATAGGGCTGAAATTGAGAAAGAATCCGTTGAAGCAGATGAAGAGAAAGGGCTGGATGTGGAACAAGGAATGGATTCAAATAACATTGAAGAAGTGAAGCTGCTAGATGCAGAACAAGGTACCGATTCAAAGGTAGCAGAAAAGCTAGATGCAGAACAAGGTACCGATTCAAAGGTAGCAGAAAAGTTAGATGCAGAACAAGGTACCGATTCAAAGGTAGCAGAAAAGCTAGATGCAGAACAAGGTACCGATTCAAAGGTAGCAGAAAAGTTAGATGCAGAACAAGGTACCGATTCAAAGGTAGCAGAAAAGCTAGATGCAGAACAAGGTACCGATTCAAAGGTAGCAGAAAAGTTAGATGCAGAACAAGGTACCGATTCAAAGGTGGCGGAAAGGCAAGACGCAGATTTGGAGAATGGGAAAGACTCAGAAGCTGAAACCAAGGACAATGAAATAGGGGATTCTGAGACTGCTGTTAAAGGTTATGAATCGGTGAGCAATTCTAAAGCAGTAGCTGAGGGCGATGATCAAGTGGAGATTTCAGATGGTGAGGCTGAGTCCACTGATGATATTGAGGAAAGAGTTGTCAGAGTTCCAGCATCGAGGAAATTGGTGGAAGCAGGACAGACTGGAGATGTCGAATTTAAAGTAAAGGGATGCTATTTTCCCGATCGCCCTGTATTTGGGTGTGAATCCAAAGCTGCGCCTGTACGGCCAGTATTTGACGGCGCTTCCTGTCGAGGACGAAACGGATTCTCGTTGAAGCGATATTTGAAGAGGAGACCCAGTCTATTGAGAGGAATCCCTGAGATAGGGATAAAACTTCGGAAGAATAATTTCGGGGTTGTGGCCGACCTGAAAAGATATTTTCGGATGATCGCCATTAAGAACAATGATTGGGACTACCTCAGATTTCTTTGGAAGAAAAAGATGGACAACTGATGGGTTTTGGGCGGGAAATCGTTGTAGACGATTTTAGTTAAGTGCCCATACCTCAAAATCCGGAAGAAAAGGAAATGGTTGAATGATGATGCAAAGGTTGGAAAAAGTAAAACGTTTTCTAAGCAGGGTTGTACCATCCAGATCACCTATGTGAAGAGAGAACCAATAGAAAAAAAGGCTCAATTGGCAAATATCTTCCAAACACTAAAATGCGACTTGTATCGAAGGAAACTGTTTCTGGAGCTGTAGTAACTCCAATATTGTATACTCTGGCCAGTTCTCCAAAGGGGCAAGTGCCTACTCCGGAGAAAAATCTTAGTTTAGGAGACAAGTCTCCAGAAAGGTCTGGTAAAAGTGCTCAACTGGAAAGGATTGCGAATCCGGTGGATTATAGGAATATTATATTGAGTGGCTTGAGATCTCTAAGGAAGATTTCGGAATCCTATGACTGCTCTAGGTCTTCAGACGATGCCTCTGGGCCTTCGGACGATACCTCTGGGCCTTCGGACGATACCTCTGGGCCTTCAGACGATACCTCTGAGCCTTCAGACGATACCTCTGAGCCTGCAGACGATGCCTTAGCATCGGATCCTGATTCTTCCAAGGTAAAGCTCAAGGTTCACAAGAGGTTCCAGAAATTGCAGTGGAAGATTATGACGAAAAGTCTGCGGTTGAGGATTCTCAACCTTCAGAGCCTCTTGATGTGGAGGGTTCTGGAGTGGGGGCTTCAAGCGATGTAGAGGTAGGAGCTCAAATAAAGAGCCCTAAAGCCATATCTTCCAAAGTGCTCTGCATGAAGAAAGAAGAATCCAGCATAGACTTGGAAGAGGAAGAAACTGGAAGAAACGAACCCTCTCCGGCCTCAATCACCTTCAAGGCCCTAGAAACCACAGATTCTAAAGAAATTGATCTGACGATTTTGGGCAACATTGCGAGAGAGCATTGCGCACAAGGGATTACATTTGAACAGTCCAATGTTATAAGGACATTGGGTTTGGGATGGATCCAAGGTGAAGACTGTTTCTTATATGAAGTTCAGTCGTTGGAAAAGACATCGGCGACTACCACGAGCGAAATGCTTTCCTTCATCGCCAAGTTAGAAGATCCCTTGAGATGGTTGGCACCTGTCCTTGTAACAGGAAAAATAATGATTCAAAGGTTGTGGATAGCGGAATTACATTGGGATGATCCGATGGATGAATCATTGATTGAGGCATGGACTAATATAAGAAAGGAATTGAATTACATAGGAAGATTGAGAATACCCCGATGGTTGGGTCTCGGAAGGAATATCCAGGGAGTGCAGTTGCATGGATTCGGTGATGCCTCCGAAGACGCCTATGCAGCAGCTGTTTACATAAGAATTCCCACTGATGATGGAGTCAGTGTGGGACTGTTGGCATCAGGGACTAAGTTGGCTCCCATGCGGAAGATGTCAATTCCACGCTTGGAATTGTGCGCAGCTCTTCTGCTGACCAGACTAGTGAAATATAATGGAAGAGTTGGATATCAAACTGGAGAGTGCTACCTGTTGGTCCGATTCTACCATAGTCTAGAGTTGGTTAAGAACTATGTCTGGAAATCTCCCCACTTTTGTCGGCAATCGTGTCGCGGAAACTCAGAGTTGTCCACAAGTCAGGGAGTGGCGCTGTGTTCCTACGGGAGATAATCCAGCGGATATTGCCTCGCGAGGAATTCTGGGGTCCGAGCTGAAATGGTATTCCATCTGGTGGACGGGACTTGCCTGGTTATCAGCGGAATCAACGGAATGGCCCAGAAAGCTTCCTGTAGTTGAGAACTAAAATCAAACTGAGCTCCTGAGTGTTCATGCCATCACTGAAACACCTTTCTTGGTGGCTATCGGAGAGATAAGCTCGACCTTTAATGGATATACACGAAAGGTGGCCTGGATCTTGCGCTTTTGCCATAACTGCCGCTACAGCGCGGAGCGATATCAGTCGCACTTAACAACAGCTGAACTGAGAAATGCTCATCGGAGAATACTTCAATCAATTCAGTTCCAGCATTTCAGGGAAGAGCTAAGAAGTTTGACCACTTTAGGATCAATGAAGCGCACGGGCAAGATTTATGGTTAACACCGATCCTCGACGATCAAGGAATCCTTGGAGTCGGCGGTGGATTAAAATGGGCTCCATCTATGACATATGAGCAAAACCATCCTGCGCCATTGCCTTCATTAGGAAAGGTGGCTCAGATGATTATTCAAGCGGTTCATATGCGGACTTTGCACGGAAGTGTGCACCTGATGCTGTCCACAATGAGACAGAAGTATTGGATGCTAAGAGCAAAAGATCAAGTGAAGAGATGCATTCGAGAGTGCGTGACATGTTGTCGATATAATCGCGTCACTCCAGGCCAGCTAATGAGCGATTTACCCAAGGAGAGATTAACACCGAGGTAAACCCTTCTCAATAAGTGGTGTAGATTGTGCTGGACCTGTGAACCTTCGAATGTCCAAGGGTAAAGGTTGAAAGACGGAAAAGGGCTACATCTGTCTAGTTGTGTGCTATGTGACCCGAGCCGTACATCTTGAATTGTTCCCAGATGCCTCTACACCCACCATCATGACGGCTTTTAAGCGAGTTGTAGCGCGAAGAGGGCACTGCACTCGGCTATATAGTGATGAAGGAACAAGTTTTGTAGGAGCTGCACGACAAGTTACGTTCAAGTTTCTATCTGGCTCAGGATCAATTAAGAGAACTGGCTGTCGTGTTAGCTAATGATGGAACTAAGTGGAAGACCATCTCTCCCAATGTCAACATCAATACGTTAGTATTGATAAAAGAGGAAAGAATGCCCCCTGCACGGTGGCTTATGGGCAGAGTGGTGGAGACACATCCTGGGAAGGACAGCCTGGTACGGGTTGTTTCGGTGCGGACATCGGTTGGAGTGCTCCGAAGACCCTTGGTGGAGCTGGTGCTGCTTCCGGTGGCCCCTCCGGAACTTGATGTGACCCATCAACTCGGGGAGGAATGTTAGAGTTTAATTTATTATAACTCTGTGTATATATGTTTTTATTATATATGACCACGAGTGCCCGGTCACGTGTGTATGAATTTATTGTATAAATAGTGTGTTTGAGAATAAAGTTGTGAGTGTGTGTTAAACTGTTGTCAGATTGGTGATTTCACCTTAGTCTAAAATTAGGAGAGCCCGCTTCGTGTTAGGACAAGAAGACCTTGGCGTTGCCTATACCTTTTGGTTGAAGAGTGAGTAAGGAGAACCAGCCAAAGAAAGAATATCGACTAGCAAAGTGCAATATACTCTGTTAGCTGTAAACAATGCAATGCCACAGATGTAGAAGAAACCAGTTGAACAATAAAGACCAGACTAGCTGAACGTGAGGGAAACATAAGATACAAAGACAATAGATTATTAATTTAGCATCACACCTGCACCACTGGACACACATTCGATTTCAAACATGCAATGCCCATTGCCACAATATTGTCGCGAAGAAAAATAATTAAACAATGATGCCACGTGGAAGGGGGAAAATTCAGTTCTCCCCTCTTGCTCTAACTGCTGGGTCGATTTGGCTCATTTACATAGTAACTTTTATATTATATTTAAAATCTTTGATATAACTAATTAAATAAATATTTAAAGTAATTCGGAAGCCTATTTAATTATTTATATGAAAAATTTTATAAATATAAAATAAAAGTTACTATGTACATGAGTCAAATCGACCCAGCAGTTAAAGCAAGAGGCTAGAACTGAGTTTTTCCGACCCTAGGATTTTTACAGAAATGCCACTTCATCAGCCCAGAGTTACAGTTTTGTGTGGGTTCACTTCTTCTTTTATTATTGGGCCTTTTTTCTTTAGAAAAATCAATGGAAGAGCGTTATGTTTAACCTTTGAGAGAAAAGGGTATTCCCATATTGCAGGACAGACAAGCACTAAGCGAAATAACATTCATGCAAGATGGAGGACCTCCTCATATCTCCCGCGGTGCCAAACAATTGCTGAAGGATACTTCCGGTGAAAATAGTGTGATAAGTCGCCATTTTATATACCAGTGGCCTCCAAGATCACCAGACTTGACGCCTTACAATTTCGGTTATGGGGATACATTAAGTCGCGTGTTTATCGATGCCGGCTACCACATTGGCCATGTTGAAGGCTTCTATTAGATGGCACGCGTTTGATCAATTTCAACAGAAATATTATTTAATGCTGTCCATTCTGTCATATATCGTCTGCAGGAGGTGTTTGAGAATGAAGGGCACCACATTGAGCAAGGATTGTGACCTAATACAAGAGAGAAGGCAGTTACCTCTTGTGTTATATAAGCTACATAATCTACCAATATTTTGCAACTACTCGTATTTGTGTTGGGTTATGGAGATTTCCTCAGTATAATAAGAAATGATAACATTTGACAAGCCCATAGGATATTTGGAATAAAGTATGACGAATATATTTTGTCACCCTCCCCCTCTTTATTTCATTTGTTGGATAATGACAAATTTGCAGTTAGTCAAGTGTCGTCAATTAGTCAAGAAATTACACATTCCTTATAGCAAGAAATCCTATTTGTAGTGCCATCATAATTTTTGGTACTATATTAACATTTCAAAAATCGTGTATTGATATCAGCAGTTTCAAACATTCAATCTATTTCACAAAACTCCATATAAAATAAAAATATTTTTGCTACATGTTTTAATTTGCATTTACCTATTTACCTAAGCAAATTAAAAAAATGGAAAACAAAATCAACGTAATTTACAAAATACCTTGTAACAATAGCCAAGCTAATCATATAGGGGAAACCATTAACTCGTAAATTTGAAACTCGTAAATTTGAATCTCTCGATAAAGTGAACATTTTTTCCCGGTCCCTGTGTGCCTTGTCATCCTGAATTTTGTCTTTCCTAATTTTCTACATTAGAAAATCATAGTTTTATCTAGTGAACATTTTTTTCCCGGTCCCTTGAGAAATACTCGATAAGTTGAATAAAATCATTATTAATTGGTTCCCTCGGTAATTGGAAGTTAAAGGAATAGTATCTCCGCCTTGGAATTGTATCATTATTCTTGTCGCAAATAAATTGCCGTGTCATTCTGAGATAATCTTACTTTTGATAAATAATATTTAAGATAACAAACTTAGTGATAAGAAAACTTGTTATCATCGTCACAATGGGGGCGCTGCTTGCGAGTTAAATCTACAAATCTGCAAATTACTCTAAGGATATTCAAGATATTCATGAAATTATTTCTCAAAAACCTTCCCGGTGATATATCTAATAATATCCCAAAATTTCACGGCGATTGGATGTATGGTTTTTGAATCTATAGAGTACAGACAGACATTCAATTTTTTATATATAAGATAATATAAATGAGTTTTATAAGTTGTAAAAAAAAAAATGCATCGGCCGGGAATCAAACCCGGGCCGCCCGCGTGGCAGGCGAGCATTCTACCACTGAACCACCGATGCTTAAAAAAATGGCCATATTTAGGTATTCATTCCATTCCGGATTAGTCCGCGTAAAAAAAATTTCTTCAAATGAAAAAAAAAGAAATAGCCAAAAATACTAATCAAAATGTAGCCGAAAATTTTCCTCAGGTTTATAAAAAGCGACATGCAAAATACGGTACCAATTGGTTCAGTAGTTTTTGAGTTTATCGCGAAACAGACAGACAGACAGAAATTGTCTTTTATATATATACTAGCGGACGTACCCGGCTTCGCCCGGGTTTTACCCGAGTAAAGGTTTGTCTAACGAATCTCTCGATAAAGTGAACATTTTTTCCCGGTCCCTTGAAAAATACTCGATAAGTTGAATAAAATCAATATTAATTGGTTCCCTCGGTAATTGGAAGTTAAAGGAATAGTATCTTGCCTTGGAATTGTATCATTATTCTTGTATGGACGTACCCGGCTTCGCCCGTGTTTTACCCTAGTAAAGGTTTGTCTAACGAATCTCTCGATAAAGTGAACATTTTTTCCCGGTCCCTTGAAAAATACTCGATAAGTTGAATAAAATCATTATTAATTGGTTCCCTCGGTAATTGGAAGTTAAAGGAATAGTATCTTGCCTTGGAATTGTATCATTATTCTTGTCTCAAATAAATTGCCGTGTCATCCTGAATTTTGTCTTTCCTAATTTTCTACATTACAAAATCATCGTATCATCATGATAATATTTAGAGCAGATTGTTGAATTATAACAGATAAATTAGAATATTTATCTTGATTATTTTACAGCGAAAAGTTATTTCAAAAATTTTATTTGCTAGAAACCTTCCCAGTACTATACTAAATAACTTCCCAAAGTTTCATGGCCTTCCAATGAGTGGTTTAGTCAGGCATAAAGGACAAACAGACCACACACATACATTCATTTTTATATATATAGATAGATTATTCTTGTCTCAAATAAATTGCCGTGTCATCCTGAATTTTGTCTTTCCTAATTTTCTACATTACAAAATCATCGTATCATCATGATAATATTTAGAGCAGATTGTTGAATTATAACAGATAAATTAGAATATTTATCTTGATTATTTTAAAGCGAAAAGTTATTTCAAAAATTTTATTTGCTAGAAACCTTCCCAGTACTATACTAAATAACTTCCCAAAGTTTCATGGCGTTCCAATGAGTGGTTTGGTCAGGCATAAAGGACAAACAGACCACACACATACATTCATTTTTATATATATAGATAGAGATAGAGATTTACTCTTCATTGTTGGCTTTTTAACTTACATTCATTCTTCATTGTTGGCTTTTTATATTACATTCACTCTTCATTGTTGGCTTTTTATATTACATTTACTCTTCACTGTTGGCCTTTTATCTTACATTCACTCATCATTGTTGGCTTTTTATATTATATTTACTCTTCATTGTTGACTTTTTATCTTACATTCATTCTTCATTGTTGGCTTTTTATATTACATTTACTCTTCATTGTTGGCTTTTTATCTTACATTCACTCTTCATTGTTGGCTTTTTATCTTACATTCACTCTTCATTGTTGGCTTTTTATCTTACATTCATTCTTCATTGTTGGCTTTTTATATTACATTTACTCTTCATTGTTGGCTTTTTATCTTACATTCACTCTTCATTGTTGGCTTTTTATCTTACATTCATTCTTCATTGTTGGCTTTTTATCTTACATTCACTCTTCATTGTTGGCTTTTTATCTTACATTCATTCTTCAGTGTTGGCTTTTTATATTACATTCACTCTTCATTGTTGGCTTTTTATATCATATAGAAAATCATAGTTTTATCTAGTGAACATTTTTTCCCGTGTCACATTGCCGTGTCATCCTGAGATAATCTTACTTTTGATAAATAATATTTAAGATAACAAACTTAGTGATAAGAAAACTTGTTATCATCGTCACAATGGGGGCGCTGCTTGCGAGTTAAATCTACAAATCTGCAAATAACTCTAAGGATATTCAAGATATTCATGAAATTATTTTACAAAAACCTTCCCGGTGATATACCTAATAATATCCCAAAATTTCACGGCGATTTGATGTATGGTTTTTGAATCTATAGAGTACAAACAAACAGACAGACATTCAATTTTTATATATATAGAAGACTAGCGGATGTGTACCCGGCTTCGCCCGGGTTTTATCCGAGTGAAAGTTTGCCTAACGAATATTATATATTATGAAGCATAATAAACAATGCTAAAGATTAGTTTTAATTATTAATCAAGATTGTGTGTGAATATGTGAGAAAGATGTAATATCGTTGTTGTTTTCTTGGCCGACTGTTTTACATATGGTGTTATCTTAAAATGGCTTGTTTTGAATATTTTTTTAGATTGAGTTGAATGAATTGCTGAATTTTTTTTTGTATTTATATATAAATAAAATTAACTCTGTTGAATTTTTTTGTATTTTATCGATAACAGCAAAGTTATGTATTTTAAAGTTAGGAAAAATATTTTGATGTTAAACAAAACCTGCTCCATCTCGTTTTACATAAATGTTGAAAATTTGGTCGAAATTGATGCATTGTAACGAAAGTTTTTAGCGAACACCACTTATGAAATTTCCATTTATATAGAAGATATAATATAAATGAGTTTTAAAAATTGTTTAAAAAAAAATGCATCGGCCGGGAATCGAACCCTGGCCGCCCGCGTGGCAGGCGAGCATTCTACCACTGAACCACCGATGCTTTAAAAAAATCAAATTCATTTATCGTCGCGACCAGTGCTGCGCCCTAGCGGTAAAAGACTGGAACTAACGCTTTTTGGTTTTTTATTTTTTAAAAAAAGCACATTAACTTTTTTAGTTTTTTGAATGGCCTATATGTTAAACGAAATCTTCAGCTACCTACATGCGAAATTCCATAATGATTGAGTCAGTAAATTTTGCGTGATGCGATAACAAACATCGATTTCGCATTTCATTTATATATATATTTATATATATATATAAAGGATAATATAAATGAGTTTTAAAAATTGGAAAAAAAAATGCATCGGCCGGGAATCGAACCCGGGCCGCCCGCGTGGCAGGCGAGCATTCTACCACTGAACCACCGATGCTTAAAAAAATGGCCATATTTAGGTATTCATTCCATTCCGGATTAGTCCGCGTAAAAAAAATTTCTTCAAATGAAAAAAAAAGAAATAGCCAAAAATACTAATCAAAATGTAGCCGAAAATTTTCCTCAGGTTTATAAAAAGCGACATGCAAAATACGGTACCAATTGGTTCAGTAGTTTTTGAGTTTATCGCGAAACAGACAGACAGACAGAAATTGTCTTTTATATATATACTAGCGGACGTACCCGGCTTCGCCCGGGTTTTACCCGAGTAAAGGTTTGTCTAACGAATCTCTCGATAAAGTGAACATTTTTTCCCGGTCCCTTGAAAAATACTCGATAAGTTGAATAAAATCAATATTAATTGGTTCCCTCGGTAATTGGAAGTTAAAGGAATAGTATCTTGCCTTGGAATTGTATCATTATTCTTGTATGGACGTACCCGGCTTCGCCCGTGTTTTACCCTAGTAAAGGTTTGTCTAACGAATCTCTCGATAAAGTGAACATTTTTTCCCGGTCCCTTGAAAAATACTCGATAAGTTGAATAAAATCATTATTAATTGGTTCCCTCGGTAATTGGAAGTTAAAGGAATAGTATCTTGCCTTGGAATTGTATCATTATTCTTGTCTCAAATAAATTGCCGTGTCATCCTGAATTTTGTCTTTCCTAATTTTCTACATTACAAAATCATCGTATCATCATGATAATATTTAGAGCAGATTGTTGAATTATAACAGATAAATTAGAATATTTATCTTGATTATTTTACAGCGAAAAGTTATTTCAAAAATTTTATTTGCTAGAAACCTTCCCAGTACTATACTAAATAACTTCCCAAAGTTTCATGGCCTTCCAATGAGTGGTTTAGTCAGGCATAAAGGACAAACAGACCACACACATACATTCATTTTTATATATATAGATTATTCTTGTCTCAAATAAATTGCCGTGTCATCCTGAATTTTGTCTTTCCTAATTTTCTACATTACAAAATCATCGTATCATCATGATAATATTTAGAGCAGATTGTTGAATTATAACAGATAAATTAGAATATTTATCTTGATTATTTTAAAGCGAAAAGTTATTTCAAAAATTTTATTTGCTAGAAACCTTCCCAGTACTATACTAAATAACTTCCCAAAGTTTCATGGCGTTCCAATGAGTGGTTTGGTCAGGCATAAAGGACAAACAGACCACACACATACATTCATTTTTATATATATAGATAGAGATAGAGATTTACTCTTCATTGTTGGCTTTTTAACTTACATTCATTCTTCATTGTTGGCTTTTTATATTACATTCACTCTTCATTGTTGGCTTTTTATATTACATTTACTCTTCATTGTTGGCCTTTTATCTTACATTCACTCATCATTGTTGGCTTTTTATATTATATTTACTCTTCATTGTTGACTTTTTATCTTACATTCATTCTTCATTGTTGGCTTTTTATATTACATTTACTCTTCATTGTTGGCTTTTTATCTTACATTCACTCTTCATTGTTGGCTTTTTATCTTACATTCACTCTTCATTGTTGGCTTTTTATCTTACATTCATTCTTCATTGTTGGCTTTTTATATTACATTTACTCTTCATTGTTGGCTTTTTATCTTACATTCACTCTTCATTGTTGGCTTTTTATCTTACATTCATTCTTCATTGTTGGCTTTTTATCTTACATTCACTCTTCATTGTTGGCTTTTTATCTTACATTCATTCTTCAGTGTTGGCTTTTTATATTACATTCACTCTTCATTGTTGGCTTTTTATATCATATAGAAAATCATAGTTTTATCTAGTGAACATTTTTTCCCGTGTCACATTGCCGTGTCATCCTGAGATAATCTTACTTTTGATAAATAATATTTAAGATAACAAACTTAGTGATAAGAAAACTTGTTATCATCGTCACAATGGGGGCGCTGCTTGCGAGTTAAATCTACAAATCTGCAAATAACTCTAAGGATATTCAAGATATTCATGAAATTATTTTACAAAAACCTTCCCGGTGATATACCTAATAATATCCCATAATTTCACGGCGATTTGATGTATGGTTTTTGAATCTATAGAGTACAAACAAACAGACAGACATTCAATTTTTATATATATAGAAGACTAGCGGATGTGTACCCGGCTTCGCCCGGGTTTTATCCGAGTGAAAGTTTGCCTAACGAATATTATATATTATGAAGTATAATAAACAATGCTAAAGATTAGTTTTAATTATTAATCAAGATTGTGTGCGAATATGTGAGAAAGATGTAATATCGTTGTTGTTTTCTTGGCCGACTGTTTTACATATGGTGTTATCTTAAAATGGCTTGTTTTGAATATTTTTTTAGATTGAGTTGAATGAATTGCTGAATTTTTTTTTGTATTTATATATAAATAAAATTAACTCTGTTGAATTTTTTTGTATTTTATCGATAACAGCAAAGTTATGTATTTTAAAGTTAGGAAAAATATTTTGATGTTAAACAAAACCTGCTCCATCTCGTTTTACATAAATGTTGAAAATTTGGTCGAAATTGATGCATTGTAACGAAAGTTTTTAGCGAACACCACTTATGAAATTTCCATTTATATAGAAGATATAATATAAATGAGTTTTAAAAATTGTTTAAAAAAAAATGCATCGGCCGGGAATCGAACCCTGGCCGCCCGCGTGGCAGGCGAGCATTCTACCACTGAACCACCGATGCTTTAAAAAAATCAAATTCATTTATCGTCGCGACCAGTGCTGCGCCCTAGCGGTAAAAGACTGGAACTAACGCTTTTTGGTTTTTTATTTTTTAAAAAAAGCACATTAACTTTTTTAGTTTTTTGAATAGCCTATATGTTAAACGAAATCTTCAGCTACCTACATGCGAAATTCCATAATGATTGAGTCAGTAAATTTTGCGTGATGCGATAACAAACATCGATTTCGCATTTCATTTATATATATATATATATATATATATATATATATATATATATATATAAAGGATAATATAAATGAGTTTTAAAAATTGGAAAAAAAATGCATCGGCCGGGAATCGAACCCGGGCCGCCCGCGTGGCAGGCGAGCATTCTACCACTGAACCACCGATGCTTAAAAAAATGGCCATATTTAGGTATTCATTCCATTCCGGATTAGTCCGCGTAAAAAAAGTTCTTCAAATGAAAAAAAAAAGAAATAGCCAAAAATACTAATCAAAATGCAGCCGAAAATTTTCTTCAGGTTTATAAAAAGCGACATGCAAAATATGGTACCAATTGGTTCAGTAGTTTTTGAGTTTATCGCGAAACAGACAGACAGAAATTATCTTTTATATATATATAGAGATTTACTCTTCATTGTTGGCTTTTTAACTTACATTCATTCTTCATTGTTGGCTTTTTATATTACATTCACTCTTCATTGTTGGTTTTTTATCTTACATTCACTCTGTTGGCTTTTTATATTACATTTACTCTTCATTGTTGGCTTTTTATCTTACATTCACTCTCATTTTTGGCTTTTTATATTATATTTACTCTTCATTGTTGGCTTTTTATCTTACATTCATTCTTCATTGTTGGCTTTTTATATTACATTTACTCTTCATTGTTGGCTTTTTATCTTACATTCACTCTTCATTGTTGGCTTTTTATCTTACATTCATTCTTCATTGTTGGCTTTTTATATCACATTTACTCTTCATTGTTGGCTTTTTATCTTACATTCACTCTTCATTGTTGGCTTTTTATCTTACATTCATTCTTCATTGTTGGCTTTTTATATTACATTCACTCTTCATTGTTGGCTTTTTATCTTACCTTCATTCTTCATTGTTGGCTTTTTATATTACATTCACTCTTCATTGTTGGCTTTTTATCTTACATTCACTCTGTTGGCTTTCTATATTACATTTACTCTTCATTGTTGGCTTTTTATCTTACATTCACTCTTCATTGTTGGCTTTTAATATTATATTTACTCTTCATTGTTGGCTTTTTTCTTACATTCATTCTTCATTGTTGGCTTTTTATATTATATTTACTCTTCATTGTTGGCTTTTTATCTTACATTCATTCTTCATTGTTGGCTTTTTATATTACATTTACTATTCATTGTTTGCTTTTTATCTTACATTCATTCTTCATTGTTGGCTTTTTATTTTACATTCATTCTTCATTGTTGGCTTTTTATCTTACATTCACTCTTCATTGTTGGCTTTTTATCTTACATTCATTCGTCATTGTTGGCTTTTTATATTACATTCACTCTTCATTGTTGGCTTTTTATATCATATAGAAAATCATAGTTTTATCTAGTGAACATTTTTTCCCGTGTCACATTGCCGTGTCATCCTGAGATAATCTTACTTTTGATAAATAATATTTAAGATAACAAACTTAGTGATAAGAAAACTTGTTATCATCGTCACAATGGGGGCGCTGCTTGTGAGTTAAATCTACAAATCTGCAAATAACTCTAAGGATATTCAAGATATTCATGAAATTATTTTTCAAAAAGCTTCCCGGTTATATACCTAATAATATCCCAAAATTTCACGGCGATTGGATGTATGGTTTTTGAATCTATAGAGTACAAACAAACAGACAGACATTCAATTTTATATATATAGATTGACTTATTATATACCATTTTAAAGGGAGAGGTGCCGTTTTTTTACCTACATGACATTGCTTTATTTAATTTTTTTGCTTTAATGAAATAATAATGTAATAATGTAATACCCGCGATTTCTTAAATTTTATTTTCACACATTAGTATTAACCTGTAAATTATACACACCACTTGTTTAATTATTTTTACATTTATCGCTTCAAAACAAAATTATTGGTACATTAAACATATAACATATTACATGCAATACATTAAACATTTTTAGTTTCCACTTTTTATTTATTTTTCTCATATATTCATCCTAAATTGTTTTAACTTCCATTTTAATGCATTCTTATAAAATATTTTTTACTTTTATAGATAAATCGATCTCCATAAAAGTTTGAAATGAATTTTTTTAAATACACACACACATTTTATTGTTAAACTTTTAAAAAAAGTTCTTACAGTTTTTTGTTTGAATCATGTTTATTTTCAAATGTTTTAATAGATACATATTTTTTTACATTTATATCTTAATGCATTTTTAAGGAATTATATTTTATGTACTTATTACAAATATTTTAAAATATAAGAAAGACCTCATTATTTTTCCATTAATATTTTAAGATATTTAACTTATTCTGATTGAAATATTTTAATAATTTTTTGATGCACAAATTTCCCCCACTTACTCTGTATTTTAAATGATATCAACTGTGATATTATAACACTATGCGGCGCTGAGTTTGTGTATACAAAAATGTAGTGCCTCGATAAAGGTTGGCGTTCTGTTACGCAAACTTTGACTTTTATCGTCATCGATGCTGACGTCACACTTCTTCGCTTTAACCTTTATGTTTTGATTCTTTGCTCGCTTGTTTACAACAATTGTATTGGAACAAGTCGTTCCTTAAATAAATATATATTTGTTTATATCAAAAGGGATGTCCTCTTAACTACAAAATACGTGAGTACAAAAACAACTTGAAATCCTTAAAAAGAAACATCGTATTTTTGCTAAGCCTATATCAATTTGGTAGCAGAGCGTGGTTTGGGCGCGCGAATTGGACTAACCGCCAATTGATCCATTTAAATCAAAAAGAAATTAAATAATTGGACTAACCGCCAATTTAGAAAGAAAAAGTTGAATAAAAATGGATACACATAACTTAGCAAAAATTGAACAGTTAACAGAAAACAACTATACAACGTGGTCCATGAAAATGGAAGCAATTCTAGATTCAAAAGATCTCTTCGAGGACGTAATTGTTAATGACGAGCCAGACTTTACAAAAAATAAACTAGAATATGATATTTGGAAGAAAAAGAATCGGGAAGCATACAGCCTAATAATATTGTCACTTTCGGATGACTTAACAATCATCTTTCGAGGCGATAAAAGGGCCAAAAGAATTTGGTACGACATAAAGAAAAGTTTTGAAGGATCTCTAGAAAATAAAAGGATAGACCTAATGTTGGATCTATCCAGACTAAAATTGAACCCAAATGAAAATGTTAACATGTATATTGTACGAGCACAGAAACTGGCACAAGAGATCACCCAGCTAGGAAAGACTGTAACAGAAAGATAACTTGTACGATACATTGTTGAAGGACTCACACCTAACTTTGACACGATCACAGCAGCACTGTCAATAAACAGAGAAATCTCCTTACCAGACTTGAGACAAACTCTACTGGATTTCGAGAAGAAAAGACAGGACAGAAGCAAAATTCATGAAAATGTTTTCAGATCATCAGGACACCAATTCAAAGAAAAGTCATGCTACATTTGCAAAAGAAAAGGACATTTCAAGAAAGACTGTTGGTTTAACCCTAAAAACAAAGGAAATCAAAATAATACAACAAACAAAAATAACATGGCCAGTACAAGGAACTACCATAAAGGACCAAAACAAAACAAAGACACGACCAGATCAGCAATCCAAGAACAAACGGAGGAACCATCCCAACGAAGAAACTCTACTTCAGAATACGCACTACATATAATCACAAGGGAGGAACGCCCGACGACTCAGGACGTGTGGATAATTGATTCTGCGTGCACAAGCCACATGACTTCCCATGGTGAATGGATCGAGCACAAGACGGTGGAGAGAAGAAGCATACAAGTGGCGGAAGAAGGGAGACACATCGAATCTGCCTCATCAGGATCAATCCAAGCTACTGTACAAGGTAAGGACAAACTTAACAACGCTGTAACCCTGCACAATGTCCTCCATGTACCACACCTGAAAGGAAATCTAATGTCCATTCCAAGCGTGGTAATTTTTGATTACCCTGACACTTCTGGGCAGAAGCTGTGAATACAGCTGCATATCTGTACAATCTAACTCCCACAAACAATGACCCAGACACTATCCCTATGGAAAAATGGAAAGTTAAAAAGCCATCCGTCTCTCACATCATGAGATTTGGTTGTGAAGTCTTCTATAAACTCGAGAATCATCAAAGGACAATTCTAGGACTGCATGGCACAGAAGGTTAGGACATCCTAGTGACAACAAATTAGACCTGATTTTGAAGAACAATCTGCTAAAAGGCTTGGACTCTATAAATAGTACCCTTGATCAATGTGATGATTGCTCCTTGGAAAAATGACCAAAGTACCCTATGTTCACAAAGATAGCAATTAGAAAAGCTACCCCTTTGAAGTCATTTATGTCGATCTCTGAGGTCCGATGAGAATAAACTCCTTGGGCGGAAGTAAATATTTCTTGACCATCGTAGATGGATTTTCTAGGAGAATATTTGTAGAATTTCTCAAAGATAAGCACTCAGCAGCAGAAGTTTTGAAGAAGTTTATTGTAAAGAGAGAAATCGAGCTAAACTCAAAACTAAAACGATTTAGAACAGATAACGGAACATAATTTATCAAAAAAAACCTTGAAACCTTCATAGAATCTAAAGGAATTAAACATGAACTAACTACACCACACACCCCAAGAAGCAATGGGAGAGTTGAAAGAGCTAACAGAACACTATTAGACAAAGGCCGAACACTTCTAGCAGACTCCCAATTACCCCTACACTTCTGGGCAGAAGCTGTGAATACAGCTGCATATCTGTACAATCTAACTCCCACAACCAATGACCCAGACATTACCCCTATGGAAAAATGGAAAGTTAAAAAGCCATCCGTCTCTCACATCATGAGATTTGGTTGTGAAGTCTTCTATAAACTCGAGAATCATCAAAGACACAAAATAGAAGCTAAATCTAAGAGAGGAATATTTGTAGGCTATTCAAGATGCAGAAGAGCTTATCGAGTATTTGATATCACAGCGAGAGTCATTCTTGAAACCGCAGACATTCACTTCAGAGAGAACAATAATGTCATCTCGGAAAGAAAAACAAAGTGATAATAATACGGACACTGACACACATTTCTTCATTCAGGAGGATGAACAACTGGACAATCATGTTCTATCAGATGTTGATATTGAAGAGCCATCACCAGATACCATGATCAACAGACAGACAGAGTCAAGTGGATCAGACAGACCACAAAGAACTCGAACAATACCTAAAAGATTCGATGACTACGTTCTGGCTACTACGAATGAAACCATTACGAAAGACTATGATGAAGCCATCGCATGCGAAGACAAGAAACATTGGGAGAACGCAATGCTTGAGGAAATACAGAACAAGTACTCGCATCAAGTATGGGAACTGGTACCTAGACCTGTAAACGCTAAAGTTTTCAAAAGTAAATGGGTGTTCAAAATATCTAAAGACCAAGAAAACAAAAACAAACTTACAAAGCTAGACTTGTTGCAATGGGATACAATCAAATCCCAGGAAGAGATTACAACGAAAGTTTCAGCCCTGTAATTAAAAATGCCACCCTCAGGACTATTTTGTCAATGGCAGCAACAAAAGATTCAGTCATTAAACTATTTGATGTGAAATCAGCCTATCTAAATGGAAACATTGAACACACAATATTCATGGAACAACCTGCTGGATTTGTCCAAGACAGAAACAAAGTTTGCAAACTCAACAAAAGTATTTACGGTCTACCTCAATCCGGAAGATCGTGGTATGAGAAATACAGTCAAGTACTTCATGACTGTGGACTGGAAAAACTTAAATCTGATCCTTGCCTATTTAAATGGAAGAATGAAGACAAATACTTCTATGTAGGGATATATGTTGATGACTTTATCACTGTCTCAGATTCTGAAGATACCTCAAACAGATCCATCAATAAATTGAGACATCACCTGGAAATAAAGGATGTAACATGTAAAGGCATGTTTTTGGGAATCAAGATCATACAAGACAAGGAGGGAATTTCGCTACAGCAAAGCCACTATGTACAACAAATATTGCAGAAATATGGAATGGATAATTGTAAGGAAGTTCCAACACCAGGTTCCAAAGAAATCAATTTGGACAATCATTTTGAAGATGACAATTGCGATCAGCACACTTACCAAGAAGCCCTTGGAATGCTAATGTTTCTAGCTGTTAACACCAGACCCGACATCGCTTACATCACTAGCAAACTTTCACAATACTCCAGACAACCAAAACAGATGCATTGGACAGCAATCAAAAGAGTGATGAGATACCTACGAGGAACAATTGACCTAGGAGTGAAATTTGAAAGAGGGAAGACTGGAATCCTGAAGTCCTACACCGATGCCAGCTGGTCGACCACCCATGATGGAAAATCCTACGGCGGATATGTATTGAAGCTCGGCGAAGCAACTATAGACTGGAAAAGTAGTAAACAACCACTCGTCGCCCTCTCCACAATGGAAGCGGAAATGATAGCTGCTTGTGAAAGCTGCTGTCAAATCAAGTGGATAATAAACCTGTTACGAGAGCTGGAAGAATGGAATTTCATGGAAAAACCAACTGCGATCTATACAGACCGTCAGTCATTGATCAACTGGATCTCCAGCCCTAAACAAAGCAGTCGCTGTAGACACAAAAACAGTAAGTACCACTTCTTGAGAGACTGTTATGAATCCAGAGACATCTGCCTTCTGTACAAGCCATCTCAGGACCTGGAGGCGGATATCTTCACAAAGGACCTATTCCGAGACCAGATGAAGAAACACCTGGAGAACCTCAGCATCGTGGGAATAAAGACAAAGTAAGGAGGGAATTGTTACGCAAACTTTGACTTTTATCATCATCGATGCTGACGTCACACTTCTACGCTTCAACCATTATGTTTTGATTCTTTGCTCGCTTGTTTACAACATTTTTTTTGGAACAAGTCGTTCCTTAAATAAATATATATTTGTTCATATTAAAAGGGATGTCCTCTTAGCTACAAAATACGTGAGTACAAAAACAACTTGAAATCCTTAAAAAGAAACATCGTATTTTTGCTAAGCCTATATCACGTTCAGCCAGCCGAAAAATTGGCAAAATAAATCTTTTATTAAATCCAATTTATGCCTTTTTATTATCTAATGAATTAAATATGGATTTCTCTATTTTCAAAACAATATATATATATATATACTCATACTCATACAATATACATGCCATTAACCTCACGTTCTATTTAGATCATTTAAAGGACATAGCATATATATTTCTGTTCTTGCACACGCCAACATTTCGTTTTATAAATATCCCCAATTTGTTGTTATAACTATTATTATTTGCACGTAGAATAACACATTTTCTCGAAAGCTCGCAACATTTTTCAAAAATAAATAAAAAGAAACGCGCTTTACAAAAAAAAATCTCTCTTATCTCTCCTTATTTAAGTAAAAATAAAAGGAGATGCCTTTTTCTCTTTTTTCCCTCTAATATATATATCAATTGAAAAACCCTGTAAGATTTATAAATGAGTTAAACAAAGCATCAAGGGCTGCGTATCTTTATTTCAATGAAGATACGCAGCCCTTGATGCTTTGTTTAACTCATTTATAATATATATATATTGTAAGAAAAAAAAAGAGAAAAAAGGCATCTCCTGATCGTGCAACTAAAGGTTTCTGTTGGATTGCGCCATCTATCGGAATGAATATCAACTATTCATCAATTTTTAATTATTCCAGAATTGGCCAAATAGCCATTCTTGATTAATCAAGAAAAGCTAACCACGTACGCGTTTCGGGCTGTTGGCCCTCGTCTGCGTGGTGCAAGCTGTACCTCAACGACCAAAAACTGATCATTCAGGCATCCTAAAAAACTATGAAACGGATAGTTAAGCACAGAAGTGCGTGAGAACGCCGATGTGAAAAAATATTACAAAAGTGAAATTGTTTATCACATTGTTTGGCGAAGCAAAACTGAGTTTTTTTTCCGCACTCGCTACGAGTCTGTTGTATAGCACATAATCCCTATATATATGTCATAATTTGTACATAACTGGATGTAACCCCACCACAATATGTATGCAATGTATGATCTAAAGATTCTAATAAAAGTTAGGCTTAGCGAAACTGGGAGAAAGGCCATCAGAAAAGAAACGATCATTAGCAGGTTTTCATTATCCAGGAAGCAAAAGTTATTACCCAGGAATTCATAAAACTGAGTTCAAGAACCTCTTCTTCCGGGAGCATGTTAAAACAAGACAAAGACAAAGGAATAACTAAGATCCAATCAGAGTCCAGGAGGACTAGCTAAGAGCCAATGAGAGACGGCCACGAGTCGCCAGTCATCCAATGAGAACATTGAAGAGTTAACGAGTTAAATCGCGGACTCAGGTTAATTAGTAGGGACCTCGGCACCATCGCAACAAGTTAGGAGCTGGACACCGCAGCAAGCAGTACGCTTCAAGCCCTTCTCAGCACCCAGATAAGTCCAATGTTCAATATGTGAACAGCCTAGCCTTAGTCAAGAACCCCATAGTCTCACCCCTTTCTCCCTTGATCGCTGGCCTATTTCAATCCAATCCTGTGTCCTCGTTATTTTCCCCTGTGTGAATACCTTACTATCTCAGCAAAACGACTGCGCCCACACCAACCACCAAGTAAGTCAACATGGTCCACTTACTACATCAATCAATCAATCAAATAACTCAATCAACCATCAAAAAGGCCCGAATATATTACAGTGAGTCGACAGGATATAATGGAAAACGAACGAGACCAAGAGAGCGGCAGCGGGATAGGGGAGAGAAGGAAGATCGCACGACGCACCCTGGTGGAAGTTTTACTCCAGTTGACGGCTGCCCTCCAGGAAGTGAAGTTGACCCGACGCGAGGGGACGTATCGGGACCCCGCCGACGTGACATACGCCGCCCGCCGACTCCTCCGAGCGACCGACCGGGAGGGACGAAGCTACCGCCGCCATGTGGCCGGACTACCGGACGCGCCACCCCGAGGAGTCACCACCCTCCAAGTCGGACCCCTACGCCAACGATCAAGGAAAACCAAGTATGTGGACTGACCCATCCCAACAAACTCAACACGCGAGCGCACGGGCAGTGCAAACAGCCCCAACTCAACACGCGAGCGCACGGGCAGTGCAAACAGCCCCAACTCAACACGCGAGCGCACGGGTAGTGCAAAAAGCCCCAACTCAACAGCACCCCCGGCGTCCCACACCTCCACAACACGCCAGAGACGTACAAGCCGCCCAAGCCTTTCGTCACAAAGGTAGGAAGGCATCAACCCTTTTTGTCGTCAACCAGTTGACGATGAAACTGTCCCTAACCCCTGAACTGTCACCCCCCTTTTTAGTTGATACAGGCGCAAGTTTGAATATAGTGCCCTATAACCTATATAAAATTTTAAAAACTAACCTCCCTAATTTAAAATTAAAGAAACAGTCCATAGACCTACAGGCCATAAACGATCTTGTGCCGACAATAGGTAAAATAGTCCTCCCCCTGACAATAGGTAAACTAACTAAAAAGAGAATTTCCATGTGGTGGAAGCACCTCTGCCATTTGGATTTCTCGGCATAAATACCCTCCGTAATTTTAAAATAGCAATAGACTTCAACCAAAGCACTATGTTCCTGCTTGGCGCTCCATTGTCTACCCCTACCTATAATTTCAACCATGTACCCAATGAATGCACGTATTGGGAATGCCAAGCGGTGTCACAAAGGACCCACCATGCACACAAACCTTATATGCTCTCAATACACAAGGCCACAACGGCTTCAACTCACCACGACAATGCACAAAATGTGTCCCTCCAACAGGGCAACTCTCACACTAAACACACGCGTGACCACACGTCACCACACGACCGTCACGCACGTGTACATCGCAACAAACACGACACTCACAACAACAACACCCAGACAGTATCCATCCAACAGGGCAGCTCACACACAGAGCACACATATGACCACACGGCGTCACACCACAGTCACACGCACAAACAGCGCAACAAGCGCCAAAAGACGACAACGCCACGCAAACACATGCACAACCACTGCCAAAACAACCACCCCATCTACACGAAACATAGAAACCATTCACGCCACCCAACAACCACACAATCGCAAAACATTGCGATCTTTCTTAAGCGCTGTGAATGCTTACAAAAAGTTCATTCCGGACCACGCCCGTTTGCGGACGCCACTTGTCAACCTTCTAAAAGGGGATGTCATGTGGGTCTGAGATGACGAATGCCAGAAAGCGTTCACTAGCCTGAAAGAAAGCCTTACAACACACCCCACGTTACACCTTTACCAGGAAGGTCTGCCATGCCAGGTGTACTGTAACGCCTCAACACTCGGCATCGCAGGCGTCCTCAAACAGGTCTACCCTGATGGGAAGACCTACACAGTCCAAATTTTCAGCCGCTCTCTGCGTTCACACGAACGGAGCTATTCCATATCTGAACTCGAGTGCTTAGCAATCGTTGAGAGTGTGGAGAATTTCCGCGTCTGTTTGATGGACAGAAAATTTACTATATTTTCTGACCATCCCGCATTGCAGTGGCTGAAAAGGATCAAAAACCCGTCAGGCAGATTATTCCGATGGAGATTAAGGCTATCGAGATAGGAATATGAGGTCCGTTACATAAATGGAGTACAACAATATGAAATGGACGTCATATCTCGTAACCCGTTCTGTGGCTTCTTAGACGCCTCCCTTATTAAGAGCCATCAGCCTTCCCCATCGGGAAATTCTAGCTTGACCATTGATCACAATGGACTGCATACCGTTTCCCGAAAAGGTGTAACTAAAATTATAGTTCCAACCACACTCACCAACAAACTACTACAAACAGTCCACACACAGCACAACCATCCAAACATCTCAAAGATGACGAGACTCATCTCTGCTCAATATTATTGGCAGAACATGACACAAGACATTGCACAACAGGTAAAAACCTGTCCCACATGCCAATTAACAAAAAGTATCGATGAATCCAACCAACCTCTCCAAAGAGACACCGATACAGTCCACACAAACTAAATCCGTACACAAAAAATACCACACACACAATAACAACAATACCAAAAATACACGATCTACGACCGAGGAACGATTACACGTTTCCACTTAAAATACCTACGCGCGACATTTCTTCAACAGAACTATTGGCAACCAAACTAGCAAACAAAGAACGCGACATAGCCCATCCGCAAATAAATCCAATTTCAGGTTCATCACAACCCGTAGATTTACAACCCGATATTCAAAAACCCCAATTCATGGAGAAAACATGGGAGAAAATGTGCCAATATCCCATATTTCACCTAATGTGTGTTATCTGTCTTCTAATTATGCCCTATAAACTCGCTCCATTTACAATAATAATTTACATGGGAATATATAACCTACAATACCAACGGCTTTACCAGCTACAGGAAGCAGTCTTCCATATAGGAAGTTCCATCTTAAAAGCCACCTTCCATATAGGAATTTCCGTCTATAAAGCCATCTTCCATATAGGCAATGCAATTTTAGAATTTCTAAATCTTATATGGGAGATACTGGAAGAAATCTTAGAGCGAATCAAAGGACCTCAGCCGACGTAAGAAACTTTCCAAATAACAATTAGGGCACCCCAAGACGGCGTGTAGAAATCAATTAGGAGGGCAGGAAGTTTCAAATTACCCAAGGGGAGGAAGACAATTTTAGAACCCCTCGCGCCGTTCCCGACAGATGAAAATAAGGTCACCGTGTTCCCCACGTCCGCCATTTTTAACGATCTTGGATCCCAGTTACAACGAGCTTACATATCGATTCATATGAAAAACACAATTTAATTATATTAATATCATTATATTAATATTATTAACAAACAATTCCCAATGAATTTCACCCTTTCTATTATTTTTATTCTTCTAAGACTTCCAAAAAACGTTACATTTACCCACACTAGGCACATATCTAACATACACCCAAATACAACAGACCTTAGGATCTTTGACAACACATAAAATTCAATTTTACATTTCTCACAAAAACTTATAACATGCCCAAACTTCCCAATTAATTTCACCCTTTCTATTATTTTTATTATTCTTCTTCCAAAAACTTACATTTACCCACACTAAGCACAATAGACTTTAGGATTTTGACAACACATAAAATTCATTTTTTTTTTTAATTTTCTCACACAAACTTATAACATGCCCAAACAAACACCCCAATGATTTGCCGACCAAATTCGACTTTTAATAACATTTCTAAACAACATTCTGGCAACACATAAAAACTCACAACCAATGCACAACACGCAGATCTCAAGGTTAAATACGAACAAAACACGCACATTACCACTTAAAGGATAGGAAAAATTAGGTAGCAAAGCTTTCGAGCTTACGTTATTTCCGAAAGGAATAAACAACCACTTTAGAAGGGTCGAGGATTTTCCTCGAACCCTGTATTCAAAGATCCGACTCCGGTTACGACCTCCCAATAAAAAAAGTGGATATCGGGCGAGCATATCTTAAGTGCCCTAGGGAATTGCATAAAAATCCCTAGAACACATTAAGGCTCGGGACATATTAACATAATACACTCGGCCTTGAGATCTCGAAAACAACACAACCACAAAAACAACATACACACGTAAGGCTAATTAGATTCCCATGTCTCCTGTATACATAATATAAAGCACAATTGGGGAAGATCATGTTTCTACCCATGAGTCGCACGGGAAAGACAAAAAATCTACGAAGCAAATAAAAAGAGCTGATTGCGCCGCGTGACATAGACTTTGGCATGTAATTTTATCACAAAGAGAGTTTGTGAACCTCTCGCTCCACATTTTACTTACCCCATTCATTTACATCTTTCATTATTTTTAAAATCAAAATTCTTAATAAAATTTACCATTTATCTTAATAAAATGTTTACCATTTATCCTAATCAAATACTTATGATTTATCTTAATCAAATATTTACCATTTATATAACAACTTCTTTTTATTTTGTTCATAAACCAATGACTCTCAACAACTAAACAAATTTTTCTCACCGAAAATTCACCGGTTTTCTTTTAAAATTAGATATTTTATATATTTTTTTATTTTTGATTTCCAAAAAGCCTTTTTCTTTTTTTTTCTCACCATGCACCAAGGCATTCACTTTGATTTCTCCCAACTTTTTCTAATTTTTTTTTCTCAAAAGCCCTAATTGAAAAATTCCCTCGATTTTGTTCCCCATCTCGAGTAGAATATTGTTTAGGCACCTTTTTTTTTTTTTTTTTCTCACCATGCGCCAAGGCATTCACTTTGATTTCTCACAACTTATATTATTTTTGATTTCTCAAAAGCCCTAATAGAAAAATTCCCTCGATTTTCGTTCCCCATCTCGAGTAGAATATTGTTCAGGCACCTTTTTCTTTTTTTTTTTTCTCACTATGCACCAAGGCATTCACTTTGATTTCTCCCAACTTATTTTGATTTCTCAAAAGCCCTAATAGAAAATTTCCCTCGATTTTGTTTTTCATCTCGAGTAGAATATTGTTTAGGCACCTTTTTCTTTTTTTTTTCACTATGCACCAAGGCATTCACTTTGATTTCTCCCAACTTATTTTAATTCTGATTTCTCAAAAGCCCTAATAGAAAAATTCTCTCGATTTTGTTCCCCATCTCAAGTAGAATAGTATTTAGGCACCTTTTGCTTTTGTTTTTCCAACAATGGACCATAGCATTCATTTTGATTTCTTATAATTAAATATTTTGATTTCTCTTACTTATAATCAACCAATATCTCACCAACACCATTCTCTTTTATTTCTTATCTCACCACCAATGCTTGTATATAGCCTCTCAATAACCATAATTAATTTTCTCATAAAATTATTTTTCCCTTACAGAATTCACTTCAGGTTACCCCTTCTTGAATTCTTCACATGTAGGGGGCGCATCTGTCATAATTTGTACATAACTGGATGTAACCCCACCACAATATGTTTGCAATGTATGATCTAAAGATTTTAATAAAAGCTAGGCTCAGCGAATCTGGGAGAAAGGCCAGGAGGACTAGCTAAGAGCCAATGAGAGACGGCCACGAGTCGACAGTCATCCAATGAGAACATTGAAGAGTTAACGAGTTAAATCGCGGGCTCAGGTTAATTAGTAGGGACCTCGGCACCATCGCAACAAGTTAGGAGCTGGACACTGCAGCAAGCAGTACGCTTCAAGCCTTTCTCAGCACCCAGATAAGTCCAATCTACTTATATAATTGCCTTATTCTGTCTGTGTGAAGTTCACTGTGTGAAGTTCACGGATAGATTTTGGTCAGAATGGATAAAATAAAAAAAGTGTCAAGGGATGGGAATCGAACCCACGACCTTCCGCTTACCGGGCAGATGCCATGACCACTAAGCTACCCTGGAAATATTTTTCCGTTCATAAAGTTAATATATAGTTATAAAGTTAATATTATATTATATTATCTACTTATATAATTGCCTTATTCTGTCTGTGTGAAGTTCACTGTGTGAAGTTCACGGATAGATTTTGGTCAGAATGGATAAAATAAAAAAAGTGTCAAGGGATGGGAATCGAACCCACGACCTTCCGCTTACCGGGCAGATGCCATGACCACTAGGCTACCCTGGACATATTTTTCCGTTCATAAAGTTAATATATAGTTATAAAGTTAATATTATATTATATTATATTTTATATTTGAACGATAGGCTCATTATTTCTTTATACCGTTATTATACCCTTATATTATATATATTATATTATATATATATATTATACCGTTTTGCACATATATGTTACACATATATATTATATTATATTATAATAATATTTTTAAAAATTGCTTTATTAATTTTTAATTGTTATTTTCTTCGCATATTTATGATATGGGTTCATTCAAAAAACTTTTACTGCAGTTCAGAATATATATCTATATATTTATCTATTTACTTATATATTCACTGGCCGTGTGACCATTTAGAACCTTGCGGAAAGGTATAGGGTCATTTTTTTATGAATTTTTTTGTTTCGATTTTATTGAAAAAAAAACGATATGGTGCCTTTAAAAAATGATCTTTATTACTATACAGTTTTCTATTTAGTCAATATGCCTAAGTTCATGTTGCAAATGTAATTATCTCTATCGATTTAGTAGGTGAAATGCAAAAAAAATCGACATGATGAAATCTTTATGAAAATTCACATTTTTATTTTTATATTTTCAAGACACACACAGTTTGGGGCGGGACGTTTCACAAGAGAGACATCCACGGCGCCAATTTATAATTGTAACAAATAGTATTTTAATTAAAACATTTTAAAAACACACAGTTTGGAACGGGACGTTTCACAAGAGTGACATCCATGGCGCCAATTTATAATTGTAACGAATAGTATTTGAATTAAAACGTTTTTAAAATATATACGCACTCAGGTAAAACCCGGGCGTTGCCCGGGCCATTCGTCTAGTGTTCAATATGTGAACAGTCTCACCCCTTTCTCCCTTGATCGCTGGCCTATTTCAATCCAATCCTGTGTCCTCGTTATTTTTCCCTGTGTGAATACCTTACTATCTCAGCAAAACGACTGCGCTCACACCAACCACCAAGTAAGTCAACAGGGTCTACTTACTATACCAATCAATCAATCAAATAACTCAATCAACCACCAAAAAGGCCCGAGTATATTACATATATATAAAATTCAGTGTATGTATGTATGCTTGTCGGCTATACACGTCCACAATACGTAACTAAATCTGACTGAAATTTTAACAGTATATAGAGTTGAATCTGGAAAAACCTATAAGAAAATTTTCAGGTTTCTATCTCGAATATCTTCAATTATTAACAAATTATCAACAAATTTTCTCTATTTCACTCGCCACCAGCGCCTCACTGCGGTAACTTCGAGAAGTAAACGACCACGTGGAGCCCCCCCACGGCGCGACGGGATTGGATAGTGACCTTGAGTGACGTAATGACAGCGTAGGGGCAGGAAATCACTTGCTATCATTTTATGTATATATCAAATTTGAAATATATTCATGTGAAAAATCAAAATAATACAATTTTCAAATATCGTGAAAATTTACATTTTTATTTTTATATTTTAAAAACACAAAGTTTTGGAGCGGGACGTTTCACGAGAGAGACATCCACGGCGCTAATTTATAATTGTAACGAAAAGTATTTGAATAAAAACATTTAATAGGGTAAATCCCGGGCGTTGCCCGGGTCATTCAGCTGGTGGATAATAAATTGAATAAATAAAAAAAATTTAAGAACTAATATGTGCTAAATATTACTTTAATATATTAGTTTTACTTGCAATAAACCTTTAAAAAAATTCTATTACTATTTTCTCCAAGTCTCTAATATATTGTTGCATCATGATTAATGCGCGTAATTTTAAAATTATTTATAATATTATTTTTAATATATTTAAATTATTTATTTTAAAAAACTATTATGTACTATAAAACATTTGTATTTTGATACACCTGCTTTAAATTTTGATGTGATAAAGAGATATTCTAGGTGCTACCTAAAAATATAGTTGCGCTAAAAATGCGCGTAATTTTTAAATTATTTATAATATTATTTTTAATATATTTATTTTATATATTTATGTCATAATTTGTATATACCAAGATGTAACCCCACCACAATATATGCAATGTATGATCCAAAAGGTTTTAATAAAGGTTAGGCCTAGCGAACTGGGAGAGAAGCCATCACCAAGATTTCGTTACCCAGGAAGTAATGGTTATTACCCAGGAACTAATAAAAACTAAGTTAAAAGACCTTATTCTTCCTGGAACATAATAATCACGAGAAAGACAATGGAAGCACCAATATCCAATCAGAGTCCAGCAGGACTAGCTAACATCCAATCAAAAGTCGCCACGTAGACGATTTCAACCAATGAGAGCAATAGAGAGTTAACGATGTAAATCTCGGAATCAGTTAAGTCAGGTGGGAGCTCGCCACCACAAGGAGCAGGACGCTTAAGCCCTTCTCATCACCAAAGGTAACCTCTATGTTCAACATGTGAACAGTCAAGTACTCCATTAGTCAAAACCCTTCTTTCCCTAAGTCGCCTGGTCCTATTTTCAATCCCATTCTGTGTCCCTCTCGTTATTTCCCCTGTGAGAAAACCTACCATTTCAGCCAACGACTGCGCCAACAATCACCACAAGTCAACCCCCTCAAGTAAGTCAACAGGGTCTTACAACAACCAATCCAACCAATCCGAACGATATAAATTATTATAGTGAAGTCAACGATAAAATATTATAGTGAGTCGACAGGATTTAAACATATTATATTTATTTATTTTTATAAAACAGATTAGTATTATACAATATTATGTACTATAAAACATTTGTATTTTGATACACCGACTACAACACTTGCTCTAAACTTTGATGTGATAAATAAAGAGATATTCTAGGTGCTACCTAAAAATATAGGGTTCTTATTATTGACTGGTTTAACCTTGTAGGATGGTTGAGACATGTTCTGGAAAGATGCAAGACGTGTCTGAGGAGATATTCAAGACTGAAGAATCTGCCAAACCGCAGCCTGGTGCAACAATATAAACTTTTTTCGTTTCATACCACAATTTCAAAGTCTAGCGAGAGATCGTGAAAATTGGCGACGAATGATGGCCATTCTCTCACTTGAGGTAATCCGGATTCATTGAGCGTACTAAAGTCGCCAACTATCTGGACCACTCTTTAAATTGACAATGGCGTCTGAAGATAACAGCGATAAAAATTTTCCGGATATGAAGCCAAAATATTTTGGGGTTATTTCATTGCCTTAAATTGACAATCGCGATGCAAATCTCTTTAGAAATGTGAAAATTCTAAATATTTTTAATACTAAGCATAATTCCATGATCATCCGAGATCCTAAAGATAACATGTTTAATATTTTAACCGTTGAAATTCGAAATGCTAAGGATTCCTAATATAAAAAAAACCCCTGAGTATCTGAAATCCTAATGTGATTCCTTATGCTTCAACCCTTGATTATCTGAAATCCTAAGGATTCCTTACTCTTCAACCCTTGAGTATATGAAATCCTAAGGATTCCTTATGCTTCAACCCTTGAGTATCTGAAATCCTAAGGATTTCTTATGTATAAACCCTTGACTATTTGAAATCCTAGGGATTCCTTATGTATTAACCTTTGAGTATCTGAAATCCTAAGGATTCCTTATGCTTAAACCCTTAAGTATCTGAAATCCTAAGGATTCCTTATGTATTAACCCTTGAGTATCTGAAATCCTAAGGATTCCTTATTCTTCAACCCTTTAGTATATGTAATCCTAAGGATTCCTTATGTATTAACCCTTAGGTATCTGAAATCCTAAGGATTCATTATGCTTCAACCCTTGAAAATCTGATATTTTAAGGATTCCTTTTGTATAGAGTCTTGAGTATCCGATACCTAAAAGTTTAAAACCCTTGAATATCTCTGAAATCCTATGTATTCCTTTTAGATAAACCCTTGAATATCTGATATCCTAAGAATTCTTTATGCTAAAACCCTCGAATATCTGAAACCCACCCCATAAAATACTCAAATTTAATTGATTGCGAAAATATCTCGGTGAATCCCCCCGATGAGCAAAACATTGTTATTTTCTATTTGTTATTTTTAGCCTTGTTCTTGTCAAAAACATCAACTTTTCCTCTGTCGCGTACAATCCCGATGACATGGAACAGTTGCTTTGATGAGATCGCTCCTTTAAAAAAACGCAGCGTATTTTCCATACCCTCCTACCTTTATTGATCTTTTGACCTTCAAAATAACTTTCACACTTTCTTAATGATTTTTGAATCGAATATTAAGACATTAATTGTTTTTTTTTAAGAAAATATTTTGTGGGGAATTTTGATAATGGACTTTAAAAAAGATGGGAAATTATTTTAGGGTGTGGTTATATAAAAGGAAATTTTATTAAGCGTTCCATTTAACATATTGTGTTAAAATTATTTGTTGCGTGTATATTTTCAGTTCAAATTGAACAATTTTAATGAATGAAAAGATATATATCTTATAATAAATCAAAATCCACAGAGACCTCTTATACGGTTATTCGAACATACAGAAAAATAGAGTCAATCATTCGAATTTTTCTACTAATCGAGCCTTCTGGTAACAAAGGATTCGTTTACTTGGAGTTCTATACCTTTTAATTGGAGTTTTATACCTATCAATTGGAGTTCTATAACGTTTAATTGGAGTTTATACCATTTATTTGGAGTTCTATATCGTTTAATTGGAGTTTTATACTGTTAAATTGGATTTCACTAGGCTGTTTTAAATTGGAGTCCTATACCGTATATCTATACCTTTTAATCGTAGTTTTATACCATTTAATTGTGGAAGTTCTATATCGTTTAATTAGAGTTTATACCATTTAATTGGAGTGCTATATCGTTTAAATGGATTTTATACCGTTTAATTGGATTTCACTATGCCGTTTTAAATTAGAGTTTTATACCCTCAATTGGAGTTCTATATCGTTTAAATGGAGCTTTATACCGTTTAATTGGATTTCACTATGCTGTTTTAAATTAGAGTTTTATACCCTCAATTGGAGTTCTATATCGTTTAATTGAAGTTTCATACCGTTTAATTGTATTTAACTATGTTGTTTTAAATTGGAGTTTTATACCATTTAATTGGAGTTCTATATCATTTAAGATAACTTAGATCAGCAGATTCTTCCGCCAAAATAATCTCTGATATTAATGAGATGGAAGTGGGTCCCGGGTCTTTTCCAGATAACGACTCTAGTCGACAATCGGTGTTTTAACTAAATCTTGACTGTCACTTAATAGAACAAAGGCCTGGTCTCTCTTCAGTACTGATTTTCGCGGACCTATTAAAGCGTGTGAGGGGGATACCTATTATTGGTCTTATTGTATAAATAACACCCTCCTGAAGCCCTCGATAAACGGTTTGTTTTGAAAATGTCGTTCCATGAAAGTTCATTTGGAGAGCTCAGTAGCTGTCATTCTTCTATGTCGCTTAGCAGAGACTGATCTTCATTTGTCTCGCGGTGGAACCTTCAGAGCTCTGTCCTGGTCTTCTGGTGATGTTCCAGCTTAACTGAATAGTTTCCAGAGGTGGCATTTCTGTTTGCATTGAGGTATTTGGTCACCTCAGTCTAAGATTGGCCTTCTTCCACTCTCCCCACATATCTCCCTATATTAAAATATAGGAGGATTATGTGAATCCATTATAGTATATTTATTTCAAAATGGCCAATATTTGAATAGAATAACAGTGTGTTATGATGTACTAACAGAGCGAACACTTATCAACTTTGAATAAAAAGATGCATGCATTTCCAAGTTCAATAAACATCAAATTATTGTAACAAAAGAGGGTTTATTATATATTTATGACGTATATTCCCCAGTATTTTTTAAATAGAAAAATCATCAATAGAGTTCAATTCTCAGAAAGAATTTGTTCTATTAAACTTGAATACTTGTGTTAGAATCTATTCTCACACTCCATTTGTTAAGGAACTTATAGATAAAGGTCTTTGAAACGATCATAATAGTAATGATGAAGACACGGTGATACTGATATAACGATACAAATATTTTCATTGAGGTAAAATTAGGGAGTGTAGCTGTCGTTTTAGAACTATCTGTAGAATGAACATTTCTATAGTGTTGTAATCTCTTCTTTTCAATTGTCCCAAGGTACAAATGGTGCAGGCCACGGTAATCATGATGAGTAGTTAGCGACCGTCTTTTAATGTAAGTGCACCACATGTCTACAGATGTAGAAAGCAGTTCGAATCTTGCAAGTTCGACTCGGAGCCACATTTTGCTACTTGAACTTACTGGTGAGGTTCGACTTTGTACAAGAATCGAGGGCCATCGAAGCAAAAAAAAAAAAAAAGCTCAATGCGGAATTCGATCCTGGTTCGTGGTTATCGTAAATCGACAATCTGTACCACTCCTCGAGCAGCCCCCCTAATCACTTCGTATATAATAGACTTTACTAAGTGTTTCTAATCTATGCCCACAGAAAACACCGAAATATATATATATATATAACTTCATTTTATTCACTTTTTAAAATCATCTGGATTCTCCAACAGATTCAATATATCAACATAAGACATAAGGATGCTATAGACGATCCAGGGTGTTTATGTGGAGAGAGAAAGCAGGATTCCAGTCACTTGCTTATTGAATGTCCAATCTTTTAGAACTACAGAAATCAGGAAGCATTGAATACAAGGATATATTTATGTTTATGAATAGTGAGGACTAATATTTTAAATTTAGAAAATTTTGTAAATATATCTATGATTTTCTCTCTTGGTTAAAAAAAAATCGTAATTGCCAAAGTAGGTATATTTATTTGTATTTATTTCATTGGTTGGTTGTAAATTCAATCATGATTTTAGTGGCCTTTCCTTTCTGTTCTCTTTAAAAATCTTCTAAAACCTTGTAATTATTCAATTGTTTATGTAGAATAGTATCTAAATTTAGTGTTGTTTCTTGATGCAAACATCCCTTGTGAGGATATAGCGTCTGATTTGATAATAAATAATAGGTGCTGTCAACTGGAAGTTTTTTGGATTGGGGTGAATTTGCATTCGTGATGACAGGAGTGAGGACACAGGATAGGTTGGTCAAGGGAACCGATGTTGACAGACAGAGAACATGGAGGAGAGTGAGCTTACGCCCCGCGATTTACGCTGGATCAGTAGACACGTCAGTACGGATGAGACTCGGAGACGCTACTGAGACTTCCCCAGTCGGGTGGTGTCACGTGACCTCTATTGAGATTTTGATTGGTCATTCATTACATCATGGAAGATAAAGAATCGCCTTGATTGGTCCAAACGACTGGGAAGCCATCTATGATAGTTATAGCAGAAAATGTGAGGATGGAGCATTGACTCAAATAAAGTTGTTTTTAGTGAATTCAACTCCAGGGTCCTTTGTCTTGGAGTTCTCTGGAATAAAAGTGTCGTTGACCTAGCGCTAATGATGTGAGATGGGAATCTTTCCTCTTAACTCTAGGCCTAACTGAATATCTATAATCGTATTATCTCCTTGTTTTTCTCTGTCTGTCTGACATACGGTCCGTACTTTATTTGGCTCTTAACAGTACATCATGTTATACAGTAGTTATAAGTTTGGTACAGGGTACAAGGTGGTGGGACATATGCAGGAACATGGTAGAATGACTGGGATTTTAAATTATCAGATAAACATAAGGCATTATTAGTGCGTCATCTATGTACAATAAAAATTCCATTTTAGCGAATTTTTTATGAATAAATGCTTTATTCCTAAAAGAAAAATGGTAATTTTCATGTATATAGTCAACCTCTCTTTTTTCACATTTCCTTTCCCCAATAGACAAACATAGTTTCTTTAGAACACAGAGGTAAATTTGTACTGGAAACAGGTGGTTAAAAAAGAAGAAGAAGAAAAAAGAGCTATCTATCAGGCATCGAGAATTTCTGATGGTTTGCCCATAATAAATATCAACTTATCGTGATTTTCAACTATTACAGAATATTGGCCAAATACCCTTTCCTATAAATCAAGAAGCCGTTTCACGCTGTTGCTCTTCGTCAGGCCAGTGCCATTTTGGACTTTGTCACCCATTGTTGGTTTTACAAGAAACCTCTAAGACCAGCATTTTAGTCTTTGAGGTACAGCCTGCACCACGATGACGAGAGCCAACTTTCTGAAACACTTGCGTAGTTGGCCTTTCTTGTTTTATCAAGAAAGGATTATTTTTGGACAATATTCTGGAATAAATAAAAATCCACATGACTTTAGTTGATATTTTTTTCCGACAGATGGCGAAAGCCATCAGTAACTTTTAGTTGAACAATCAGGAGAAGGGTTTCTTTTCTGCCCCTTACAGCATGAATTGTAATACAGTAAGGCTTACAATTGAAATCCAAACGGCAATGTCAAGAGCAGGGATGAGACGTGAGATAAGATCTGGTGTTTTGAGGTCTAAACCGTGGTACGATGAGAAATGTTATATGGCTAAGAAAAAAATGAAAGAAAGTCTTAAACTGTATTCATTACAAAATAATGTAGTTAACAAAGATTTGTTTATCATAAGCAAGAAAGAATATTTATCATTAATTAAACTTAAAAAGAACCAATACTTTGATGATATACAGAATGCCCTCTGTAATGTTAGAAACGCTTCTCAATTTTGGAAGATAATAAAATCTTTTAAGCAAAGAACCACAATTATAGGCAATATCCCGATGTGTGATTGGGAGGATTTTTATCGAAGACTGCTGTCTTCCCCACCTATAATGGACGCGTATATATCACCGGCGCTAGCATATATGGACCCGGATCTGGATGCTGAAATTTCGCTTATGGAGGTCACCACGGAAATATCCAATCTGGGGAAGGATAAAGCAACGGGACTGGATAACATACCAAATGAAGCAATCAAAGTTTTACCTGACGAATATTTGATTCTATTAACAAATATATACAACAAAATATTGACGACATCCTCGGTTCCATTAGTGTGGACTAGAACAATTATTCATCCTATTTTCAAAAATGGTGACCCAAATATACCATCAAACTATAGAGGAATATCATTGTTATCCAATTTATCAAAGCTCTTTACATCCATATTAAAGACAAGATTGAATAATTGGATTGAAAAAAGGGGAATCTTAGCGGAAAACCAAGCGGGCTTCAGAAGTGGATATTCCTGTCAAGACCATATTTTTACCCTTACCTCACTGATACAGATGACGCTGAGCCGCAAAAGGAGGAAGTTATATGCCTTTTTCGTAGATGTCAAAAAGGCCTTTGATACAGTGCCACACTCTCTGCTTTGGAAGAAGTTGACAGTTTACGGTTTAAGTACCCGATTTATCAGCCTTATACAAAGCTATTATAATCAAATGTCAGCAACAATAAGATGGAACGGATCACTTACAGAATTTATAAAAATACAAGCTGGTGTTCTACAAGGTGAACCCCTGTCACCTTATCTATTTATCCTTTTTCTAAACGACTTGGTTTCTCTGTACGATAATGCTGATTTGCCAAGTATTTATTTACCGAATTATGGAAATATACACCTCCTTCTGTTCGCAGATGACATCGTACTTCTCGGAGAATCCAAGATAAATTTACAAAAAAAGATCAATGTACTCAGAAAATACTTCGAAGATAATTTTTTAACGCTGAACCAGAGCAAATCAAAGGTTATGGTGTTTAGAAATGGAGGTCGAAAGGCCCGATCGGATGTTTGGTTCTGGGGACAATTGCCTCTCACTATAACATCTAAATACACGTATCTGGGTTACCAGCTGACAGCGTCAAACTCAACTCAACAGGCGGCAAAGCATTTTAAAAACAAGGCGCTAAATGCTATTAATGCGGTCTGGGCAATACCGACTAAAACAAGAATCAATTCTATCAGATCCTCACTCAAGCTTCTAGACTCAATGGCTCTGTCAACCTTGCTCTACGCAGCTCCAATTTGGGCAAACAACCAAAAAAACTTGGTTGACAGGGTACAAGACAATTTCTTACGGAGACTTCTAAATTTACCCAGATATACTCCTGGTTTTATTCTACGTATGGAGTGCGGAAGAACGTCACTGGGAGTTACGGTGCTGAAACTTACACTCGGGTTCTGGCTTAGAATTCTAAAAATGAACAGCAGCCGACTCCCCCATATATGCTTAGCTCAACTATATGAGATATCAAGAAATAGAAATATATATATTGGACTTGCGGAAAGTTTGGCCAACATACTCAACTCAACAGGATTTTCTTGGTTAATTAACTGCAACGATGCAAGGATTATCCGGCAAGAAATACCTTTAATAACTAAAATTGCAATAGAACAATCTATTCAAAGTGACCAGGCAAAAATAGATAATTCTAAATTCTACCCTCACTATAAGTATTTACACAGTTCATTCCGAATTGAAAACTATTTACTTAGCAACTTTCCATTCTCAGTAAAACGCTATATCGCACAACAAAGAATACTATATTCGTTTTTCAAGGAAAACCATACAAACATTTTCAAAGAGGGTGATAAGATTTGTGATCTCTGCAAAGAAAATATGGAAACTGAACTATCTCATTATATCTATGAATGCCAAGATATATATAATTAGTGAGGAGAGAAGGACATTATTTTCAATGGTAGACACCAGCCAACTTAGGTCAATCCAAATGATGTTAACCAGTGCCCAAACAAGCAGACTAGTTGCTCAGGCCCTATATAATTTTTACAAGGCAGTAGGTGTAAAGAGGGAGAAAAGAGAACTTGGAAGCTATTGTTCTTACACCTCAGAATGATGACGAAACATCGAGGGGTCGCCCTTTCATATCAAATCTCACTTTTCCTTATTACTAATAATTGTATATAGTTGCGGAACTATTGGTTTCCTGTGCTGCTCTTTTCCTGATATTGCACCTTGTACGGAGAATCTGTATAAGACTAATGTCTTAATAAAGGCTTTGTGTGTGTGTGTGTGAATTGTAATACAGTGCTACCTCGACATACGAGTTTAATTCGTTCCGCAACCTTGCTCGTATCTTGAATTACTCGTATCTCGAAGCAAATTTCCCCATACAAAACAATTGAACTACCATTAATCCGTTTCAACCTCCAAAATGTCACCCCAGTTATTTTTGTTACGTGGTTTTAAATAATAAAAACGTATTTATAAATATCAAATATTTATTGCACAAAAACAAAAAAGAGAATGTAAAGAAATAAATTTGATATCCTCACTGGTCTTTGCCTTTTTCGCTACATTTTTCTCGCTTTCACCTGTAGGCCGTTTAGAAAAAAACATGTCCAAGGAGGTTTGTTTCTTCCTCCCTCTCAGAATGTTCGGAAGCACGCTGCTAACTGATCGTGATGGCGCGACTGCGTGTTACTACCTATTGTGTTTTAACTTTAAAAGCACACAAAAATATAATAAACTTGAATTTGTTTATTCAAGTCTCAAAAGGCAAAGCTTTGCATATAGAACAAATAATAATTAAGAAGAAGAAAGAAACATTTTAGGAAAAGCTAAAACAAAACAAAAGTACTGGTCAAAAAGAAACATTTAAAATCACAGATTCGTTTTATGTATAAAAGAAACATTCGCGCTTTTAAATCCTTTTATTTTATATGTATAGATGGCGCGTTATTGCTTTGTGTTAATCTTCAACACTACCGAACCGAACTCGTATCTCGAATTTCGCTCGTAACTAAAAGCAAAAAATCACTTGCTCGTCGGCTCGTATCTCGAAAAACTCGTATGTTGGGGCGCTCGTATGTCGAGGTACCACTGTACTCGAAAATGAAGAAAAATTTCTATTTTTCCTCAGTGAAATCTTTATTACCATTTAGAAATTTTGGAACAAGAAAAAGCTATCAAGTGCTTGTTATAGGGAAAATGGAGTTAAGAGAAGAGAGAGAAAAAAAAGATCATTTAGAGCTGAATATTAACATGGTATAGTATATAATTCCTTGCAGATTACTCTCATAAAGTCTGATGAATTGACTTCGTAAGCATACGACTAACCTTTTTGTTTTGCTTAAACCTATTAATTTTTTTCTGCAGGGGCACACCGCAAAAGGTCAATATCGACAAGCAAATTTTTTGACATTTTGAAGCTGAATTTAAGGGTTTATTAACCAATATCCTAACAATTATTATTATCTATAATGTAACTTCCAGCTATCATTATTTACTTTTATAAATACGATGATCGTGTTTCAGAGTGTGACGTGAGTTAAACTCCGCTGACTTAGTTTATATATAGGGGTAGTTCAAGGGGATTCGAACTCTACTAAGGTTTTCTCTGAGATAGAGTTATCTGTGAAGGTTCACTGTCAAAGTGTCATTCCCTAACTATATAAATTCAACTGATAACAGGTTCTTTTAAATATTCTGGTGTAGGACAAAAAAGGATATAACAAGGCTATATTGTGGTCATCTCGATCTCAAAAATTGACGCTAAAACTAGGCACCATCTATTAACCGTCTTCTCAAACTAGTGGACTCGGGTCGGTGATAAAGCTCTAACTTTGACAAACTCAGAAAGCGACCTGGGAACTTTAGTTTCGGAATAATGTCCCTCGTCGTTCAGGATTGGCAATGATTCGATGACCCCTAGCCTTAGCGTCTATTTTGGCGGGATAGATGACCATTCCTTCAATATCCTCCCGGCAAAACTTCCTACAATATGAAATAAATGCATCCATTCATTTACTCTACTGCTATACTACTGAAGAATCTCCCATGAGAGGCTCTAGCTTGGAACATGGCGGAACCTGGTCTTTCCTGGAGGTGGCCTATTATCAGAGACTCTGCTATGTCAGGCCAAGTCAAGAAGAATATTTCAATCGAAACATAGCCTCTGATAAGAGACAACCTACAGGAGAGACCAAGTTTAACCACGTTTTCAGGCGGTCTATCATGGGAGGTGACTGTACTATTAATGATGGTGATGAAATGATGAAATTTTGTTGAAATGATAGTAGTTAGGCAAACCTTTACTAAGGCAGAAACAGGGCGAAGCCAGGTCATTCATGCCTAGGAGATTTAATATACTCATATTTCAAAAGGTATACCACTAGCCAAGCAATCTTCAACATCCGTTCGTTGAACGACTTCTAGTTATTTACATGAAAATGAGAGAAATCGAGTGTTGCCTTCATTTTATCTCTCATTTAACACGATCACGATTAATTGCCATAATAAATGTTCAATAAATTCTACCATTATACCATATACCAAGTTTTCTTCTGTAGAAGGGAATTGAAAAGACACTTTTCCCTGGAGGCCTGATTAATTTTACTCAATAATAAGTGTTTCTAAATGAGCGCAACCAATTCCTATATAGTTTTTATACAATTTGTAAGGTAAACAAATACTCTTCGTCCATTGTTGTCAATTATTGTACGTCAAACGATTTCCTGTTGTGGAATTTTACAAGATTCTCTGCGCCATTGTTGGAGACATCCGGATTCAAGGAGAAGGAAAATCCGGCAGAAGTTGCAATACTGATTTCCGAGATTTACTCTATGATAAATATTTATTTTTTATTACACAATTTATTTCCCCTCCATTTTTTTAAATCTCAAAACCAATCTGAAATACACTGGTTTGTAAGAATTTGGGAAAATCATAAAAATAGTGATTAAAAAAGATTACCAAAATTTATTCATACAAATTTTTATAATATACAATACTTTACGGGGCAGGGAGACTTTAATACATACTTATACAGGATTAGTAGAATTGATTCTTCAATCTGCTTATGTGACCAAGAAGATCACAACCTTGAGCATATATTAATCCGGTGCCCACTTGTTGCAGATTTGAGAGTACAATGTTAAATGAACAGTTCCAGTTTAAGCCAAATGGTTTACAGTAAAGAATATAAAAAAAATCTGCGGACTCTGTCTCAATTACCGTGGACTTGAATTACACTAATGAATAAAATAAATTCTAGCTTTAACTAGTATATATATATTTTAAAATATTCTATATTTATACCATTAATTTAGTGGTTAAAATTCTAACAATATATTATAAACATTTTTGATAATATGTAAATAAACTTTATTTCTTGTATAATTATTGCTCTAAAATGTAAAATTTTAAATAATTATCTTTCTTTTCTAAAACTAGAAATAATTTGTATATGTAGAATCCTGTCGACTTAGTATGTGTTGTGAGATCTTGTCGACTCTCGCTATACTGTGTTAACCGAGAGTAACAGTCAGGATGTGGAGAGTTTTCTAGTACCTCTCTGCACCTTGGAAGATCTCTAACAGTTCTCACAGAGTACAGGCAGTCGTGGTCAAGGCAGAGTGGAAGACTTTGGAATGTCCACACAAAAAAGGGAAGAGACATAGTTGTACTAGGAAAGTTCTGTGTACAGATAGGAGTCGAGCTAAGCAGCGAAAGATGGAGATAGAAGAGTTCTTACTGTTCTACATGGTCGATGAGGTGGACCTTGGACACAACCGACGAGGGCTCCCGCTGATAGTGAAGTGACTATTTATTTCTGGTCCTGTTGGAGGCTTATATATCTTTGCCGAAAGGAAGTATTGGGTTTTAGCTGATGCTATAAGGGCGTGGATCGGAAGAGATCATTGTACACTGGCAACGCCCTGACAGATTTCTATCTTCAGGCCTCGTTGTTGGACTTCTATCTCAATCTATTGCTTTAGCTCAACTCTTAATCTATTACAGAGTTTTATTTATTTATCCTCAGTCTGTACAAAGTACATTACATATGATGATGTAATGACACATGTCAATCATACGTATCATGCGTGTTTCTTATACAACATGAAAATATTGTTATATTATATAGAATATGGGGTTGTTGGCTTAAATTACTATATATATTTTTTGAAACTATGGACATAAAATAGTTTAAACATTTGCATGCAAATAATCCACATAGGAAATTTTAAAAAAAGGGTCCTGTATGGGCTAGAAAATGATTACTCACATATCATATATATTTTTCGCCTGATTTCATCTCATTTCATTCATTACTCTATCTGATTTCTTTTTATTTTTTTGCGATTTCTCGGCTCAAATTTTCAGAACGATCTAATTTTAGGACACTATTTTTAACATGTTGCTCCTAACTGAATAGGTATAGGACTAAAATTACTTATTCTGACCACTCAAAAGAACATTTTTAGATAGCAAAGCACCATCTATCGGAATAAATATAATCTAAACGTTGCATAAATTATTATTTGAACGCTTAGGAGATTTTATTTAAGTCATTTTTACTGCCTCATTTACCTTTTATTTTCTAATTTTCTTCTTTATTTCATAATTTTATTCTAGCTAAGAATGTTTAAAATGGACACTACGAGATTACCTTCAATCTGTTTGGCTTACTTGTGTGATGTTTATACCTCTACAAAACAAAATATTGGATTTACAAAGAGTTTAACAAATACACTAAATAACGCCGGTTTCTCATGGCTTATTGGATGCTCCGATCACAATATATTGCAAAGTTATATTCCTTTGATTATTAGAACAATGTCAGATCAATCGATACAAGAAGACCAATCAAGAATAAGAAATTCAAAACTTTATCCACATTATAAAAATTCCCATACCTCAATAGAAACAGAATGCTACCTAACCGATGATTTCCCTTTACTAGTCAAACGATGTATAGCTCGATCGAGAATACTATTTACAGTTTTCAAAAAAAAAAAAAACACGTTCTGACGTTACAGGCCAAAATTTTATTATGTACATTGTGTGACAAGGAAATTACTGAAGAACTCCCTTATTACCTGCTTAATTGTACAGCCCTTGATGCAGAGAGGAAGGCCCTATATCAACAAATTAAATGCACCAACACTTCACCCTACGTATTGATTTCAAAAATATCAGCAAACAAATCTAAGGCAAAAGCTTACTATACATTTTTAGATCATAATTATGTAAGGACAAGTCAACAAGTGAATGACTTTGAGACGAAGAGTAAAGCCAATTCAATTTCTATGTAAATAACACAAGATGATTATTACCTTACGCAATTGGGAGAATCTGTATGGGGCAAGTCCCTAATAAAGGCTTGTGTGTGTATTTAATAATTTTTCGAATTTGAAAAGGGAAGTTGAAAAAAAAGAGAAAGTGTACGATAAACGCCATCTTAGCTATTTCTCTGATGTGTTTTATGCCCATATGCGTTTCCGATATTTGCTTCTTCTCAGCTTAAGTCCATTTCTATCTCTTTTGTCGTCAAAAAGTGTATTTCATTTTAAAGAGTTAAAGGGAGAGAGACACCTATAACAATTATTTAAACCACAATAGTATACGCTTGTTCGGCGGTACATATACCAAAATTGGAACGACACAATAGTTCACGAATTTATTAAATTTAATTTGAGGTCTCGAGATATCGTTCAACCAGCATGCATCATCCACCATGCACGTATATTTTCAAATATTTGTTTTTCACCCACAAATAATTTATTATATTTTCTCTCTCTCTTTCAATATCATAAGTATTTAAAATATGTAAATAATAATTTATGTATAAAACTAGAATTTATCGTTAATTTATTAACGTGATACTCCTGTTGAAGGACTGACAAGTCCGAAAGCTTGAAAATAAAAAGGTTTTGCACAAGTAACTTAGCCCTGGAAGGTTTATTTATTTTATAATATTATAAATCTCAGGGAAGAACGTTTACTTTTACACCTATAACAAGTTTACCAATTCATTTCAGAAATATATCCTCCAATTGAAGTATCGTTTGCCAAGCTATGTTCTAGCAATAACAAAGTTCTATTCCAAGAGCTGTTTCTAATGAAAAATATACAAAATTAGGCTAAAAACAAATCTATAAAGGTATAGATTGACATTCAAACATGAAAAATATTGAGTTATTAAAATATATATCCGTTAGAAAATATGACATATATTAAATCATCTTTCTATATATTTGTTTTCTCTGCGTTTATGTGTTTAGGCCGTCTTGTGTTTTGAGCCTACAAGTCTGCAGCAAGAAGACTTGCACATATAAATAGGCCAGGGAGTTAGAGAATAGATTTGACCCATAGTATTTGGTGAGATAATGTCCCCATGTACAGTTAAGGTATTCTTGCAATTTCTAAATACACCTTCCCCCCTATTTACACGCTAGATACGTTCCTGAGAAAAACGTGTAAATCGGGGGATAAGTGTACACAGAAATAAAAATAAAATGCATTGACAGGTTAAAATATGTAGTCAACACATGAGCTCGGGATTCCTCGTGAGATGTGTACACAGCGCTTGTGTTCAATCACAGTAGCATTTAGTATAGTGCGATAAAAACAACAAAAAAAACTTATTTGGAAAACCGTGTAAAAGCGAAAACGTGTAAAACAAGTACCTTTTAAATCGGGGGATAGGTGTATTTAGAAAAAAATGTCTTCAAGGATATCTATTGCTATGATGGGAATTACTTGCAAAAAGCATTTTGATTACAAACACAATCACTATGGTGACGACAATGATGATGATATCAAGGTCATCAAATTTGCCAATTTTGCAATTTCTATTTATCGTTAAAAGGATCATTCCAGATATATGCTTCTTGTACAGAATTTCCTTGTCTCAGAATTCAATTCTTTGTCAAGATTTTTTTTCTAGTATCCATTTTTAAGATGTTCGAGTTTTGGGATTTAACGCGATTTTTTTGGGTAAACCTATAAAAAAAGAATGTATTCTCTTTATAAATAAACTAAATATACTTTATATTCTCGCACATTTTTACGCACATGTTAAAATATTGAGGAACAAACTATGAATGATTAAAAAAGATAAGCAATGAGGGAAGTTTACATAGTAGCAAAATATAAATATAAAATATTATACTCTGTTAATAAAATAATGCTACCTTGCTAAAATATTATTTTGGGGCAGTTACTGACAGCTTTTTCGGTGAGTGCACCATGTAATGTAGCAATTCTTTATCCAGTGATTTACTTGGTACGACATCATCATCCATATTATATAGAAACATAAGACAATGGGTTTACCACTGATGAGCCCTAGGCCCTCCCAATATTTTTCTATTGCAGGAAGGACAGTGGTAAACGTTGTATTGATAAAAAAAATAAAAATCGAGTTAAAATAGTTTGATATTTCTTACATATCTTTCCCTATATAAAAGTAAAAAAATGCGTAATAAAATTAATATACTTATGTATATATTGCTATCCCCAATTCCTCCTCTATGTCCACTGTAGATGCCAACTCTACCTCAGTGAATGCAGTTTTGATAATTGGAGTTCGTCAAGTCATTTGATAAAAATCGAATTAAATCATTAATAAACATCGTAATTTCGTACAAGTGTTTAGCACTCACACCACCAAGAAATTTAAATTGTACCGTTTCAGCATTATTTTTCTTTTAAAATAATAACCATTTCCTACTGCCCATAACACAATGAGTATAATATTGGGAGAGCCTGGCTCATTAGTGGTGATCTCTCCCAGCGGTTTCGCTAATTTATTCTACCAGATTGCTCTAATATTGCATTGATTTTTATAATACGGAAATAGAAAGATACTCTTAGTGAGGAAATCATAGACAGGGACAGTAGAAGTATATATAACTATGAACATTCCCCACTGATGTGCCCGACCCTCACAATAATTTTATCGTTGCAGTAAGAACAGTTAGAACTTGCTTCATATGAAAAAGTGATGAAAAAAAAAAACAGTTTATTTTCATTCATTGAGTCAACTAAATTCCGTAAATAGAAAAGGAATCATATACCAGTTCATATGAAGAACTTCAAAGGCTTCTTCACTGGCCATCATGCACCTTTTTCGTTCATCTACTTATATAATTGCCTTATTCTGAAGCTCACGGATAGAATGCGCGCCCAATTGGCTGCCGCCGGCGAACACGTGTCCTCCCTGCCCCCCTCTAGACAACCCTGTTATCAGCTGTGTGATACATACACCTATCTATAGCGGCCATTCTAGACAACCCTGTTATCAGCAGTGTGTTACATCCACCTGTCTATACAGACCACCCTGTCTATAGCGGACACTTTAGGCAACCCTGTAATCACCAGTGTGTTACATCCACCTGTCTATACAGACCACCCTGTATATAGCGGCCATTCTAGAAAACCCTGTTATCAGCTGTGTGATACATACACCTGTCTATAGCGGCCACTCTAGACAACCCTGTTATCAGCTGTGTGATACATCCACCTGTCTATACAGACCACCCTGCCTATAGCGGTCACCTTAGGCAACCTTGTTATCATTAGTGTGTTACATTCACCTGTCTATACAGACCACCCTGTCTATAGCGGACACTTTAGGCAACCCTGTAATCAGCAGTGTGTTACATCCACCTGTCTATACAGACCACCCTGTATATAGCGGCCATTCTAGAAAACCCTGTTATCAGCTGTGTGATACATACACCTGTCTATAGCGGCCACTCTAGACAACCCTGTTATCAGCTGTGTGATACATCCACCTGTCTATACAGACCACCCTGTCTATAGCGGTCACCTTAGGCAACCCTGTTATCAGCAGTGTGATACATACACCTGTCTATACAGACCACCCTGTCTATAGCGGCCACTCTAGACAACCCTGTTATCGGCTGTGTGATACATACACCTGTCTATACAGACCACCCTGTCTATAGCGGCCACTCTAGACAACCCTGTTATCGACTGTGTGATACATACACCTGTCTATACAGACCACCCTGTCTATAGCGACCACCCAAGACAACGTTTTTAAAATATATTCGCACTCGGGTAAAACCCGGGCGTTGCCCGGGCCATTCGTCTAGTTTAGAATAAAAGCTTTAGGACCACTCAGTTTGATCGTTGATGTACAGCCTCAACCACGTTGACGAGGACAATCATCCTGAAAGGGGCACAAGGTTGGTTTTATTGTTTTATCAAGAAACCAAGGAGCTTCCAAAAAGTATTCCTTTATCTGTTCAATTACAAAAAGCCGTTGTTACATATGATATATAAAGAAAATTGCTCAATATGTGACAATGTATTTTTATAATTTAGCAGAAAAAGGAAAATCTTCCGAAAGTTCATTTTAAAATTTAAAACAAATATTTGATTTTTAAAAATATAATCTAAATTATTTTTTTTCTCCCTGGTTTTAATTCTCAATTCTAAAAAATAATTACTTTCAGTTGATATTTATTCCGATAAATGGCGCAAGCCATCAGAATGGTTCAGATACACAATCAGGGACGAGGATGGGGAGAGGTACAAATGATTATGTAAAACAGGGGTAAAAATATAGGAGCCATAAGTAATGGTAAAAAAATCTAATGAAGGGAAGTTTCAAATGGAGAAAATGCTATAGATAAATACAATTCTTTCGTAGAGGAAAATAATGCCAATAAGGAAATGAATATTTTCATAAAAACAAATATAAAAACTAAAACATAAAACTTTGTTCAAAGAAGTGTTATTTAAAGAGAATGACATTATAATCGAAGTTATATATTTTATAGTCACTCAATTTGTCACATCACACGGAAAATTCCAGAAATACTTACATGAAAGAGGTTTATCAGAAACACCAAATTGTTCCTGCGGAGAACCCGAACAAACTGCTCTTCACATCATCTACGACTGTTCGAACTTTGCAGAAGTGGGACATCGTTTGTTCCCTGATTTAAATGATCTATCTCTTTTACCTCAGCCACTTTGTCTATATAAATTTTAGGAGCTCTGTAGAATGATACATGTAAATTTGTAAATATTTAATTCTAAGTTCTAATTTGTTTGATGTTTTGTTTCCTCTGTATTAGGCGCAAATATTTCAATATCGCGCCTGGTTTATTAATAAATAAATTAAAAATAAATGAAAATATCGAAGTTATATAACATACACTTCTGATACACAATGTAATATTTAATATAGTTTTAATTCGTAGTTTTTACTGTGTATGTGGCTGAGCATGATCGGCATGGGATTCTGTAAATAAGAGAGACGAAAAACTCTAGAAGAGAGAACCAGTCAACACCGGACAAAACTATAGCCCTCTTTCCCTCTTAGTAGACCAGGCACTGAAACAGGACCGCCTACCAAATTTTGAATCAACTGAAATAGTATATTATAATATTAAGGATAAACATTCAAGACTTTCTAGAAAGCTGGACCTCAATAGAAGATAAAAACAGCATTAACCGAAAAATAGACATCCCTCAAGTATACTTACAATTTAAAACCTCAGAGCCCACCATATATATGTTATAAAAATGAATATAAATGAGATTTTCTGTTGTATTCTGATCATGTTGAGGATTATGGTAATGCAGTCGTTGTTAAAATCTTGAAAGTTTAATAACAAAAATAGTTTTGATCAGAGATTGTTTTAATTGAGCTAAAGTAATATATAAGAACATAATTTGATTAAAGTACTGCCTGGCTTAAGGCGAGTAGAACAAGGAAAAACAAAATATTATTTACATAATGTACAAAAGTTTTGAGCCGGCCAACGGGGAAGAGAAAATATCTTTATTTTACGGGGCTGCTAACCAAAATGAATGATTTTTGAGCCCCGATGGACGCATAAAGCGGAATATATACAAAGCATAGTTGGAGGGGCCTGGGGATGGGTGGCCAGGGGTCATCGCCAGGTGAGGCCAGGAGAGCCGTGATGTAGAGGAGGACGGGGGGGGGGGGGGGGGGGGGGGGGGGGGGGAGCAGGGTGGTGATCCGCGGAGTTCAGGGGGTGGCAGAGACGGGTTCAATGGTGTTGAGCCCAGGGGTGACCGTGGAGAGCAGACAGACCGCAATGATTAAAGTATGATTTTTGAGCACAAAAGGTGTAGCAGGCAGACAAGCCGCAATGCACAATGTCAAAGTATCAAGGTGCTGCACGCAACCAAGGCTGTTCAAAAAGGTTAGATTCCCCAGGCCAGGGAAAATAAAAGAAAGACAGCTGTTGTTTAAATAAGAATATTAGATAAAGCGAGAATGATTCAGCAACTGATGGGAAAAGATAGATTATTTTTTATTTTATTTATTTATTATTATTATTATTTATTTATTTTTTTTTTTTTTTGTAAAATGAATATATTAAAGTTTTAGATAAGATTACTGATGAGGGTACCAGTGCTAAGACGAACAACCAGAAAAGTACACCATAGATTGCATAGCGCGTTCAAATGGGTCGCTGCGTAAGTCGATTTCTCGAGCAGCCCGCGCCGTCGAATCGCCAAACCATTTGCCCTCTGTCCTTGGGTTACAGAGACAGCGTCAGGGGCGATCACATACGCAGGGCAGGTCGCGAAACCGATCTTAAACAGCGGCACAGGCCAGAGTTACGTCTGCGAGCAGCCGCCAATGACCGGTGTTAACCATGAGGTGAGGAGTCCGAGTCACTCAGGTGATCGGAATCCTCCGCGCGGACGCGTGGCTTAAGTCTATCAGAGGCCTTTAGGAACTCCAGGCAGGCTCGCCAAGTGCTCCTGTTGAAAATAAAGTCTTTGAGTGACCGCGGAGTGTACCCTAATTCTTCTGCACAGGTGGAAAGAAGGGGGAATCTAAGGGCATCAAGGCTGCTGCACTCAAGCACGATGTGAGACAGAGTTTCTTCCCTGTCGGCGTCGCAGTAAGGGCAGGAAGGATCGTCAATGACGCCTATCCTGTGGGCGAAACTGTCCGTCCACGTGTGTCCCGTTAGCAGGCCTACCACAATGTGCTCGCTAGGAACGATGTACGCATACCTTTTGTCTAAAAGACTCATTGGAGTAAGGCCAAAGCGGGTGTGGATAGAAGGAGCAAGAGAGAGGAATCTGCTTTCCCATGCTTCACGCGCCCGGCCGTAGATTGCCGATTTTACAAACGACAAAGGAGCGAGTTTGTAACAGCTTGGGTCAGCAGACTCAGCACCCCGCTTTGCGAGTGTGTCCGCAATGTCATTACCCACGTTCCCACTGTGGCCCTTGATCCATTGTATGGTGCATCTGTCCCCATTGCGATTCAATCGCGAAATCAGTAGCAGAGCTCTGTCGATAAGGTAATTACCAGTCTTAGAGTTCAGAACTGACTTCACGACTGATTGGTTGTCCAGGAAGAATCCTAAGGTTAGATGATTTGGTAAAGTGGTTGAGTTTTCAAGAGCCTTAACCAATCCAAGGGCTTCCGCCTGAAAGACAGAACAATGAGGGGACAGAACATAAGATTCACGTATTTCAGGTGCACAATCGAGACAAGAGAACCTGTACACGCCGGCGCCAACTCCATCTCTGGTTTTGGAACCATCTGTATAGTATGCCACGTGGAAGAAAAGAGCAGGAATATTACTGGGAGCGGAGTAATAGGGGGGTAGGGGAGAGGATGTGGAAAGGGAGGAGGCTCGAGTGGAATTTCAGCGTCAACCAATCCATACTTTTTAAGGTATAGCTCAGTTTTAGCCAAGATTTCCAGATCGAGAGGAAGGACTCTAGAGAGGGAGATTAGAGCAGCGTTGCTGGTTGATCTGAAAGCTCTACAAGCTCTCACTAGGAAAGGCCTTTGAGCACTCAGTAGAACATTCAAGGAGCGTTGAGAAAGATTAGGAAACCATACCGCCGAGGCATAGGCAATGGCCGGAACAACCACTTGCAGATACAGAGTTCTCAAGGCGCGGTAACCAAAACCAAAGTTGAGATTAGCGGCTGCGGTCAAACGCGGCAACATGCCGCGGACCTTGGCGCAGACTTCAACTACGTGCTGGTAGAAAGATAGACGTTGATCAAATCTCACTCCCAGCACCTTAATTGAGTCGCACCATTGGATTGGCCGTCCGTGGATAACCAGATCCCGGCGCGGTTCAGGCAGTCTCCCGTGTGGTCTGAGGAGAACCATAGCCTGGCACTTCCCCACGCTGAGTTCCAGTTTATGCAAACTGCACCACTCAGCGATCATATCTATGGTGTGTTGGGCCGCGGGAAGTTGACTAGGTCGGCATCCCGAGACCACCACGACCAGATCATCCGCGTAGGCTTGCGGGAAAACATTATTCCTGTAGTCCAGCTTGAGGAGTTCGTCAAAGACAATATTCCAAAGGAATGGGCCGAGAACTGAACCCTGGGGACATCCTTTGGAAATTCGTCTCGACACAGTACAACCATTCATAGATAGTCTCACAACACGGTTACATAGAAACGAGTTTATCAGGTGATAAATGTTTCTGGGACAGACGCTTTTGTGCAACGCTCTCAAGATGCTGGAGTGGAGCACGTTGTCAAAAGCGCCTTTAACATCAAAAGAAAGAAGAAGACAAGATTTCCTATTTTTAATCGTCCGGGTTATAGTAGATTTTAGATTTAAGAGTGCGGCTGTAGTAGATCTACAAGGCTTGAATCCGAACTGGTTTGGAGGCGCTTTACACATCCTATTGGCCATCCACGACAGCCTAGCAAGAATTAGACGCTCAAGGATCTTGCCCAAACCAGGCAGCATCGTGATTGGACGGTTGTGATGCGAGAAAGTCCTCCCCACTTCGCTTGGGGACGAGAACGACGTCCCCCAGCTTCCATGTGGATGGAAAGTGACCAGTGGTTAAACACTTGTTGAAAATACTTAGAAAAAACGTCCGAAAATGCTTAACTAGTTTTACGATAAGAAGAGGTGGCATGCCATCACTACCAAGAGAAGAAGATAAGTTTACCTTATCCGCTGTCAACAACAACTCGTTATCTGTAAACAAAGGGTCGTTATCAGATGACGATGCGATGACTTTGCTTAAATCTTTGTGTTCTAACATGGTATCGGGCGGGACGCGGCCGAAATAGTAATCTAATACGTGATTTAATGTGTCCCGCGGACCTTCAGTGAAGCCGCTACAACTGGGAGAGCTGAGAGGGGTTTGCGCTTAAAATTTCCCTTGATGAAACTGTAGATTCCACCCCAAGGGCTGATTTCGCAACGCGAGCAGGCTGCCCTCCATGCTTCTTTCTTAGCCAGTCTCCTCGCACGGCGATATCTTGCCTTCAGTCTTTTGTAAAAGACCTCCAGCACACCCTTAACGACACCGCGTGCCTTTATAAAGGCCCGCTGTGCCTTTTGAGTGGCCCTTTTGAGAGGATTCAAATCAGATTTCCACCAAGAGATGGACTTGAGGTATTTATCACTTCTGGGACGGGATGGAATGGTGTTTAGACATGTGTGAAAAATCTCTTCGCCGAGTAAATTAATTACATCGTCGAGGGAGGATGAGTCACTCACATTTTCTAAAAAAAAGATTAATATTTTCTATTTTTTGGCTGAAATGTTCAAAAACTCTATCCCAGTCAGCGCGACCAAAGCTGAAGTATATTTGGCTAAATTTGTTTAATTTAAATCTGGTGTTGTCCTGTGAAGAGGGAGCGAAATTGAGGTTAAAGACGAGGCGTTTGTGGTCAGACAACTCCTGGTACTCAGGATGCCAATCGGTAACGCTATTTACAAGGCCAGCACTACAGCAAGTGACGTCGATGGAAGAAGAGCGGTTGCCCTCCTCCCACGTCACCGCGCCGTGAGTGTTGAGCACATGCAAATAGTTGGCATCAATAAAGTTTTCAACTAGATCTCTCTTAGGTGAGTGATGCCTGAGGAGCAGAGGTTTATCCGACCACCTGAAAGATTCAACATTTAGATCGCCGCAAAAAATGACCTCGTCATAGTTCAGAGAATTAAGGCTATAATTTAACTTATCGAGAAGAGGGGAGGGATCACATGATGGCGGAAGGTAAACATTACAAAGAAGAATACTTTTACCACTCAATTCACACATGACAAACACGACATTAACACTAGACAAATGAGACAAATGGACAAATTTAAGGCTAGGATTTACTACAATGACCATAGCTCCCAACCTAGAGTTTGTAATAGGGCCATAGCAAACTCTGTTAGATGGGATTGGCAGCGATGGGATTTTGCCGCGCGCGGCTGGGAGCTCTTGTAAAAGTAGTAAATCTATGTTCTCCTCACGACAATCATTCAATACTGAATACAAACAAGGCTGGGAGCGTCTTATATTGATTTGTAGGCACTTGAAAACAATCATTTGACTATCGACTTATTGAACTGATCCTGGGCATCTCGCATGTGCTTGCACATCATGGAGTTGGCATTGTGCTTGTCACCGCACCTGTGACACTTAAGCGCGCTTTTATTTTCACAGGCAGTGGTAAGATGTGCACCTGCACAATTGGCGCACTTGGGCGCATTGGTGCACTTTTTACCATCAGTGTGCGTCCTGTGAGAGAGGCTACCGCAGATACCACATGGGAAGACGCGTTTCGCCTGGGCGAGCCTGAGGGACAGGAAGTCAACAGTGACGCGGCCGCGTGCAAGGAGAGCTTCCTCGATACCCTTATTGACCTCTATGATAGCGGTGGAAGGCGAACCTTCCTTCCTAATCAATTTAACCAGCTTCAAGCCGCCGCTGTTATTAATTAACTGCGGGGCTATCACAGGGTTTTCCATCAGATCAGACACCAGATCAGATTCAGATTTTTCGACAGGGATGCCGAAAATTGCCAACCTGGGCCTGAATGTCGGGTTTGGTAGGACTTTAAGTCCGTCAATGTTGGCGGTCTTAAATCCGTCCACATACCGCTTTGATTCTGCAGAATTGGGAAAGTGAAGGACAAGTTTTTTGTCCTTCCCAGTTACCGCCGTCACATCACAACTCTTCAACTGTGGAGTCTTGGCAATTTTGGCTCTGATGGCCTCGAAAGATAAGGTGTCTGAGCCAATTTTTACATGGTTTACACTGTTCTTTAACGTCTGCGCGTAGGTTGAACGCGCTGGCACTCTAGGGTGTACAGTTGTGGGTTGGTTGGACCTAATTTGGATAGCAGAAGTATCAGGTTGGGGGATCATTGTAACGGGGTTAGGAGGAGAGGGAGGCTTGGCCAACCTTTTCCTAAGTTGGATGACCTCATTTTCAACTATTTTTACATTTTTTTTGAAGATTCTTAACACTTCAGTTTGTAAAGCGTTAAAAATACGCCTTACATCGTCTTTCACTGAGTCAGATAACCCGGTGCGGGTGGTAGCAGGAAGGTTAGAGGCAGCGATATCCGCTACCTCATGAAAATTTTTGTTGAAAAGAGAATCTATCTCTTCCCAGCAGTCAGAGGATCCAGAATGGGTACAGGAAGGAATGGAAGTAGGGGCCTGGGGGATCTTACCTTGGGCAGTCCTATTAATAGGAGCGGAGACCTCTTCGGCCACGGTCCCAGGACTTGTGGAGGGCTCCAAAGGTGGGAATGGGTCGTCAGCTGATATGGCCCGCGTCTGCAGGCGAGTGGTGACCATCTTGTATCTTGTCTCTTCGTGGTTGTTATGGTAGTCAGTCGTTGTAAAAAAAAAATATATATATATATAAATATATATATATATTTTTTAATTTTCTGCCCAACGGGGAATATAACGGGTTATATAACATTTTATATAACATATATAACAATTTACTGATTATAATTCTTAGATTTTAAATTTATATATTTATTCTTTAAATATTTATTAATATTTTCTTATTGCTTTATTTTATTTTATATTTTAGATTATTTTATTTATTATATTTAAAAAACATGCATATTGTAGGATGAAAAATATAATCAGTATTACAAAAGTATAAAATGAAAATATGAAAAACATTGAAAAAAACAATATGAAAATAATTACATTAGTAAAGGATAGGTGGGAACATTGGATGATATAAGAAAAAAGGCATTTGTGAAAAGCAATAAACAGTAGGCAAAGGGTAATATTGTGGTGGAGACGCCGGGTAACGAGACAGTCACCAGACGAAGTCGTCGCCTTCAAGGATTGCAACCAGAGCTATCTACAGTGCTTGCATTTCCTGCTCGGAAGAAAATGGAGAGAGAAGAAAACCGACCATTCTGCCATCGGTGGAGAGACCCTACTGTCTTCTCGGGAGAACGTGGAGAAGATTCGCAGCGTTGGCTGAGCGACTTCCAGCGTGTGGCACGTTACAACAAGTGGGATGACTCCATGTGTCTGGCCAACGTCATCTTCTACCTCACTGGCACAGCGAAGTGCTGGTTCGAAAACTTCGAGGAAATCTTGAATTCGTGGGAGGAATTTAAGATAAAGTTTTGTGAAATATTTGGGAACAAGGAAGACACGGCTAGAAAAGCCGAGAACATTCTTCGAACTAGAGCGCAGACGAGTGGGGAAAACATCGAGAGCTACATACAAGAAGTCCTCCTTCTTTGTAAACAGAGCAACCCCAGAATGTCGGAAGGAGAAAAGGTGAGCCACCTGATTAAAGGCGTAGCGGAGGAAGTGTATCAGGCACTTGTTGGGAAGGACATCAGCACGGTGGACCAATTTGTTGCGTTCTGCCGCCGATTCGAGGCATTCAAGAGGATGCGTGTTGCACCGCCCAGGTTCAACCGACTGCCCAATGTGACCACCATCTCGACCGCTGAACCTTAGAACCTAGAAGCCCTGATTAGAAGAATAGTAAGAGAGGAGGTTCAGAGGTTTATGGCTCCTCCTTCTACATTTGCCGCCCAGGATATCGACACTCCACCTCCCGACCTACGGGATGTCATCCGTAGTGAAATCCAGCAAACATTGGCTCCTATCTCTGCCCCTCGTCAGCCCGAGAGCTTCCACCCTCGGCGACAATACCTCCCCCAGAACGATCAAGGTTACCGACGAAGAACTGAAGGGCCACCAAATAATCAAAGGACTCAGTGGCGTACTGAAGATGACAGACCGATCTGCTTCCACTGTGGGCGCCCTGGCCACTTTGCACGTTATTGCAGAGACAGACGCCAAGCTTTTGCGGATGCCAGACTTGGAAGAGAAACAGTCGATTTCGGAAGACCAAGAACGGAAAATTACACCATGGGCGAATCAGGAAGCGAACTACCCCAAGGAAGATTTAGAAATCCGTCGCCATATCCCCACCGCGGAAGATTCCAAGCTCCCAGAAGAACCTCACAATCCCCTGCTCGCCGTCCCAGCCGCTCACCCAGTCGCCGCAGTGAGGAAAACTAGATGGCGCGACCTCTGGAGGTGTGGCCGCCACAGACGAAAATACTCCCTGCCGTATAGCCACTACAATGGAAAAGAACTGGATATCTGTCAACATACAAGGACGAAATGTACAAGCTCTTGTGGACTCCGGCGCCGATTACTCAGTAATTTCTAAAGCTTTCAGACGTTCTATAAAGGCTCCAGTTTTTAAAGAAAATGGACCACTTCTAAGAGCCGCGGACAAGAAGCCTATCGTGACCCTTGGTAAGTGCTCTTTAGAAGTTCAAATCAAAGGACTCGATATTATTTTTGATTTTGTAGTAGCCGCTGAATGTAGCCACGATGTTATACTGGGCCGGGATTTCTTCAGAGCCACAGATGCCATTATAGATTGTGGGAAAAACAAATTGTATTTAAGCGAAGCTGAAAAATCCTACGAATGGAAAGACCTGAAACTTTGTGCTGCTTTGGACTGTGTCATACCGCCGAAATCTTTTGGCAAGATAGTTGTCACCAACCAGGATGTATTTGGCAGCAGAGATGTAGTCGTTACAGGTTCCAAACGCCTGCAGTTGGAAAAAGGACTTTTTATTCCCTCTTCCCTCGTTAGGTTCTTACATGGCAGAGCGGTGTTGTGGGTGACTAACAGTACTCACCAGTCTCAAACGATACCTTCGGACATAAGGGTAGGAACAATGCAAGATCTAGAAGTAGGGAGCATATCTAATCTTGACGCTTGTTCTGAAATAGCTGGAAAAGACGAAGTAACTTCTCCAGATGTGAGAGAATGTTTAATTTCAATGATTTCTACTGATTTGGAGGAAACAAAGAAAAACAGATTACTCACGTGCCTAAATGAGTTTGCTGATATATTCGACTTTGAGAAAAAGAGCTTCCCTGTCTCTGGCGAAATAAAGCATAAAATCGATACGAGTGATTATCCGCCTGTCAGACAGCGTCCTTATAGAGTGTCTCCCGCCGAAAGACGTGTCATTCAGAGTGAAGTGGAGAAAATGATGGAGACTAAAATCATCCGGCCATCATCAAGTCCATGGGCCTCTCCCGTTATATTAGTGAGGAAGAAGGACGGCTCGTTGAGATTCTGTGTCGACTATCGTCGTCTAAACAAAATTACAAAGAAAGATGTTTACCCTCTCCCTCGTATCGATGACGCACTGGACACCCTCTCTGGATCCAGGTACTTCTCCACTATGGATATGAGATCGGGTTACTGGCAAATCGAAGTAGACGATAAGGACCGGGAGAAAACGGCATTTATCACTCCAGATGGGCTTTATGAATTTAATGTAATGCCATTCGGTCTATGCAACGCACCAGCAACTTTCGAGCGAATGATAGACAACGTCCTACGGGGATTGAAATGGGACATGTGTTTATGCTACTTAGACGACATTGTAGTCTATGGATCGACCTTTAAAGAACATTTAACACGTTTATACAAAGTTTTGAGATGCATTCAGCAGGCCGGGCTGTGCCTGAATTATAAAAAGTGCCATTTCGCCTCGAGACAAATAACTATCCTCGGGCACGTCGTTAATGAATGTGGAACGCAGCAAGACCCAGAAAAAGTGAAAGCCATTGTCCACTTTCCAAAACCCCGTAATATCAGTGAGACCAGAAGTTTTCTTGGGTTAAGTTCGTACTATAGACGCTTCATCAAAAGTTATGCTAACAAGTCTCGACCCTTGAATAGCCTTTTAAAGAAAGACGAAAAATACATTTAAGGAAAAGAACAAGATGAATCTTTCCGGATTCTCAAACAGGAATTGGGATCTTCGCCTGTGTTAGGACATTTCGTAGAAGGTGCGGAAACTCATGTCCATACTGATGCAAGCGGTTATGGTTTAGGGGCAGTTCTTGTTCAAATCCAGAATGACGCTGAGAGACCTATAGCCTATGCCTCACGAACACTAACCAAAGCGGAAAAGAATTATTCCACTACAGAAAAGGAATGCCTCGCAGTTGTTTGGGCCCTTGGTAAATTCCGCCCGTACCTATATGGCAGACCCTTTACTGTGGTTACCGACCATCACTCGCTATGTTGGCTGGTAGGCTTGAAAGATCCATCCGGCCGCTTAGCCCGTTAGGCCCTCAAACTACAAGAATACGACATAAACATCGTCACAAAAGCGGACGCAAGCATAAATACGCTGACTGTTTGTCAAGAAGCCCCTTGGCTGACACCGCAGAGATAAAAGGGCACATTACTTCCATCCAAGACATTGCAGAAGAACAAAGTAAAGACCCTCATTTGGTTGGGATCCGTGAAAAACTTGCAAATGAAAATTTAAAAGGGTATCAGAATATTGGAGGCGTTCTCTATAAGAAAAATTACGACCCTGAGGGCAAACCATGGCTGCTAGTAGTCCCAAAACAGATGAGGCACGAAATTCTTAAAGATGTCCACGACACTCCAATGGCCGGTCATTTGGGATTTGCCAAGACCTATGACCGCGTTAGGAAGAGATTCTATTGGCCTGGACTTTATAGGACAGTTTCCCAATACATTGCTCATTGTAAAGAATGCCAGCGAAGAAAGGGCGTGCCTCAGAAACCCCCTGGACTACTAGTCCCAATACCTCCAACGACCTCGCCTTTTCAAAAGATAGGAATTGATTATCTGGGAAGATTTCCCATATCTCACACGGGAAATAGATGGATAATAGTCGCGACTGATTATCTCACCAGATTTGCGATAACAAAGGCCGCGGCAACAGCGGAAGCTATTGAATTAGCAACCTTCCTTATTGAAGACGTCATACTCAAGCACGGCGCTCCTCGGGAAATCATCACGGACAGAGGAAGAAATTTCATGTCTCAGACCATACGAGAAATAAATAATCTAAACGGAACAATTCACAGATTCACCACGGCATACCACCCTCAAACGAATGGTTTGACAGAAAGACTCAACAAGACCCTAACTGACATGATCTCGATGTATGTTTACGTTGATCAGAAAAATTGGGACAGCATCCTACAATATGTGACCTTCGCCTACAATACCGCTCGACAAGAGACAACAGGATACAGCCCGTTCTTCCTCGTCCACGGCCGAGAAGTTGAAACACCGCTGGATTCTATACTGCCGTACCAGCCGGCAGGAACTGCAGAAGATTATGTGGGCCATCTTGTGACCAACGCTGAAGACGCACGAATGTTAGCCCGTCTTAACATCCTGCAGGCTCAGAGCAAAGACAAAGAACGCTACGACAAGAAGCATCAGGAGGTGACGTACAAGGAAGGTGATTTGGTGTGGGTGTTCACCCCAGTCCGTACAGCTGGCTTGTCGGAGAAGTTATTGAAGAGATATTTCGGACCCTATCGAGTGATCAGAAAAATATCGAGTGTAAATTATCAAGTAGAAGGCGTGACGAATACTAGGAGAAGACGAAAAACCCAAGATATCGTCAATGTAGTGAGAATGAAGCCCTACCACGACCCTGAAGTCCAAGAACAGATTGCCCAGGGTCATGTGACCGACTAGTAAACAGCGGGACGCTGTTTCTCTTGTGGAGGGAGTGATGTCAGGAGGACAGAGTTTCCTGGTATTCCCTCTTATCTGGACCGACCGGTCGGGGTAAACAGTGGCGTCACGTGGAAGGAGGAAATTGTTCAGTTCACCCCTCTTGCTCTAACGGCTGGGTCGGTTTGGCTCATGTAAATAGTAACTCTTATTTGATATTTAAAATCTCGCATATAACTAATTAAATAAATATTTAAAGTAACTCGAAGGCCTAGTTAATTATTTCACCTCACGACAATATTATGTACAAAAGGCAAAATGTAAATAAGAATGAGCATGTAAATGATAAAAAAAAATTAATGGTAAGATAAGAAAATGATCATTTTAAAAAAATCAAGGTGGATAAAAATGAGTTTAAATTTTCATATGTTGGCCTCGCTAAATTTACATATTGGCTAGGTACGCTTTCAGATATTTACATATTAAAAAGTAATGGGGGTAAATTTCCAATTTTGAAAATAACATGAAATCAGAATAAGAAAATATCATGTATCAAAAGTCTGGGAATTTAAAATATATGGAAATGTGAAGCTATAGAGTATTGTGGTCATTACGAAAATATATAGTGGAAATATGATAAAAAATGTCAAGGATGGTTTAAGAAAATATTGAAGATGTGAGAAATAGATAATGTTATTTTGTTGTTGTCCTCTCCAGACCGACTGTTTTACATATGATACGTTAAAAACTGACATGGTGCTAAAGGTTTAACTTAAATACGAAGGTTCAAAAGTATAATATGAAATGAAATATATTTATGAGAGATATAGAACTAATTATTCAAAGAAAATATAGCCTTTCAAAATGATTCAAAGGAGTGGCACTATTTAAATGGCAAAAATATTTAAGAAATGACATAAAATGGATGTAACCATAAGCAAATAAGCGATTAAAAACTATTGTAAACATGAGATAATCAAAAAGTTAAAACGAGGTAAATTATGTAAATGGTAGATTCAAAGTACATTGAAATAGATGATGGGCGGGATTCGAAGATCTCGGGAGATGGCTGGTGTTGGGCGGAAGGTGTGATGGCTGTAGATGGAGATTACTGGTGTTGCAGAAGATGGGTGGAGTTGATTTCCGGAGATGCTGTATGGAAGAAGAGCTTGTTGCGTTGAAGCGGGCGATGTGGAAGTTTTAGATATATCCGGAGTTGTCGGGATTTAACTGGAGAAGGCGATTACCGTTTGTTGATGCTGTGGGTTTTTGTGGTAAAGCTATTTTTCATAACTAATTTTATTTAATTATTTCCACGACTTTCGAACAATGTGGTAATTTAAACCAACAACCTCATATTGTATATAATATAACAATATTTTCATGTTGTATAATAAACACTTCTGTAAATAATTATACGCATGATTGACATGTGTCATTGACATTTTATCTGTTAACGGAAATTTCCTAGTACAACTGTGTCCGTTTGTTTTTTGTGTATGGACATTCCCAAGCTTTCCACTCTGCCTCGAAAACGACTGACTGTACTCTGTGAGAACTGTTAAAAGTCTTCCAAGGTGCAGAGAGGTACTGGAAAACTTTCCACATTCTGACTGTCCTTCTCGGTTATCTCAGAGACCCTCAGGATATCGAAATATAGTAAGAGTCGACAGGATCTCACACCATATATATTTTCACGTATAAGGCCTGAAACTACCTACAACCTCCGCCAATAGATGACGCTCTTGCTTGTTTCCGATCTGAAACTGATGTGGGAATCGCCGACTGCTGTAGTCCTGCTTCCTGGGGCAAAAGTTTGTATATACACTTTTATATTTGCCCTAGGAGGTAACACAATGTAAATACCCGTTTATTTTTGTTCTAGTTATATGTAATTTTTGTAGTAGAAGCGACAATAAAAAAGAGTGTTTGAAGTCTCGGTGCCGTTGCTGTTTTTCTTCTCGCCATCGCTGCTTCTACTCTTCTGGTAAGTCTCTCGTGTCCCCCCACCAGTGGTAAGGCCGAGAGATACTGCCAGAGGAACGGAGTTCAACTTGAGCGGTGGTTCTCGGACGTCCTTGGGTGCTCTGCAGGGTACAGCTGCAGAGGGAGAGCAACGGGAGCCCGGGCGGGTGATCCACGGCGGAAGAAGCGCGTCGTCGCGAAGAACCGGAGGGGTCAGCGCCGCGTCAATATATATATATATGTGAGAATCGTTGTGAATTGGTGTCGACTCTCTTTCCTCTGTGGAGAATCTTGCCGATTCTCCGTTTAATCCGTGGTAGTTGTGACAGCGAAGGTGCTGTCAACTGGAAGTTGGGATTGGATTGGTGAATTTTGCAGTCGTGATGGCAGGAGGGAGGACACAGGATTGGTTGGTCAAGAGAACCGATGCTGACAGACAGAGAGCATGGAGGAGGGTGAGCTTACGCCCCGCGATTTAAGCTGGATCAGCAGACACGTCTAGCACGGATGAGACTCGGAGACGCTATTCAGACTTCCCTAGTCGGGTGGTGTCACGTGACCTCTATTGAGATTCGTATTGGTCATTCATTACATCAGGGAAGATGAAGAATCGCCTTGATTGGTCCAAACGACTGGGAAGCCATCTTTGATGTTATAGCAGAAAATGTGAGGATGGAGCATTGACCTAAATAAAGTTGTTTTCAGCGAATTCAACTCCGGGGTCCTTTGTCTTGGATTTCTCTGGAATAAAAGTGTCGTTGACCTAGCGCTAATGATGCGAGATAGAAATCTTTCCTCTTAACTCTAGACCTAACTGAAATCGTTTATGAATATCTATAATCGTATTATCTCCTTGTTTTCTCTGTCTGTCTGACATACAGTCCGTATTTTATTTGGCTCTTAGCAGTACATCATGTCATACAGTAAGTTGGTACAGGGTACAAGGTGGTTGGACATAGGCAGGGACATGGAAGAATGACGGGGTTTTTAAATTATCAGAGATGTCCCCACAACGAATGGAGAGGTTAGAAGGGGTTCTAAGCTCTGTGGAGTCGATCTCAGTAATCAGACTGATTAATGGGGTCGTTATGCTGTGATTATAGGGAATGTGGGGTACTGAGGTAAGGAGCAATAGGTGGTCGATTGAGGTAGAAAAGGTTGGTAGTAAATAATAATAAAAAAAGACTGGTAAGGTTATATACAGGTGTGGTGGTGGCGCAGTGTCAGACCGTGAC
>CP092873.1:62899605-62935677 GCA_030710605.1 Cordylochernes scorpioides | reverse complement strand
GCAACAATAGCGAGAACATCCGAATATATCGCGGACATGACCAGGGAAGATCTCTGGAGAAGCTGGTCCAAGATAAAGGCCGAACTCCTGGCGGATGTGAGATCCCACCACGTCCCACGTGTCGCCGACGACGATCACATCTCGTGCGCCAGGCGGTTTCTGCAGGCCAGACTGGAGGCAGCGTCGTAAACCGCCGATTATCCATCGATGCCAGACCTCGGACGTGTGCTCCGCCTACGCCGCCGTGTAGCAGCCATCGTCAGTCCGAAGAGGGCGAGATCATGGGGGACTGCGAGCTACGCTCTAGGGCGCTTTCCTTCTTCAGGCACCGCTTCGCTCATGACCCAGCCGACCCTGCCGAGGTAGACAACTTCATCGCGGGAACCACCACCCCTATTATCCTCGAAGAAGACGATCCTCTACACCGGCCAGACATTTCCAGGGATGAAATCGCTGCAGCCATTCGCACGCTTCCCACTGGAAAGGCCCCGGCCTGCCCTGCGAGCTCCTCTCTGCACATGAAGATTTCTTCTCGGCTCTTTTGTGGAGCGTGTTCGGAGCTTCCTTGGAGCTCCCTGCCATCAACTACACGCCGCGGCTCCATTTTCCTGGTCCCCAAGGCCCGTAGTGGTCTTGGTCTAACTGGCTTCCTTCCCATCGCCCTGCCCTCTACAGACTACAGGGTCCTCGCTGCCATCCTTCTACGGCGTCTCAGGCCCCACCTCTCTGAACTGGCGATTGATTGCCAGACCTACGCTATCCCAGGGAGGTTTCCTTCCTGGAACATCGCTCGGGTCACGGACGAGGTCGAGATAGCAACTGCGGGGATGTTGCCGCTGGCGGTCGTATCTGTGGACCTGGAGTCCGCCTTTGACTCCCTGGACAGAGGATCCTGATATCGCTCCTGGTTTCCTTGGGCCTGCCGCCAGGCTTCAGCTCCTTTAAGCCGGGGCGAACGCGGCCGTCCGGATTGGAGAGCACCACACTGCCGCCTTCCCACTTCTAAACGGCGCGAGACAGGGCTGCGCCGTAAGCGCCGCTCTGTTCAGCCTCGCTTCCACTCCGCTCCTGCGTTGCCTCCAGAGTGCCGTCGGCGAGGGCAACGTCATCGCCCACGCCGAGGACACCGCGCGGATGGTCCTCCGGGAGGAACACTTTGGTGAGGTTGCCTCCATCTTCCAGGGTTTCCAGCGCGCCTCCGGGATCCGGGTGAACTTCAGGAAGAGCGTGGGCTTTTGGTGCACCGCCTGGCGTGCCCGCGTCGACTCTCCCCTAGAAATTTCCTGGACTAACACCTGCTTGAGGATGCTAGGCTGTGACATCCGGCCCAGAGCGTCAGCCGCCATGCAGGAAGGACACCTCCTGGATCTTTTGAACGCGACCTTCCGAAGATGGGCTCCCTTCAGCCGCGGGCTCTCCCTCGTCGGTCGGGACCAGAGCTGCAAACTGCTTGGTGCTCTCCTTCTTCATGCACCACCTCCACGGATATATTCCAACAGACTCCTCCATCTCCAAGCTGCAGGCTCGTCTGGTGCGGTTTGTCTGGGGTCCTGATCGCGCCGCTTGGTTGCCGGCTAGCGTTATATCAAGACCCGACTCCCTGGGTGGCTTTGGCCTTGACGCAGATGCAGTTGGCGTGCATCAAGGGGGTGAAGACTGCGTTGCGCGGAGGCTTAAGCGCCTACTCTTGGCTCTCCGAAAGTGGTGCCTGGCTGTCTCCTGCGTCCATTCCTGGCACCTGGCTTTCCCCGCGGCGTCGTCGGAATCTTCACCTCTTCGAAGCTGCCGAGGAGATCCTAGAGCTGAACCACCGGATCTTACAACCAGCACTCCACCAGGCTCTTCGAGTCGAGGGCGACTGCCGTTTCCTGCGGCCCCCTGAGCTCCTGGCTCCTACAAGATGGCTGGGATGGGGCATTGGAGAACTGACCGGGCCTCTTCCAAATATCAACATTGCTACGCGTAGCGCCCTCGCGGACGCCGCTGCTCTGGGGAGCTTCTGCTCACGCCTGGTCACCCAGAATGCCAGGGCCGTCATCGTGTCGCTAGCCTGACTCAATCGTGGTGCGTGGAACAACCACCACCTTCTAGCGCCTAACAACCCACACTGCCCGCCGCATGCTGGAGCGTCCACCCCTGGCTGCACTGCCCATCACCCAGCTGCTGGGACGATGGCTCCCCCACGTCAGCATCCCCATCTCCATCAGCTGGTCTTCTCTCCGGCGATGTGCCTTCTCGGGGCACAAATGCTGACGTTGCCGTGCACTGGCCCTGCACGCCCTTCCCCATCCAGCACATCCGGCCTCAGTCCGGGAGTCCTGCATCGCCTGTGGGTCCGGAGACCTGTCACTGGATCACCGCTACTGGTCTTGTAGGCGGATCAGGCCAGTCATCGTGGAGGCCTTCACCATCATCAAGCGGCCCCCCTGACCTGCAGAGCTGGATCTTCGGGCATGACCTGGAGGATGACTCCTTGGCCATCATGGCATCTGCCAAGACCCGCATCTACAAGCACTTCCTGGGCCTGGAGATGCGAGGAGTCCAAGAAGACCCCCTCCCTCCTCGTCTGGAGGAGGACCTTATCAAGGTGGTGGAGCCTCCCTAGCTCATAAAATCATTGTACATTCTCATCTTTTATTCATTTATTTTATCTTTTTTTTTTGTAAAAATTGACTGATCGTCAATAGAATCATTTCAAATGTCAAATGTCTCTCTCTCTTATTCTCTCTGACCAACAGGATGCTTTTAAATCCATGAAAAGAACATTGATGTCTGAACTCGTTTTGGCCTATTTCGAAGAACAACTGCCAACCGAGCTCCATACTGACGCCAGCGGTTATGGATTTGGAGCTGAGCTCGTGAAGATCAACGACGGGAAATAGAGACCAGTTTTTCATGCTTCAAGAGCCTTATCTAAGGCTGAGAATAATTAATAAACAACGGAGAGAAAATGCTTGGCCACAATATGGGCAATCAACAAATTTCGACAATACCCTTTTTGATCATGAATTTGTCATTGTCACTGATCATCACGCCCTTTGCTGGTTATCTAATCTGACGGATGCGACAGGAAGACTAGCGAGATGGGCCTTAAAACTCTAAATAATACGACGTTACGGTGTGTACAAAATGCCGACTAGCTTTCTCGAAATCCTCTCCAACTTGAATCAGAAGAAACAGACAATGACAACGATGATGATATACCCTCAATAACTGCTCTGACTTGCTTCGAGGTTGAACAAAGAAAAGTACCCAAAATCAGTAAATTGATAGAGGAGACATCCTCTGGTGCCGAATAGAAAGTATATGAAATGTTAAAAGGAACCTTGTACAAAAATAATTTCGACCCCTCAGGAAACGCGATACCTTCGAGCTATTCCAAAGCACCTACGCTTAGAGCTACTAAAATATCTCCACGACGCTCCTACAGCAGGTCATATTGGATTTTCGAAGACCTATGAGAGAATTAAAATAAAAAAAATTTGGCAAAGACTTCTCCGAGACATACAGAAGTATGTCGCTTATTGTAAAGAGTGTCAAAGAAAGAAATAGCCAACTCAAAAGTCTCTCGGACTAATTAAACAATTTCTCCGGCAACCTTCCCTTTTTAAAGAGTTGCAATGCATCTCTTTGAAAAATTCCCCAAGTCTGGTAGTGCTATAATTGGATCATAGTCTGCACCGCCTATTTAACCCGATTCGCTATTACCAAGGCTTTACCAACAGGAAAAGCAAAATAAGTTGTCAAGTTCTTGATGGAAGATGTAGTCCTCAAACACGGAGCTCCTAGAAAAATCATTACTGACCGAGGGCGAATATTTCAATCAAATATGCTAATGGAAATTAATAACCAGTGTTCTTCCATACACAGGTTTGCAACAGCATATCATCCCCAGACGAATGACTTAGTGGAAAGACTCAACAAAACATTGACTAACATGCTGGCAATTTATATGGGCATCGAACAAAGAGACTGGGATGTTATCCTTCCTTACCTCACTTTTGCCCATAACACGGCCAAGCAGGACACGACAGGTATCACCCCGTTGCTGTTAGTATCCTAGGTTTACCTGTAATGGTATGAGGTAAATAAAAGGAGTCGAACAGAGATCCTTAGCGATGCCGCGTGCCTCATTATTTATTTGGTCTTCCGGCACCAACGACGGTACACCGGCGCCGCTATCGTAACATTATATATAAATTCAAAATGAAACAAAATATACATGAATAAATTTATATTAACTTTATTTAGTCTAATAAATTCTGGGTCGTATATCCTTGGTGGATTGATTCACCACACGTCCACTTCTAGTAGTATACGTTCTGCTTCCCCATCTCTGAGATTCCTACGGAATTGGAAGCGGTAGGCCTGACCCTTTAGGTATAAGGTATATATACGTATATATAATACCCAAATTTAAGAATCAATCCTCAAAATAATAGAAACTATTATCAACTTTATAACTTGAAAAATAAAATTTCGTATCAAGAGGGTGTATATTGAAAATTATTCAGTTTTAATAATAAGAGCAAATTATTAATATTCAAATAGTTACTTAAAATATGACAAGTAACAAATCTTCAAAGATATAAGTTCGATATGGAATGTGGTCACCTCGAAACATTATGCATATCTCTTAGCGGCTATCAGACTTCAATTTAATTTATTAATCAACCAGGCTCGATATTGAAATATTTGCGCCTAATACAGAGGAAACAAAACAGCAAACAAATTAGGACTTAGAATTAAATATTTACAACTTACATGTATCATTCTACAGAGTTCATAAAATTTATATAGACAAAGTGGCCGAGGTCAAAGAGTTAGATCATTTAAATCAGGGAAAAAACGATGTCTCGCTTCTGAAATGTTCGGACAGTCGTAGCTATCAGGCTTTGTGGGGACCTTTGTCGACTAATTCCACTCTTCCACAAGTTTTTTTAATTCTTATTTAGAAATTATTTTGTAGGATAATAATGAGATCTATTTTGAGATTCACAAACATTCTATTTCTGCCCGTAGTAGTGGCTGGTGATTCCATCTATCAAATATCGTTGGTTCTGTTGCATTTCTTTACCGTCCGAACTCCTATGTCATCAAGTATAAGTTATTCATACATGTATTATTCCCTAGTACCCGAGGTTCAGCCACCATGATGGTGGGTAGTTAGCGACTGCCTTTATTGCAAGTACACCACATTATAAGGCAGTTCGACCTTTGCACTTACAAGTGTGCCAGAGCCACGTTTAGTTTCTTGCACTTATAGGTAGAGTTGGACACTAACAATGATTATTTTGAATCATTGTAGCAACATTTTTGAAGAAAGAAAGTTCCCAATGTAGGATTTGATCCAGGATCGGGGCTGTTGAAAATCGAAGGTTTATACCACTCCTCTATCAACCGGTGTGCAATGATCCATAGGTATGAACTGAATTCTCTTTGAAAAGTTTCAGGTTTTTTTTATCGATGGGCAGCCTCGCTCAAACACGTGAAAAGATGTAAGCTGATTGAAGCTTATGCCTGCTCAGACATGATACTTCATCCTTCATAATGGCTTTTCATCTTGAAATTGTGTTAAGTTGAATATTCTCTCGAGAATTAACAAGATGAGCACTCGTTGATAATCGCGGTGCTTAGAGTGAATTTAGACGGTCAATGAAGATATTATAGCTAATTGACCCTGGATCAAGGGCTGATGCTCACGTCAAGGTACACTATACTGTGATAATGGGTAAGAAATATTAATCACATCACTCTTATAAATATCATCTTCATAAAATTTAAATAAAACGTTTTTCTTGAAACCAATTTTCAGAGCTGAGGCGGATAAGACTTCTTTGATGATTCGAGAAGTTGTCAAATATCTATGGTGCTCATCATTTAGAACCAGATAGTGATCAACTCGTATTGAAGGTCTTTTTTCTGCTCTGACATTGTGATGGTTTATTTAGATTAGAAATGCAGTCTGATATTGCTGATTATATTTTTGGCTATATTAAAACAATGTAGAACTTCAAACTGAAATTGGCTTTCTTTAATTCTTCCAACTTTCCCCTATCGTAACAGGTTGAACAGGAGATGACTCCAATTGCTAAGCCAAATTACTATGTTTAATTATTGCGCAACAACCAGCAGGGCTCCATAAACAAAAGGTTTCAAGGAAGATATTTACATCCGTAATTTCACATCAGGATGCAACTTCAACATAAAAATCGAACTCATCAATATTCATACCTACCTTTGATTACTAAATTAATTCAACTCTCCATCCTAACCACTACATCACTGTTCCAAGGGCCTGATGACATATTTCCCTTTGTGCAGGATGCTTGCAAAATTGGCTGAAGTCCTTCGGGATATTGCAGGGAATTCTTTTTTTAAACGTGACGTATATAGATTAAAAATATTTGGAGATTTCAGCATTTTTTGAAATTTCTGCTTACGCTGTCTTAAAGGTTTGCTCTAATTTTTCCTCCAATATTCAGTAGGAGACTCAGAAAGATTCCATTCAAAGTACGTACTACCTGAGAATACAGAAATTACTTACGTAGAGTGAATTAATTTATTACAATAAGTAGCATAGGCCTGTATACATTTTGAAGTAATATATGGGAGAAGAGTATTTATATATGCAGTACTGCTTTTCTAGTGAGAATTCCAGGACATTAAGGAAATTGTACCTTTTAACATGTAACATGTATATAGGGATTTAAACAATAACTCTGAAAGAATCTAATGCTGCACATGACTGGTACAGAGCAGTAGGGACAAGCACCGGTTAGTCCTCCCAAGAGAACAACAGTCTTTGATTTCCATACTTAAGTCTGGTCATCTACGGACAATGACTTTCCAGAATGGTTGTAAAGTTTTCCCACTATGTACTAAGTGAAATTCTCAACCTGCAACCCCAAAACACATTATTGAATTTATTGACTCATCCATTGATGAGCTATACTCATCCCCAGCAGACACTAGAACGATAAAAACAGAATTTTTCCCTTAAAAACTTGAGACAGACTTTTTCAACTTGAGACAGACTCGTTAGCGCAACTATAACATTACATATTCATTGAATTGACTTTTGAAAACAATAAAAATAATCTTCCATATTTTCATTCAAATGATAATAATAACAAAAAAATAAATGACTAGTTTATTTTTCTTCGCGATGAAATCTAATTTTGAATATAAAATAAATTATAATTAATAGAAGCCATGATGATAGTAAAAAAACATTGATATATATATGAAAAACAATAGAAAAAAATAAAAGATAAGTGGGTCAGGTGTTGATATTAAAAATAAAGAAGGCATCTCCTGACCACGAGCACATGTGCTTTTTAGATGGCAGAGCGCCATCTAGTAGAGCAAAAATAAACTAAACGCTTATTTAGCTTGCTCCGTGATATTTGGCCAACCCAATTTCTTGATAAATCAAGAAAAGCCATCCACGATTTTTCGGGAAGCCATTGGGACCAAAAATATTTTTTGGTCGCAGTGGTTACAGCCTTCTCTACGCTGACGAGCGCCAACAGCGCGAAACGCGTTCGTGGATGGCTTTTCTTGATTTATCAAGAAATTGGGTTGGCCAAATATCACGGAGCAAGCTAAATAAACGTTTAGTTTATTTTTGCTCCACTAGATGGCGCTCTGCCATCTAAAAATCACATGTGCTCGTGGTCAGGAGATGCCTTATTTATTTTTAATATATATATATATATATAACAATAAATAGTTGTATAGTTTTATAGTTAAGTTTTGTATTAAAATTATCTTCCATATTTTGATTATTTAAATTCAAATTATAAAATTTGTAAATTGTTATTATTTAGTATAGATAGAGAGAAAAAAAAAGTCCTTTACTTCTAAAACATCATCTAGTTAATTATATATTTATAATTAATAACAATAAAATTTAACAACGTAACGTCTTTTGCATCGGCTTTTACACGTCATTTAGACATACTCTAACCTATATATAGAATAATAGAAGTGAGAATATATATAATATTATAAATTTTAGTAGTTAGAGAAAAGAGAGAAAGACAGAACCATGCACTTTTAATCAAACTAATAATAAGAAAACAAAAAGTTTTGTAAAGAAGGTAGATAAGATTGTTAGTATATATATATATATTTTTATAATTTTATATTTTATCCTTTTTTTTTTTTTGAATGATTTTTTACATTTTTTTATTTTAAAATATGAATATAAATAGTTGTATTTAGTAATATATCTATACTATGAATTAACTTTTGTTATAAGTTTGGTTATTATGTTTTGAAACCCTAATGGTAGACCAGACATATACAAAAAAATTTTAATTGGAATAATTATTGGAAAAAGAGATCTGCTGGACCGGGAATTCTCAAATAGAAATCCAGCGACATTTCATCCCTTCTCTATTATGTCATAGATCTCTTTTCAACCGGATTTTATGTGTTAATATAAAGTTACTTCAGTGAAACATTTATATGAACAGATATAACAAATATAAGTGTTAACAAATTCCAACTGTGAACCTACCTCGTCCGCGACGCCTCCAACTGTAAACATCTATTTCTGGATGACACATGTTGTGGGGGGGGACAAAATTAGACCGCTTATTCTGAAGTTTTAGAACAACAAGACATCCAAAGAAGAAAGAAAAGATAGTTAAAGGAAGAAATCCAAACTTTATAATCTTTACAGCTAGTTATATTAATATAACTGATTCAACTGATTAACTAGCAATTTTTCTTTTTTAAATCCAGAATATCAGGATATTTTAAATAAAGGGTATAAATATATACCTCAAATTAAACACAATTATAATAATACAATTAAATCTATATTAAAAGATATAGATATTTTCATAAATAAACTGGAATGGAAACATAATATTAAAAAGGAAATTATAAATTATTATAATAATACACTTAAATACACAAAACCTAATTCAGATATTCCTTCTTTTAAAGAAAATATAATTAATTTACAGAAGGAATTTATTATCACTCCTATAGATAAATGTTCCAATAACTTATCTATAATTTGTAAAAATCTATACCACGATATACTAAAAAAGGAAATTGATAATAATCATAAATACACTTTTGCTAGAACTACAGCCACAAAAATCAAAAAAGACATCAAAAACGTTGAAAATTCACTAAAAATTTATAATCACTACAAAAATCCAAACATACCAAAGTTCTATATAATTCCTAAACTACACAAAAAACCTATTTCTTTCAGAACAATCACATCTGGTATAAATTCAGTTATAAAAAACATTGATATACAATTAGCTTCAACACTACAATTTATTATAAATAAATTAACTAATAAATATAATTATAAATTTATCGACTCAAATAAAAAAATCATTAACTATTTAATGAACAATTGGACAAACATTGAAACAGTACACACATTTGACTTTGAGGACCTATATTCTAAAATAAATTTAAGAGATCTAAATAATAAAATAACCAATTTATTTAACGAAATCATTAATGACAAAACTTTCCACATTAAAATTATTCATAACAGATATAAAACAATTAAATTAGATCTTAAAACAGCAAAAACTCTACTGGAAACATTTTTAAATTTTAAATATATAGAATTTAAAAATAAAATATATATTCAATCAGAAGGCGTTCCCATGGGAACTTCTTCAAGTCCTTTATTAGCAAACCTAATATTATTCTGGTACGAAAGAGAATACTTTCTACAAAATAATGTTAATTGGCAAATGTTCCGTTATGTAGGTGACATCATAATATTTAATAATCCACAGTTCAAAAACTTAATACCTAAAATATATCCTAAATACTTGAAACTTAAGAACAATGATAAAATTTATAGAAACAAAAAAGTTAACTTTTTAGACCTAAATATAGACCTTACAAATAATGCTATTAAAATTTATAATAAAAAAAGTAATTATAATTTCAATATTATAAAATACTGTAATATGAATTCTAATATATCATTAAATTGCTGTAAAGGTATATATTTTGGTCAGTTTCTAAGATTTTATAGAATAAATAATATATTAGAAAATTTCATAGAAGATGTTAAAAATTTAAACATGGAATTTATTAAAAACAAATTTAGTATCAGACAAGTAAAATATTTCAACAGTATATCAATTATAAAATACTTTAAAAAAATAAATGGAAGTATCCATTTATTAAATCAACTTTCTATAATTTCTCTCAATAATAACTAATACAAATTTATAATCTTTAACAATTAGTTAAATTAAATTAAATAGCTGATTTGAAGATTTTTTCACAAGATTTTTAAAGTAATATTGTATAGAGTTCATTTTGTTTAATCTCCAATTTCTGGGGAGGAAAATGGAAATTAAATAAAAGTGAATTTTCACAATTAATAGCTTTATTACACTCTAATAATTTGCCTTTTCAAAGGAATATTTAAAGATGAATAAGTGTTGAATCAGTTATATTAATATAACTAGCTGTAAAGATTATAAAGTTTGGATTTCTTCCCTTAACTATTTTTTCTTTCTTCTTTGGATGTCTTGTTGTTCTAAAACTTCAGAATAAGCGGTCTAATTTTGTCCCCCCCCACAACATGTGTCATCCAGAAATAGATGTTTACAGTTGAAGGCGTCGCGGACGAGGTAGGTTCACAGTTGGAATTTGTTAACACTTATATTTGTTATATCTGTTCATATAAATGTTTCACTGAAGTAACTTTATATTAACACATAAAATCCGGTTGAAAAGAGATCTATGACATAATAGAGAAGGGATGAAATGTCGCTGGATTTCTATTTGAGAATTCCCGGTCCAGCAGATCTCTTTTTCCAATAATTATTCCAATTAAATTTTTTTTGTATATGTCTGGTCTACCATTAGGGTTTCAAAACATAATAACCAAACTTATAACAAAAGTTAATTCATAGTATAGATATATTACTAAATACAACTATTTATATTCATATTTTAAAATAAAAAAATGTAAAAAATCATAAAAAAAAAGGATAAAATTATAAATATATATATTTACTAACAATCTTATCTACCTTCTTTACAAAACTTTTTGTTTTCTTATTATTAGTTTGATTAAAAGTGCATGGTTCTGTCTTTCTCTCTTTTCTCTAACTACTAAAATTTATAATATTATATATATTCTCACTTCTATTATTCTATATATAGGTTAGAGTATGTCTAAATGACGTGTAAAAGCCGATGCAAAAGACGTTACGTTGTTAAATTTTATTGTTATTAATTATAAATATATAATTAACTAGATGATGTTTTAGAAGTAAAGGACTTTTTTTTCTCTCTATCTATACTAAATAATAACAATTTACAAATTTTATAATTTGAATTTAAATAATCAAAATAATGAAGATAATTTTAATACAAAACTTAACTATAAAACTATACAACTATTTATTGTTATAATTAATTTAGATTTAGCTTGCTAATATAACCAAATCTACTTGATATGATTTATCATTCTTATCAGTTTGCTCCTTGAGTTTTAAATGTGGAATCACTGTTATATTTTTGTTATATAGTTTTTACACTATATTAATTCATATGAGCTTGCTCTATGATATATTTTTATATATAATATAATATACAAATTTAATTATATATTAGATATTCTAATATAAATAAAACTCCATACAGATTTTAATTATCTTTTATTGTTTGATTATGAAAAAGTAAATTATAAAAGTAATTTTAGAAAAAATAACTTCAGAACTTTTGTTTTTTTCAGTGTTTAGTTAGTTTAAAGATGTTTTTTATTAGTTATTCTTAAAAATATAACAGATAACAAACAGTAATATCTATATTTTTATAGATTAATTATTCATTTTATTACAAATTTAATCACCACAAAAACAATTAAGAAAAATATATTTGAAAAAAAAAATTTTTCATAAGAATAACAAACTAAAAAATTAAAAAAAACTACAAACATATTAGGGTTAGCACCTCTTTTATGTTAATTTAAACTCGCTAAGAATTGCCTAAGAAAGAATTGTCAGACTTGTCCCTCTCTTAAGAACCATGACACATTTCAAACGACTAGTTGTAAATTAGTAAATACTATTTATAAATTAACATGCCAAATTTGTCAACTATCATATATAGGACAAACGTGTAATCCATTAAATATACGAATAAACCTACATAGAAACCACGCTAAAAAATCAATTGGTTATATATATATGAAAGAACACAATCAATTACATACTTTTAACAACTTTAAGATAGAAATACTAGACATATGTCAAAACAAAAAACAACGACTATTATTAGAACACAACTACATTTATAAACACAACACATTATTCCCTTATGGACTTAATGACGAATTAAACTACACATACAAACCACAAACAGAAGAAATTTCAACTTATGAAATCAGCTGCAAATACAAAAAAAAAATGAATTTAAAACTAAACCTAATAAAACTAGAGGTAAAACTACCAATAAATTAGGTTATATTGAATTTGAATAATTACTGGACCCAAAACAAATGTACACTAACAACTTCGTCGATAAATTTATTAAAACATTATTTAAACTAAATAATAATAAATTTATCAAACTTATAGAATATATTAAAATTCATAATCTGACTAACAGATTAATAGATATCACACACGACATCTTTAAATACAGAAAAATTGAACAATCTACTAATAACATTAATATTATCATTAAATTTAATAACAATTTATTTAATCATATTAAATTTAATGATATTTTTAATAACCAAAACATCAATAATCTTTTCCCTATAAAAAATTTAAATTTCAAAACAATCTGGAGATACAACAAAAATATAGGTAGTTTAGTTTGCAATTATAACCAATTTATTAATAATTTGGCAAATTTTAAAAAAATTAAATGTAATTGCAACAACTATATTGATAGATATAAGTTCTCAGGTCATATATTAACTAGCAATTTTTCTTTTTTAAATCCAGAATATCAGGATATTTTAAATAAAGGGTATAAATATATACCTCAAATTAAACACAATTATAATAATACAATTAAATATATATTAAAAGATATAGATATTTTCATAAATAAAACTAGTATAAAATACAGTATTCCAGAATTTACTTTTCTGGAATGGAAACATAATATTAAAAAGGAAATTATAAATTATTATAATAATACACTTAAATACACAAAACCTAATTCAGATATTCCTTCTTTTAAAGAAAATATAATTAATTTACAGAAGGAATTTATTATCACTCCTATAGATAAATGTTCCAATAACTTATCTATAATTTGTAAAAATCTATACCACGATATACTAAAAAAGGAAATTGATAATAATCATAAATACACTTTTGCTAGAACTACAGCCACAAAAATCAAAAAAGACATCAAAAACGTTGAAAATTCACTAAAAATTTATAATCACTACAAAAATCCAAACATACCAAAGTTCTATATAATTCCTAAACTACACAAAAAACCTATTTCTTTCAGAACAATCACATCTGGTATAAATTCAGTTATAAAAAACATTGATATACAATTAGCTTCAACACTACAATTTATTATAAATAAATTAACTAATAAATATAATTATAAATTTATCGACTCAAATAAAAAAATCATTAACTATTTAATGAACAATTGGACAAACATTGAAACAGTACACACATTTGACTTTGAGGACCTATATTCTAAAATAAATTTAAGAGATCTAAATAATAAAATAACCAATTTATTTAACGAAATCATTAATGACAAAACTTTCCACATTAAAATTATTCATAACAGATATAAAACAATTAAATTAGATCTTAAAACAGCAAAAACTCTACTGGAAACATTTTTAAATTTTAAATATATAGAATTTAAAAATAAAATATATATTCAATCAGAAGGCGTTCCCATGGGAACTTCTTCAAGTCCTTTATTAGCAAACCTAATATTATTCTGGTACGAAAGAGAATACCTTCTACAAAATAATGTTAATTGGCAAATGTTCCGTTATGTAGGTGACATCATAATATTTAATAATCCACAGTTCAAAAACTTAATACCTAAAATATATCCTAAATACTTGAAACTTAAGAACAATGAAAAAATTTATAGAAACAAAAAAGTTAACTTTTTAGACCTAAATATAGACCTTACAAATAATGCTATTAAAATTTATAATAAAAAAGTAATTATAATTTCAATATTATAAAATACTGTAATATGAATTCTAATATATCATTAAATTGCTGTAAAGGTATATATTTTGGTCAGTTTCTAAGATTTTATAGAATAAATAATATATTAGAAAATTTCATAGAAGATGTTAAAAATTTAAACATGGAATTTATTAAAAACAAATTTAGTATCAGACAAGTAAAATATTTCAACAGTATATCAATTATAAAATACTTAAAAAAAAATAAATGGAAGTATCCATTTATTAAATCAACTTTCTATAATTTCTCTCTCAATAATAACTAATACAAATTTATAATCTTTAACAATTAGTTAAACTTAAATTAAATAGCTGATTTGAAGATTTTTTCACAAGATTTTTAAAGTAATATTGTATAGAGTTCATTTTGTTTAATCTCCAATTTCTGGGGAGGAAAATGGAAATTAAATAAAAGTGAATTTTCACAATTAATAGCTTTATTACACTCTAATAATTTGCCTTTTCAAAGGAATATTTAAAGATGAATAAGTGTTGAATCAGTTATATTAATATAACTAGCTGTAAAGATTATAAAGTTTGGATTTCTTCCCTTAACTATCTTTTCTTTCTTCTTTGGATGTCTTGTTGTTCTAAAACTTCAGAATAAGCGGTCTAATTTTGTCCCCCCCCACAACATGTGTCATCCAGAAATAGATGTTTACAGTTGAAGGCGTCGCGGACGAGGTAGGTTCACAGTTGGAATTTGTTAACACTTATATTTGTTATATCTGTTCATATAAATGTTTCACTGAAGTAACTTTATATTAACACATAAAATCCGGTTGAAAAGAGATCTATGACATACTAGAGAAGGGATGAAATGTCGCTGGATTTCTATTTGAGAATTCCCGGTCCAGCAGATCTCTTTTTCCAATAATTATTCCAATTAAAATTTTTTTGTATATGTCTGGTCTACCATTAGGGTTTCAAAACATAATAACCAAACTTATAACAAAAGTTAATTCATAGTATAGATATATTACAAAATAGCACTATTTATATTCATATTTTAAAATAAAAAAATGTAAAAAATCATTAAAAAAAAAAGGATAAAATATAAATATATATATATATATACTAACAATCTTATCTACCTTCTTTACAAAACTTTTTGTTTTCTTATTATTAGTTTGATTAAAAGTGCATGGTTCTGTCTTTCTCTCTTTTCTCTAACTACTAAAATTTATAATATTATATATATTCTCACTTCTATTATTCTATATATAGGTTAGAGTATGTCTAAATGACGTGTAAAAGCCGATGCAAAAGACGTTACGTTGTTAAATTTTATTGTTATTAATTATAAATATATAATTAACTAGATGATGTTTTAGAAGTAAAGGGCTTTTTTTTCTCTCTATCTATACTAAATAATAACAATTTACAAATTTTATAATTTGAATTTAAATAATCAAAATAATGAAGATAATTTTAATACAAAACTTAACTATACATCTATTTATTGTTATAATTAATTTAGATTTAGCTTGCTAATCTAACCAAATCTACTTGATATGATTTATCATTCTTATCAGTTTGCTCCTTGAGTTTTAAATGTGGAATCACTGTTATATTTTTGTTATATAGTTTTTACACTATATATATATATATATATATGAAAAAATAGTACAAATGTAGCATTGTACTGGGATAAGGTGCATAAATTAAGAAAAAGGCATCTCCTTATCGTGCACCTGAAAGTTGCTGATGGCTGGCGCCATCTGTCGGAATACATATCAACTATTCTCGTTGATTTTTAATTATTCCAGAATTGGTCAAATACCCATTCTTGATAAATCAAGAAAAGCTAACCACGGACGCGTTTCGTGCTGTTGGCCCTCATCAGCGTGGTGCAAGCTGTACCTCAACGACCAAAAAATTTGGCTAATTCTGGAATAATTGAAAATCAACGAGAATAGTTGATATTTATTCCGACAGATGGCGCCAGCCATCAGCAACTTTCAGTTGCACGATAAGGAGATGCCTTTTTCTTAATTTATGCACCTTATCCCAGTACAATGCTACATTTGTACTATTTTTTCACATTGTGTAGCGTCCTCACGCAATTCTGGCCTTAACTACCCGTTTCATGATTTTTCAGGATGCCTTAATGACCAATTCTTTGGTCGTTGAGGTACAGCTTGCACCACGCTGATGAGGGCCAACAGCCCGAAACGCGTCCGTGGTTAGCTTTTCTTGATTAATCAAGAATGGGTATTTGGCCAATTCTGGAATAATTAAAAATCAACGAGAATAGTTGATATTTATTCCGACAGATGGCGCCAGCCATCAGCAACTTTCAGTTGCACGATAAGGAGATGCCTTTTTCTTTATATATATATATTTTTTTTATTTTAGTTTATTAGTTTTTTTTTCACAAATAAATATAGAGTCGAACTTAGATAATTCGAAGACCAAGGGACAAAAAAAAAATCGAATTATCCAAAAATTCTCTAATTAAGAACGGAACTTCTATTTATAAGAAATTCTAGCGACCAATATAAATAATCGAATTAAAGACTTTTGAAATATCCAAGTTCTACTGCATTATTCAACAAGGCGCAATATTTTGAAGTATTTGCGCCTATTACATAGAAAACAAATAAAACAAACAAGCAAACTGATATTTAGGATTAAATATTTAAAGATAAAGCGACAGAGTTTATGAAACTTTTATAAGCAAAGTCTTTTGTGTAAGAGAGTTAAATCATTTTGATCTGGGGGAACAATTGATGTCTCACGCAGGAACAATTTGGTGTTTCTAATAAACCTCCGTTATGTAAGTAGTGCTGGATGAGACAAATGGAATGACGATAAAATATGAATGGAACTGTATAAGAATGTCATTTGGAAAAATATTGCGAAATGTATAGCGTGTGTATTAGCATTATAAAAATGGATTAATATAAATGATTTAAATTAATAGATTTTTCTCTACGCCTTTTGTTGTAAATGTTTCTCTTGCAAAGTTTATTTTTTTAGTTCATATATTATTTATTTATATATGAGATAGTATTTTTGAAAGGTGTATGCGAAAAGAGGAGTGAGCATTCGTATGATATGGTTCGATATCCGTGCACCCGATTGAAATAAGAATATCATGTTGTAGTGAATGAAATTTCTGTTTAAAAAAGTATAGAAATATATGGATATTATATTTCGTCAGCATAGGTGACTCTCGATCATATGGGTAATTTAGAAATTGCGCTTTTTTCTTTTAGTCAACCCTCCAAGATTTTTTACAAATTGAGATAAAAGAATGTTCTTTATTGTGTTGAATTTGAGCTACGATACCCTCCCTCTACGTGACTTGAATATTTGAGCTTGTTTTTATTTCTTTTGTTATCCGAGAATAAGACTCACCGTGGTGTTATATTGCCATTGATTGATATAAAAGCTGACCACTTATCGGTTTTAATAGCATTTAACATTATTTTCTTTATGACAATATCATGCTCATCGTTTTTAATTTCAGTTTCTGAATTTCTAATTCGCTTTGAGCGACATACTCTATCATAGTGATTCATTCAACGAATGTACTCTGAACAACGTTTTCAAAAAGCAGGACATTTTCTATAAACGTGTTCTTGTCCACACCGGTTGCATAGTTCATTTGCTGCTTAACCGACAGATGATTGTACTCTAGCAATTTCTTTGACGTAAGTATAGTCACCTTTTCACATTTTAATGATCAATGCCTTGATAGGAAAAAGCAGAAATTTGTTTATCAGAAACCTCAGCAGCAGAAGCGACGATAACTATTTTAGAAAACGTTAATTCTGGAACTATAAAATTTATTTTTCACATTTTTATCAGCGATACCAATTATCAATCGATCCCTTATAAGTTACTCAGCCAGATTTTCAAAATTGTAATCCAGAGATAAAAATATAGAATCAGTGACAATTTCAGTAATATTTTAATCCATTTGATCCGAGGTAAAAATCGATGTCGTTTTTGTAGAGTTTGAAGTGATTCGACAAAATATCAAGCACTTCGTTCAAAGATGGAATGTTATCATTTTCAAAAAAGTTTTGTATATTTGCATTGTTGACTTACCCACAATGTGTGTGCTTGAACAACGCTCTTTGTCTGAAAATAGACTTCAAGTCGATTACTTACGACTCGAAATGCTTTTTTTAATTATCATATAACCAAAACATAAGTGAAAGAGAGCGAGAGAGATGACCAACAATCTGTACCACCTGTGTATTCTGTATCACAAATTATATTATTCATCAAGTAATATTTATATATACCTACATATTCTGTATCACAACAGAGGCTGATTATGAAATGATTTGAAGTTGTTTTTTCGGTTGTGATAAAGATACTATCGTGCAATCAAACCAATTGTCTAACCCAAGATAAACTGTTTGTATTACATTTAAATATCGAAAAAGTATATTATTTTTGTGGCCTAGAGAACGCTCTTCACATCATCGGCATATACCACAGGACGATTGTTTGAAATTTTGAGATAAGCGAACGAGGATGAACGAGGAACGATATGACCTTCCAAAGAAAGGGAGACAGTGCTCCTCTCTGTGAGCATCCTTTGTTTAGTTGTTTCGACACAAGAAATCCAGCGTATTCAAAAAATACATTACGATCTTGGAGGTATAATTCTATTATTATTATTATTTTATCAATTAGAGTTTCAACTGATCAAGGGATTTAATTATACTTGGATGCCAGGAGTTGTCAAATGCCGCAGTAATATCTACTGAAAGTAGAGAGACTAGTTGATTTTGTTTAATTCCTCTGAGGCTTCTGATTATTTCTTCAAGCACAGAGCTCGTTGAATGGTACTTCAAGAAACCTTGTTGATTTGTGTTTAGAAGGGGAGTTAAGTGATCCATCATTTTTCTAACAATCAATTTCTCAAAATATTTGGCTAAGTTGGGATGAAGGCATTTACGAGGGTAAGGTGAAAAGTTCTCTGATAGTCTGGAAGGATGTTAAAATATTCTACAGCCTTCTTAACTATTTAATTGAACGCGAAGCGCTTTCCGGAAACAAATTTCTTTAGGTGTGGAAAGAGATTGAAGTATTTGGGTGCCAAATAAGAAGAATAGGGGGATGGCCGAGTAAATAGCATCTTAAATTCCGTAGTTTTCTCATTGCTAACACACTTTTGTGAGCAGGTGCTTTGTCCAGGAGAAAATTTTCTTTTCTTCCTCAAGCCAGGCCTCTACTCGCGAATTTTGACATCTAGATGGTCAAGAAGGTTTGAGTAATATTCACCTGTAATAATTCTGCCTTTTGAAAATGATTCAACAAAGGGAATCTCTTTAACATCCCAAAACACACTGGCCATGACCTTTTCGGCAGATGCGATCGACTTCGCATACAATACAGTATTAGAGCTCTGAGAAGCGGTCTGGTGGATTAAATTGGCGAAACCGCTGGGTGGGTTCACCACTGATGAGCCAAGCCCTCCCAATATATTTTTTTCATCGCAGTAAGGACAGTAGAAGTTTGTTTTGTGTATAAAAGAAACATTCGCGCTTTTAAATCCTTTTATTTTATATGTATAGATGGCGCGTTATTGCTTTGTGTTAAGATAACTTTATGTTTGATTATCTGCTCCACCTAGCTGTACCCGTTCAAACGTCGCTGTCTTTGAACAAAAAAGCAGCTTTAATACCTAAATAATAATTTATTAATGATCAAATGTATACAATATATCAAAATGAAAATTAACAATAAAATTATCCCTACATAAATGTCATTTGAATATAACATATGTAAAAAATAATAGATATATTTTGATTATTTGAAACTCGTAAATTTGAATCTCTTGATAAAGTGAACATTTTTTCCCGGTCCCTTGAAAAATACTCGATACGTTGAATAAAATCAATATTAATTGGTTCCCTCGGTAATTGGAAGTTAAAGGAATAGTATCTTGCCTTGGAATTGTATCATTATTCTTGTCTCAAATAAATTGCCGTCATCCTGAATTTTGTCTTTCCTAATTTTCTACATTACAAAATCATCATTTTATCTAGTGAACATTTTTTCCCGGTCCCTTGAAAAATACTCGATAAGTTGAATAAAATCAATATTAATTGGTTCCCTCGGTAATTGGAAGTTAAGGGGGGGAATAGTATCTTACCTTAGAATTGTATCATTATTCTTGTCTCAAATAAATTGCCGTGTCATCCTGAATTTGTCTTTCCTAATTTTCAACATTACAAAATCATCATTTTATCTATTCTCCCAATATATATGTTGTAGATAAATAATAAAACTAACCTTGACTTGTGCGCAATTAATAGGTAGAAAATCTTACTTTTGATAAATAATCATCATCATTTAGTTAAATCTACAAATCTGCGAATAACTCTAAGGATATTCAAGATATTCAAGAAATTATTTTTCAAAAACCTTCCCGGGGATATACTTAATAATATCGCAAAATTTCACGGCGATTGGATGTATGGTCTATAGAGTAAAGACAGACAGACATTCAATTATATATATATAGATAGATGAATAACTGTTTAAATTGAATTTCTCAATTCTATTATTCTTTTTGTCTTTGAAATGATCCAAAATGATGAAAATTTGTCTAAACAAATAATGTGGACTGATGAGGCTATTTTTAAATTGAATGGCCATGTCAATCGATATAATTGTGTTCATTGGGCTTCAAAAATCCAAAGGTACGAGGTACTTGTAGAAATTTAAAAAGCAGTTAATTCCCCTGGATTAACTGTTTGGGATGGTATTTGTTCGGAAGGAAAAATCGGCCTTTCATTTCCGAAGAAAAATTGAATGGTGATAATTATTTGAAAATGTTGGAGGAATTTATGCAGCCAAAATTGGTTGGAAAAAAGGTTTACTTCATGCATGATGGTGAACCCGCCCATTACTCAAACATTGTTAGAATATTTCTCAACACCAGAGTTTCCTCCCAAATGGATAGGGCGCCGCTCTACCATTGATCGGCCTGCGCGGTCACCTGATCCTACCCCGGCAGGTTTTTTTTGTGGGGTTATTTAAAATATAAACAAAAAAAAAACCCAAGACTAAAGAGCAAATAAAAATGCATTAGAAAAATAAATTAATCTTTTTGATGCGTTGTGTTATTCGGGTTTGTCAAAGTGTTCCTAAAAGACTCAGATTGTTTTTGGAAGCAAAATAGGATATTTTATATAACCATTGAATTTAAATATATTTAAAAAACTTTTAATCTATTATCTGAATAGAATAGTTATAGTTTTCGATTCAAGATTGTAATTTTGTCACGATATCATTTTTAATGACAAAATATAAGGGTTCGGGATATATGGGCCATCCTGTATAATGAGTAAGATGGGTTTACATTATTATTTTTGAGGTGTGTGAAATATATACGATATATACTCGTATATAAATTTTTAATTAGAAAGGCATATATTGGATCAAAATATCATTTATTTTACCAATATTTCAGTTGGCTGAACGCCAACTTTTATCAAGGTGTTATAACATTTTTAAAAAATATAATTTTAAAATATATGGATTTAAATCGGCTTTCACACGTAATGAGCTTGTCCAAAAAACATAAAGAGAGAATGAAATTCAATAGGAACAAAGGTGAAATTTTATAGGTAGTTTTTACACATTAATTCCAGTAATCGTAAATTTTGTGATTCTGAGAATCGTGTAATTTATTTTACGGAAAATAAATTCCGCTTTAACTTCTTGCACAGTTCATTTAAAATAATACATTAAACTCTTAAAAGTATGCAAAAGATGCAATTCTCTAAACATGAGAGAGTTATTTAAGTATATAATTTAACTATAGATGAAGATGAGAATATGAACATTGGGGTCACTGTTAGTTCAGGACTCACCAGTTCTACACATTATCTCTTTTAAATAAAACTTTAAGTTATCAGTTGAAGAAAGTTTTTGAGTATGTTCTTTGAAATAGAATCATATATAAACTATTTTCTTTTTATATCAATCAGAACCACACTAGTAAAATATGAGCTATATTCATAGACATTATTGTTATTTTTTAATGGTACTTTTAACATATATATATTTACATTTATCATTTTTTGTGCTATTTTGAGAATTCTTATAAAGGGTGAAGAATTCCTCAATAATATTTTTCTTTTTTATTATCCTTTTACTAAGCTCATTTAAAATCACAAATTCGTAAACAGGAGATATTTAAAGCATGTTTACTGTAACTAATCATAAAGAGGAGAATATGACCTTGGGCGTGACTGTTAATTCAGGATTCTTCAGTTCTACATTATCCATATAGACATGTGGTGCACTTACAGTAAAAGCAGTCGCCAACTTCTACCCACCATGATTATAATGGCCTTGTACCACGTGTACTAGGATAATAAAAAAAAAAACATTATTCCTTTAAAAAAATTAAATAGTATAATTTAAATATTGAGATACCAATAAAAAGTTTCAGATTAGCAAAAGAGAGATAGAGAGAGAGAGAGAGTGAGATTGAAACTACTTTATTTCAATGTTTATATAAGATTATATAAGGTTAAATACAAAATAAACATAAATATGAATAAATATTTTATATAATGATAAATATACGAATAAATATATATATAAATATAAAAATATTTTGATAAATATACATCTATATAAAATATAAAAAGCCTTCATTGGTGGGGCCCACCGCGGGAAAGACTCCGCCACCGATGGACTGTGAGTATTCTTTCCCACAGAGTGGGCAGGTCGATGAAGTAGCTGGCGTTACCCACATCAAAACCAGCGACCCGTCGCTGAACCCACAGGAGGCACAGTTGGCACGCCTCGAGGCAGGATGGTCAGGATGTGGTAGGGCGTGGAGGGCCAGCCGTAGGGCGACATCTGCGTCGTGCCCCGAGAAGCAATTCCGACGCAGGTCGGCCCAGGGGATGGAGTGGGGCACGTCCACGGTAGAGATCCACGGGGCAGCTAGCTCGGCAACAGAATGCCCCTGGATCCGTGCCGAATTAAGTGCCCGGCGCGCCCTCTGGCTGGTAAGGCGGGTGATGGGGATTGCCGACCCCCGCAGGACGATGGTCTCAGCCTCATACTCCGCATGATAGCTGGAGCTGGCGTTTTCCTGCAGGAGACGCTGGCAGAAAGCCCTCAGGTGCTGAGCATCCAGGAGAGCGGCCCGCGTTGAGCGCGCTAGTGCAGGGGCGCCATCGGAGAAGTCCCCGACAGTCGATTGTAGCCAGCAGGTCTGGCAGCCCCAGGAACCTGTTATCGCCTCGTAAACGAAGAGATCTCAGGCAGTCTGGCCGCAGAACACTGTGGTCAAGCTCGAGGACGCTGGAAGCGGCCTCCCAGAGGCCGAGAGCCAGGCGTCAGGAGCCGGCGGAGTCAGCCACGCCCGGCTGCGGACCAGCCGAGAGTAGCCGTTGGCGGCGCGGCGAAGTGAGGCCTGGACCCCCTTCAGGCAGGCGAGCCGAAGCTGGCCCGCGATGTCAAGCAGGCCGACGCCACCATCAGAGACTAGACGAGCCAGGATGCGCCCGGGGAGCAACGAGACTCGGCTCGCACCCCACACGAAGCGCGCCAACCACACCCCAAACTGGCCCATGGTGGTTTCAGGAGGAAGATAGCCATGAGGTGGTGCAGAATGGCACCCAGGACCAGGCTGTTGGCCGCGCGCGCACGACCCACCAGCGATAGGCCGCGGGTGAAGGACGACCACCTCGCGATGGCTCGCTCCAGCACCCCATCAGGTGTGAGGCCTTGGAGGCGACGGTGTTCCTGGTGGTGATGGTGCAGTCCAAGACGGTCAGCGACTCGGACGTCCAGGAGATTCCTAAAGGAGAATCCGTCCAAGGCTTCCAGGAAGAAGAGAGAGAGACAGTTTATTAAACTGAATTAATCTTAATAGTTGAAAGAAGATATGCATATACCTACGCACATATATTTTTCTTTCTTTAGGATCCATCCAAAAGAAGTATTATAAATGATATTCATGAACATAATTGTAAATTTTTGAAAGTACTTTCCAAACATTTATTAACGATATCTTAAATTTGTAATTCTGAGAATGTTTTAAAACAATGTGTGTGTGTGTGTGTGTGAAAAATATAATTTATCGCTAATTTTTTTTTTTAGATATTGATATTTTTCTAAGTTAATTTAAAATGATCAACATATATAGTCACGACCGTCATGGGCCGGTTCTGTCACGGATGCGCGCGCATCATCATTATGATCATTATCATTATCTAATGATAATAATAAAATTAATAATAATAATTATTATTATTATTTTATTATATTATTATTATTATCCCTATATATAGTCACGACCCTCATGGGCTCCGGCCGGCCGGCCGGTTCTGTCACGGATGCGCGCGCATCATCATTATGATCATTATCATTATCCAAATAATTTGGATTATAGATTAGAAGGTAATAAGACCAAATCTACTGATAAGGTACAATTTGGAATATCAACATATATAGTCACGACCGTCATGGGCCGGCCGGTTCTGTCACGGATGCGCGCGCATCATCATTAGTATAATATAAAAGCCAACAATGAAGAATGAATGTAAGATAAAAAGCCAACAATGAAGAGTAAATATGATATAAAAAGCCAACAATGAAGAATGAATGTAAGATAAAAAGCCAACAATAAAGAGTAAATGTAATATAAAAAGCCAACAATGAAGAATAAATGGAAGATAAAAAGCCAACAATGAAGAGTAAATATAATATAAAAAGCCAACAATGAAGAATAAATGTAAGATAAAAAGCCAACAATGAAGAGTAAATATAATATAAGAAGCCAAAAATGAAGAATGAATGTAAGATAAAAAGCCAACAATGAAGAGTAAATCTACTTATATATTTGCCTTATTCTGTCTGTTTGTTTGTCTGAAGCTCACGGATGGGAATTTTCATAACCATCGGTGGTTCAGTGGTAGAATGCTCGCCTGCCACGCGGGCGGCCCGGGTTCGATTCCCGGCCGATGCATTTTTTTTTTTTTTTTACAATTATTAAAACAAATTTATATATTATACAAGAATGACATCCACGGCGCCAATTTATAATTGTAACGAATAGTATTTGAATAAAAGCATTTAATCGGGTAAAACCCGGGCGTTGCCCGGGTCATTCGTATATAATAATTGTATAAACGAATGCAAGACAAAATCACCGCGAATGTTTCTTTTTTTTTAAGGCAATTTCTTTTTAAGGCAATTATCGTTATTTATCGTTAATTTTTGTTTCGATTTTATTGAAAAAAAAAACGATATGGTGCCTTTAAAAAATGATCTTTATTACTATGCAGTTTTCTATTTAGTCAATATACCTAAGTTCATGTTGCAAATGTAATTATCTCTATCGATTTAGTAGGTGAAATGCAAAAAAAAAAAAATCGACATGATGAAATCTTTATGAAAATTCACATTTTTATTTTTATATTTTCAAGACACACACAGTTTGGGGCGGGACGTTTCACAAGAGAGACATCCACGGCGCCAATTTATAATTTTAACGAATAGTATTTGAATTAAAACGTTTTTAAAATATATACGCACTCGGGTAAAACCCGGGCGTTGCCCGGGCCATTCGTCTAGTTCCTATATATAGTCACGACCGTCATGGGCCGGTTCTGTCACGGATGCGCGCGCATCATCATTATGATCATTATCTTCTATAGAAGCTTCTATCTTTATAATTATGTATATTTACAAAAAGTCAATTCGCTCGCGCCTCTAGCGGTGAAAATGAGGGGTAATACCAGCTGACCTAATATACATGTAAAGTTTGGAGCGGGACGTTTCACAAGAGTGACATCCACGGCTCCAATTTATAATTGTAACAAATAGTATTTGAATAAAAACATTCAATCGGGTAAAACACGGGCGTTGCCCGGGTCATTCGTCTAGTATATTATACTTAAGAAGTATTACAGAAATATATCCGCTATACATGATATATTTGAGGCATATGTACCTTAACTTTCAATAAAAAGGAGAATATAAGCATTGGGGTCACTGATAGTTAAGGACTCACCGGTTCTATATATTATGCCTTTCAAATAAAATAGAACTATTACATTGATATATATATTGAGATACTAAAAAATTGAATATAAGCAAAAAGGTTTTTAGATTGCGGTAATCTTATCAGTTAGTAAAGATATTCATTAATTCCACAAAAATAGTTGTCTATTAATTATTATTTATTTACAATCGGAGCGGACCAAACTAGTACTTTGAGTGATATTCACAAATTAAATTATAATATTTTTTTAAAAGGTTATCACACATTTATTCAAATTTTTTGCTCTTCTGAGAATTGTTTAAAAGTAAAAGAATTAATCGCTAATTTGTTTTTTCATATTTTTACCCAGATTATTTAAAATTATGCATTACATTCTAAAAAGTATTACAAAAATAAAATGAGATATTGAAACATATTTATCTCAACTATTAATATAGATCAGAAATTGAGCATGTGGAAGTTCACTGTTATTTCAGGGGACTCACCAGTTCTACATATTATCCCTTTTAAATAGAGTAGCAATTTTTATATTGTTTTTAATACTGTCACAATAATGAAGGTGACGAGTCGTTTGGGTAGAATAAAATAATAATTTATCAGATGACTTTAAATAGGTAAATAGTTTGAGAGATAAAAAGAAATAGAGATAAACTAAGTTAAATAGTAAAAATAATGATAAATTAAGGAAGTAATGTCAGTGACCCAAATGGCTGGCGATCGGCTACACCCCTCAAGATGGTGGCTATTGTTTACAAACTTACCATACGAAATTGAAAGTATTTCTAATATATTATCAATAGTACCTTTTCTATCAACAACAATTAAATCACATACCCAAGTTAAATACTTACAACAAAATATGCCTAAAATATTTAGGCAAGCGCATCTACTGCGTTGATAAATTAAATTATAGTTGAGGCTTTGTTCTTTACAGTAAAATTGATTTTATATTTTTCAAAAGTTGTTTTATATATATATTTTTTAAAGTTCGGGAACTTTTTGATCCTACCGTGTATATACCCTGCTTGAGGTATTAATAATTGATACAGATTAGCAAAAGAAGGAGAATATGAGCCTTGAGGTTACTGTTAGATCAGGACTCACCAGTTCTACATATTATCCCTTTTAAATATAGTAGTAATATATACACTGTTTAAGATACTAATAAATGTTACATATTAGCAAAAGAAGGAGAATATGAGCAATGGGGTCACTGTTAGTTCAGGACTCACCATTACTATATATTATCCCTTTTATATTGAGTTGTAATATTTATACACTGTTTGATTAACTACACTACAGATTACCAAAGGAAGGATAATATGAGTCTTGGGGTTACTGTTAGTTAAGGGCTCATAAGTTCTACATATTATCCCTTTTAAATAGAGTAGTAATATATACACTGTTAGAGATAATAATAAATGCTACAGATTAGCAAAAGAATGAGAATATGAGCATTGAAGTCATTGTTGGTTCAGGACTAATCAGTTCTACATATTATTCCTTTTATATAGAAGAGTAATATTTACACTGTTTGAGAAACTGATAATTTCTAAAGATTAAAAAAAGAAGGAGAATATATGCATTGAGGTCACTGTTAATTTAGGACTCACCCGTTCAACATATATTATTTTAAAATATAATAGTAAAATATATAAACTATTTGAGACACTTTTAATGCTGCAGATTAGCAAAAGAAGGAGAATATGAGCATTGGGGTCACTGTTAGTTCAGGACTCACCATTTCTACATATTATCCCTTTTATATAGAGTAGTAATATATATTACTATATAAGCATTGGGGTTAGTATTAGTTCAGGACTCGCCAGTTCTTCCTATAATCTCTTTTATTTAGAGTAGAAATATATACATTGTTTCAGATATAATAAATCCTACAGATTAGCAAAAGAAGGAGAATATGCTCATTAGGGTCACTGTTAGTTCAGGAGAGAGACTCGCCAGTTCTTCATATTATCCCTTTTAATTAGAGTATTATTAATACACTGTTTGAGATACTAATAATTGCTACAGATTAGCAAAAGTAGGGGAATATGAGCATTGGGGTCACCTTTAATTCAGGACTCGCCAGTTATACCTATTATCCCTTTCAAATAGAATACTAATAAATGAACTGTTTGAGATACTGATAAATGTAACAGATTGGCAAAAGAAGGAGAATATGAGCATTGGGGTCACTCTTTGTTTGGGACTCAACAGTTGTACATATAATTTCTTTCAAATAGAGTAATAATTTAAACACTGTTTGAAATAATAATAATTGCTACAGATTAGCAAAAAGGAGAATATGAGCATTGGGGTCACTGTTAGTTCAGGACTCACCATTTCTACATATTATCCCTGTTAGCACGTTTTCTTTGATGTTTCTTCTAGAAAGAACGAGCTGACTCAATTCGATTCAATTTGATTTATTTCACACAACAAAAAAGAATTACACGACGATTTAATGCGATTTAGTTGTATGTAACACAAAAGAAAACAGAAGAAGAAGAAACAACAAAAATAATGATGATAAGTAACAATAAAATTCTCTGAATATGAATTATAATTAATTAATAAAATTCAATAATAATAATAAAAAATAAAACCTAACATATAGATTACTATAATAATGATAATAAAAAAACCTAACATACTCCACCCCGGTGGACTAACTTAGTCCTCAGGAAAAGGTAATGGTACTATTTTAGAGACAGTTCTAGTAAGGTGTTCTTGGTGCTTGGTCTTCACCTCGACGACTCGAACTTTTCCGTCTGCTCCCGGAAAGACTTTGGTGATGCGACCAAGGCTCCAATACATTGCTGGTGGTGATATGGTATCCTTGAGCAAGATGAGGTCACCTTCCTTAATGTTGGGTGAGGATTTTTGCCATTTTAGGCGTTGTTGCAAATTGTTGAGGTATTCTCGATTCCAACGTTTCCAAAATACATCTTTAATTTTTTTATTTAGGCTCCAGCGGTCGAGGTATTTTATCGGAACATCATCATCATAAAATTCTGGAAGGGCAGTTAAGGGTCTCCCAATTAAGAAGTGTCCTGGTGTAAGAGGATTAAAATCGTCTGAATCTGAACTTAGAGGACAAATAGGTCGTGAATTTAAACAAGCTTCTATTTGAGTTGTCAGAGTACTCAGCTCTTCAAATGTGAGTATCTGAGACTTTAAGCATCTGAGAAGATGAAATTTAAAGGATTTTATTCCAGCCTCCCAGATACCTCCGAAATTTGGGGCGGAAGGAGGTATAAAATGCCAGTTGATTCGTTCATTAGATATGAATTTTTAAATTGTTGAAGCTTTCAATATATCAAACTGCTCTCGGAGAATGTTGTTAGCTCCCCTAAAGTTGGTCCCGTTATCACTAAATATATCAGAAGGTTTTCCTCGACGAGAAATAAACCGCTTGAGAGCTGCGAGGAAAGCCGCTGAAGATAGGTCTGATACAATTTCTATATGAATTGCTTTTGTGCAGAAACATACAAATAAAGCAACATATGATTTTAATTTTACTTTAGATCTTTTGATGTTTGGTTTCATCAAAAACGGTCCAGCAAAGTCGATTCCAGTTTTAGTGAACGGATTTGATTTCACAATTCGGTGCATAGGCAGATCTCCCATGATTTGCTTGGTAACTTGGCGTTTAGCCCTGAAACACACCATGCATTGGTGGATTAGTTTCTTGACCAAACTTCTGCCTGCAGGAATCCAATATCGTAATCGTAGTGCAGACATGGTCAGTTGAAGACCAGAATGTAAATGATCCAGATGACACTGTCGCACTATTAATTCCGTGATAAAATGATCTCTTGGCAATATTATTGGATGCTTTTCATCAAATTGCAGATTTGAATGACGTAATCTTCCTCCAACCCGTAATAGTCCAGATTCATCAATGAAAGGATTCAAAGATAAAAGCCTTGAGTTAGTTGGTAAAGATTTCTTTTGTTTGCAACAGGTAATTTCTGATTGAAATTCAGAACTTTGGATGAATCGAATGATATTGTGAATTGAACTTGTTAATTCGCTTGAAGATAGATGTCCTTTCTTTCTTTCATTGTAAGAACATTGGACATTGAATACAAATCTATAAATCCATGCTGTAATTCTAACAAGTTCGTTGATATTTGAGTATTTGAAAATGAAGTCTGGGAAAAGAAGATTAGTGGAATGAAAAACAGAGAATGGTTTTCGTCTTTCACCTGAAATTTCTTCCGGAAAATCATATTGAGTTTGAATTGGATCTTCATAGTTCACATCCGAGAGCCAAGTTGGTCCTCGCCACCAAAGAGAGTGATCCACCAGCTCTGAAGGAGCTATACCTCTGGAAGCGCAGTCTGCAGGATTATTTTTCGAAATGACATAATGCCAGGAAGAATGTAAAGTCAATCTTTGAATTTCAGCAATCCTATTTCCGACAAATGGTTTCCAATGTCTAGATTCAGATTTAATCCAGCTGAGAACAATTTTGGAATCAGTCCATAAAAATACTCTATCAATTTGTAAGCATAAAGAATTGCGAATAGTATCATATAAAGTTGCGAGAAAAAGAGCAGCGCACAGCTCCAGCCGTGGTATGGAAATCATTTTCAGAGGAGCTACCCTCGTCTTGGAAGCAATCAGAGAAACTTTCACTTGGCCCGATTTGAAATGAGATCTTATATAAAATACTGCCGCATATGCAACTTCTGAAGAGTCACAAAAACCATGAAGTTCAACAGAAAGTAAAGCTCCCCTGCACGAGAAGTATCTAGGAATTTGAATTTTATTTAATACGGATAATTCCTTTTCGATTTTCTTCCATTGAGAGCACAAAGTATCAGGCAAGGGATCATCCCAATTCAACTTCTGTTTCCAAAGTGATTGAAGCAAAATTTTAAGACGAATAATAACTGGTGACAGCCAGCCTATATGATCAAAGATTCTGGAGATGTGGGACAACAAATGTCTTTTAGAATTCGTTTGTTCTGGAATGTCATTAACAAGAATCTGAAAAATGTCCAAGGAAGGATTCCAACAAATACCAAGTATTTTGACACATGAATCACTCTCAAAATCCCAAAGATTATGCCTATCTTCAACCTGTTCTTATAATCCAGAAAGGACCTCTGGGACGTTTGATCTCCATTTCCTAAGAAAAAATCCGGCTGAAGAAAGAAGATTATTGACTTCACGAATATGACATGTAGCTTCTCCAATTGTGTCTGCACCAGAAAGCAAGTCATCAACATAAAAATCGGTTTGTACTATTTTTGAGGCCACTGGGAAAGTTGACACCTTGTCCCTTGCAAGTTGATGTAGGGTACGCATGGCGAGATATGGCGCACAAGACAATCCTTATGTCACAGTCAGCAGTCTATAATCCAATAAAGGTTCTGATGGGTTTTTTTCTCCATAAAATTCTCTGAAAATCACAATCCCTAGAATCGATTCTTACTTGGCGATACATTTTCTCTATATCTCCTGAAAAAGCAATTGGGCGTGTTCGAAATCTTATCAGAATGTTGAAGATATCCTGTTGTAGTTTTGGTCCTACATGAAGAAAGTCATTTAGAGATTTGCCATTGCTAGTTTTGCAAGATGCATCAAGAATTTGTAAGCATAAAGAATTGCGAATAGTATCATATAAAGTTGCGAGAAGACGAGCAGCGCACAGCTCCAGCCGTGGTATGGAAACCATTTTCAAGGAGCTACCCTCGTCTTGGAAGCAATCAGAGAAACTTTCACTTGGCCCGATTTGAAATGAGATCTTATATAAAATACTGCCGCATATGCAACTTCTGAAGAGTCACAAAAACCATGAAGTTCAACAGAAAGTAAAGCTCCCCTGCACGAGAAGTATCTAGGAATTTGAATTTTATTTAATACGGATAATTCCTTTTCGATTTTCTTCCATTGAGAGCACAAAGTATCAGGCAAGGGATCATCCCAATTCAACTTCTGTTTCCAAAATGATTGAAGCAATTTAGAGATTTGCCATTGCTAGTTTTGCAAGATGCATCAAGAATTTGTAAGCATAAAGAATTGCGAATAGTATCATATAAAGTTGCGAGAAGAAGAGCAGCGCACAGCTCCAGCCGTTGTATGGAAATCATTTTCAGAGGAGCTACCCTCGTCTTGGAAGCAATCAGAGAAACTTTCACTTGGCCCGATTTGAAATGAGATCTTATATAAATTTAGTGGTAGTGCTTTGGTCCTTAAAAACACAATGATGAGGTATATAATAACATTGTCCTGAAGGTATATCCAGCTCATCACTGGGAATAAGCTCCATATGGTTGATTAAAAGATATTCGTCCATGAAATCACAATATTGTTTTAGGATACTTGGAGATTTTTGTAATTTTCTTTCAAGTGAAAGAAATCGTTTCAGAGCATTGATCCTAGATTCGCCAAGAGTTGGCAATGTTCTAAATGGCAGCCCAACAGAGTACCTTCCATCTTCCAGAATTTTGAGGTTATTAATATATATTTCTTCACACAAATTTCCTCTCTGGTTAAAGATTTGGCAGAGGGTACTGACTCCAGCTCCCAGCATTTTTTTAGAAAATCATCTTGTTCCTCCGACGCGAACATAGTTATATCTTGATTGGAATTTTCACCTGACAGTAATATTTTACCTGTAAGTAACCATCCCAATTTGGATCCGCACGCAGTGGGTCCAGATAAATTTTGGAATCTAACCTTCCCGTTAAATAAGCATTGAGCAAGCTCTGCTCCTATCACTAAATCAATCTGGCTAGATTTGTCAAAATTGGGGTCAGCCAACAGAAGATTTTTCAAATAAGGCCAATTGTCCTTTTCTATAAAGAAATTGGGCAATTCTGATGTGATCTTATCAATGACTATAGGATTAGCGTTGAATATTAGGTTTGTGAGAAATGTGGGCTAAATTGGAGAGAGACCTCACCCATTGATTGTTCTACAAGTTTGTTTCCCAAACCAAAAACTGTAGTTTTACATTCAGCAAGAGGAAGATTTAATTTCTTTCGACAACTATTTGTTATAAGACACCTTTGAGAGCCTGTATCTATGAGGGCTCTACATGTTTGAAGAACCCCGTTTTCCGATTTGACCTTTATTAAAGCCGTAGAGAGTAATATCCGATCATGACTTTTGTTGTCTGCAAAACATGAGACACTGGCATGGGTCAATGGAGATATGTCCGCAACAGGACTTAACATTTCCGGTTTGAACTGATGCAAAAGAGTATGATGTCTCTTATTACATGATTTGCAATTTTGCGTGAAGACGCATGAAGATACTCTATGGTTAGATCTTAGACAGTTGTAACATATACGATTATCTTTAACAAATGTCCATCTTTCAGGTAACATCATACCATTAAACTTAGGACATTTTAACAAAAAATGTTCACCTTTACATAAGACGCATGACTTGACTCTGCTATCTATACTAGAGCCAGAGGCAAATGTTGCTGAATGAGTGGATTTATTCATTTTGTAGAATTGTTTTGAATTTTCTTTATTCTGAAAACTCCCGAGACTTCCAGCAAATCTTTCCAGGAAAAAATCATCTTTTCATACGATGGATATTCTTTCTCAAGCAAACTCATCTCCCATTCCTTTCTTATTGAACGATCAAGTTTTGATTGAATTATATGAATTAAAATCATATCCGATAAAGTATTACGTTCCAATCCAAGGATAGAGAGATTCTGAATGCTTTCGTTACAAGTGTCCAGGAGATCAAGTAAATCTTTAGTCGATTCTTGTTTTACATTTTTTAGATCATACAAATTTTGAATTTGTTTAAAAGCCAATTCACTTTTTTTGTCGAATCTATTGACCAAGGTTTGCCAAGCAATAGGATAATTTTCATCAGAAATATTGAACGCCCTAATAAGTCTAGCGGCATTTCCTTTTAGTGCAGAATTTAAATATTGAAGTTTTTGATAATTTCCCAGTGTTGGATTTTGATCAATAGATCTAATAAAATTTTCCTTAAAACTCAGCCAATCTGAAATATCACCACTAAAGGTGGGCAATTGAAATTTAGGAAGTTCTAAATTGGTTTCACCAGAAAATGTATTTTTATTTAAATTTCACAGCGATCTATTTATTTTTATCAGAAAAGAATTGATTTTAGACTTTGCCTCAAAGGATACCTTAAATTTTTCTTCAGCATTAATGCCTTTATATTTTACTAATTTCACATATTGATTATCAAAGCTAGCTTTTAAATTTAACAAGTCTTCTTTATTTTGCATAAGTGCGTATTTATCATTGCCTTCTAAATTATATTCTACATCTGCTTTTATCAATTCTGAACTTTTAATCAGAGATTCAAAAATTAAGATTTCTGTTTCCATATTTTAAAGATTATTATTCAAAACCTTACCTTTCTTTATTTCTATCGCTTCTAAGAACTCTCTATTTCTTCTACTTCTTTCCCGGGTTTCGGCACCAAAAAATGTTAGCACGTTTTCTTTGATGTTTCTTCTAGAAAGAACGAGCTGACTCAATTCGATTCAATTCGATTTATTTCACACAACAAAAAAGAATTACACTACGATTTAATGCGATTTAGTTGTATGTAACACAAAAGAAAACAGAATAAGAAGAAACAACAAAAATAATGATGATAAGTAACAATAAAATTCTATGAATATGAATTATAATAAATAATAAAATACAATAATAATAATAATAATAAATAAAACCTAACATATAGATTACTATAATAATGATAATAAAAAAACCTAACAATCCCTTTCGAATAGAATTGTAATATAAAAACTGTTTGAGATATTGATAAATGCTAAAGAGTAGAAAAAATGAATATATGAGGATTGGAGTCACCGTTAGTTCAGAACTCACCAGTACTACATAGTATCCCTTTTATATAGAATACTAAAATATATACTGTTTGTGTTACTAATGAATGCTGCAGATTAGCATAAGAAGGAGAATATGAATATTAGGGTCAATCTTAGTTCAAGACTCACCAGTTCTACATATTATTTCTTTTGAATAGAGTAGTAATATATACACTGTTTGAGATACTAATAATTGCTACAGATTAGAAAAAGAAGGGAATATGAGCATTTGGGTCAATTTTAATTCAGGACTCGCCAGTTATACATATTATCCCTTTGAAATAGAATACTAATATATGAACTGTTTGAGATACTGAAAAATGCTACAGATTAGCAAAAGAAGGAGAATATGAGCATTGGGGTCACTGTTAGTTCAGGACTCACCAGTTCTACATATTATCCCCCAAATAGAATTGTAATATAAAAACTGTTTGAGATGCTGATAAATGTTACAGAGTAGCAAAAGAAGTAGAATATGAGCATTGGGTTTACTGTTAGTTCAGGAATCATTAGTTCCACATATTATCACTTTTATATAGAGTACTAATATATACATTGTTTGAGAAACTAATAAATTCTAGAAATTAGCTAAAGATGGATAATATGAGCATTGGGATTATATTAATTCAGGACTCAATATTTCTACGTATTATCCCTTTTAATTAGAGTAGTAATATAAACACAGTTTGAGAAACTTATAATTGCTACAGATTAGCAAAAGAAGGAGAATATAAGCATCGGGGTCACTGTTAATTCAGGACTAACCAGTTCTACATATTGTGGCGAAGAAATATAATATATATTTATTTTTCAATTTGATTCATTATTCAATGAAAATATTTGAAACAGATTTATTATTTATATTTGAAAATCATCTCATTTAGTTGCCTAGCTTGCTTGCTCGATATACTCTAGCTGTAGATAGTTTTGGTTAATTTGTTAATATTTGTCGACTGGTCGTGGAGACGTCATCAATAAATACTTTCCCATCTTAGATATACAAAGACTTGATTT